>JAVGVS010000040.1:2084526-2652026 GCA_032718565.1 Distichodus sexfasciatus
GCTGTGAGACCTCGCGAGAGCTGTGCGTGATCCAACATGGCAGCACTCCTTTAAACAAACTAACTAACTAACTTCGATAGCCAGCTCAAACTAGCCAAAAAATAGCACTTAAAAGTACACTATGTTTACATCCTGGACGAAGAAACCTCAGAAGAGCTACAGGATTATGTGGATGAGTGTTACGAATGGATCGTTATGAAGAAGAGCCAAGCGACTCCGTCCTCGAAGAGAACCCGCTCGGACTATTCTATTAACAGCCCTTATGAAAATTCACTATGGTTTCCTATGGTTTTTATGCAGTAACCATAGTTTTACTATGGTAACTCATGGTCATTGGTACTACCCATGGTATTACCATGGTTTATCCATAGCACTTCATGGTAGCTGTGGTACTACCATAGTTTACATATAGCACTTCATGGTAACTATGGTACTACTATGGTTTGTAAAAAGCATGGTTTGGAAAGACCATGGTAAAACAAAAATCATGGTTTATGTCCAAGATTATACTGGGTTTAACTGTAGTGAAACCATGATAAAACCATAGTCATAAACCATGGTTTCCATAGTTACCCAAAAAAAACATGAAAAACGGCAAACCATGGTAAACCATGGTTATTTAATCATAGTAAAACCATGGTATATATATTTTAAAACACTTAGCTTTTGATGTCTAATATATATTATACTTTAGAATATATTGTCTAAACTAGAGGTAGAAAATGAAATGTGCAGTTGTACGTGATACGTCCTTGGCAATAAATTTCAGATTCTGATTCACAGGTAGAGAGTCACAACACGTTTAACCCGAAATTTAGTGCTGTTGTTTTAATTAAAATGCCACACCACATCACCCTCCACTGGATGTAGAATGAACTGCAGTAAACCACATTAAAGCTTTTTAGAATTGTACTACTTCCACAGTTATTCTGGTGAAAGTTGCTCAAAGATAGCTCGTGTAAAGCATTACAATTCAGAGACAGTAATATTGTAATGTAAAAAATTACTTTGAATAAATAGTCATTTATAATGCATTGCATTTTGAAAGTTGCTTCCCCAACACTGCTAATCACAGGGTGCTTAGTACCTTAGCCATTTAAGAAATCTTTTCATTGTCTTTGCACCAAGCATCAAATTCCCTGTAAAAATCCAGCGCACTTGGAAATAAACTTAAGTTTCTGATTCACAGATAAAGTCATACACAAGCAGAGAGCCAGTGTCTCATAGAGTCACACACTGATAAAGAGAGAGTGGCAGACACGCAGAGAAAGTTAAAAACAGAGGCAAAAATGTGTGTGTGCGTGTGTGTGTGTTTGAGAAAGAGAGAGAGAAACATGGGCGGGAATGAACCTGTGCTTGTGTGAGAGAGTGAGAAAGAGAGTGAAAGAGGGAGAGACAGACTCACATGGGCTGTCCTTAATATTCTAACGCTAGCTGAGTGGAAATGAAGCTGATCTGCCGGGTTATGGACACATCCTGACATCTCTAAACTAGGTGTTTTGTGATGGGGACCAAACAGAAGCCACCACAGTGTGAGAGGGAAAGTGGACGGATTACAGGACGCCCGTGAAAGAAGTGATGCTCAGGAGATTATTCGAGACAGCGGCTAAAAAAAGACTTTGTAAGTGTGTGTCTGTGCATTGGTGCTGTAGGCCTGAGTAAACACACCGGCTCTGGTTGCACTGCTGAGAGCTGCACACAATGAGAGCCCTGTACAGCACATTCCTGCTCCTCACAGGTTAGTCCTTTAAGCCTTCCTAATGTTTTGTCATGAAGTTCCTAAACCTTACCACCTGTAAAACCTAATCAATATTGTCATTTAGGTTCTGGTTTGTACACATTCTGGCTTCTACTGATGTGTAACAATTATTTGCATTCAGCTTTCCCCCATAATTGTGCTGAAAATGATTCAACTTAAGATAAAACATTTTAATGTACTCTTTATGTAGATGTGTTCTTTATGATATCTTTTAGCTTTACCTGAAAGAAATCAAAAATATTTATATGTCCACAATAAAGTTGCCGTGGAGTTAATCTCTACTCTATTGTATTTTATGACAATGAAAGACTGATTAGGTAAACTTTGATAAGCTGCTGAATTCATTCGACACTATATTTTGTAGATATAATATCCACACGTACAATACCAGTAAATTGTTTAGCATCCACCTGAGATTTTTATATTTGCATGATGCTCATTAAATATTCAATATAAAATATACAGTCAATTTTCTTTACTAACAAACATATGTACAGTATGTTCACTATTTGAGTGCCTTAATTAGCAAGCAAATGACATATCTTTGGGGTTGTTATCCTGGTGCATAAAGAATGACTGACAAACGGATCTGTTTGCTTAATAGAATGGCATGTCACTGCAGGATGCTATAGTAGCTTTTCTAGTTCAAAATTCCAGTCACTGTATGCAGATGTCCAAGTTTAGATTGTTAAAATTAAAGCACAGCCCAGAATGTGTCTATGCCATCACCACACATCCAGTTAATAAGATGCCATACATCTCATTTGTGATGCACTGTCCATTCTGGTTAATATGACTGCATTCATAGCTGGAAAATCCACCTGCTGAATGAAAGCTGAACAGATAACACTAAGTAAATAGATAATACCTTGTTTATGAGCTTGCTTTTTGAAGTGTGAGTCTAAACTGGATGCAAGCCACTATAAAGTAGAAATGAAAAAGAAACTTTATATAGCAAAAAAGTAATACAAGGTGATTAACAGTGTAACAATAAGACACAAAATAAGTACAAATAAAAATATAACAACTAAAATAATTATGATTTTAAAATCAAATTAAGTATACTTAAAGTACTTGTTGATTAATAAATGATAAATTTAATAAATATATTAAGTAAATGCTAAACTAATAAGGCACTTCTTAAGCTTGATTGTTGTGATCCATAGAGAATTTGACACTCTGCGATAGAATCAGAGTCAATATGGAGAAGTTTTAAACTAAATATAATCACCTTAAAAGGTTCCAAGTTTGATTTGTGGCGCCCCCTCTTGGGCGGAAACGTGGTCTGATCATAATGGGCCTCATTTATTTCTTAAAAAAGAAATTTGTTCTTAAAACCCACTTGTTAAAAACAAATATAGGAAAAAATCTTGAGAAAATATTGGTGATAAAAGCCCCATTACATTTCTCTTCTAGTGGCTGTGGCCTCTTTGGTACCGCAGCAATCTGTGCGGAGTAGAAGAGGCCTGCTGGAGCTGGCTGGAGTCATCAAATGCAGCACAGGAAGGTCAGCGCTGGCCTATATGATTTACGGATGCTACTGCGGACTCGGAGGACAAGGCTGGCCCAGAGACAAGGCAGACTGGTGAGATCATAATTAATATTACAACATGGCTAAAGTGTGAGTGTTTATTTGTCATTGTGAACACACCCCAGCACTGCACACTGCACCACAATGACATGTGACCTCTGCCTTTGACCCACCCATGAAGGAGCAGTAGGCAGCGTTTTGGCAGTGCCCAGGGAGCAGTGCTTGGTACCTTGTTCTTGAGTACCTCAGTGGTACTTTACTGGTTCAGGACTTGAGCCAGCGACCTTCCAATCACAACCAACTCCCTAAACGTTACACTTCCAACTGTTTTTAGGTTCAAATTCAAGATTTATTGTCATGTGAACAGTACAATATTTATACTTTATTGTTTCTACCCAATTAACATTACAGCAGTGCAACATTATAAAACAGTTACCTTTTCCTGCTTGTTACCATATGCCAGTTAATATTGTATGTTTATATGTCCATTTTGCTTAAAACAACACATTGGGTTGTGAGGGAAAGCGCTTACTAAAAAATGTAAAAAACAACTTTCAACATTAGGAGATAAAGTGAGTTACAGACAATACAAATACTGTCACACAAAATAGTTTAATATACAGTAATGTCTACAACATACAGAAGTATTTTCAACATTAGGGGGTAAAATGAGTGTCAGAGTAAAGTTTATGATAATACTAATGGGTTCTTTGTCAATGTAAATCTTTTCGAGTTTCTGAGCTCAGCTTCTGTTTGCTCTTGGTGTGTGCTGCTGAGTGTAAACTGGGACGTCTGAAAATCACTCCACCCAGCACTCACCGCAAACAAAATGGCACTTTCTTTGTCGTCTGGCTTCCTAATCACAGTCAGTAAAAGTCCACAAAACCATAAAGTCATGATGCATCTTTTAGCCATTGCTGAAGCAGAAGGGTTCTGTTCCACCCACAGAGGTAAAGTGCCAGACAGGAAACCTCTTCATAATAACAGATGACAGACTCTGTATGTGAGATGGATGACAAGTTTGTTTCTCTGTCTGTTTGGAAGCATGTGACATGGCCTAGAATTAAAACACACCACATTTCCAAGTCATATTTTAGAGGATATTCATCCCTGGCAAAGCTCATTCGGGTCTGGCATTCAGCAGTCTGCAGTCTTTGTACTCTGTTCATGTGATAATAGTATTTATTGAAAACAGAGCACAAAAAGGAGTGATGCCAGGGCAGGGAGATGTTTTATACCCAAACATTTAGTGCTTTTTTCTTGCACAGAAGAAAAGTTGTGAGAAAGTGCCCTGGCCAAAATTTGTTTTAAACAAAACTTCACTCTCTTGGAATGAAATGGATAAGGGAGTATAGCTCTGCCTGTCAAGTTTTCCCCATTCAAAAACAATCTAATATCCCTGAAATGAAAATGCACAGAATCCTGGCAGTAATGCAGAACCCGTGGGAAACGGACCAAGAATATTTTTGGTAACATTACATTGCAAAAAACCCATACCCACAGTTAGAAAAGTCAGAAGATTACATACCAAGAAAAAAGTTAGTAGTCATCCCAAGTAGTTAAGTATCTGTTAATAGAAGTAGAGAATGGTGGTCTTCTGTTTAGGATACTCGCCTCTGGACCAAGAGATCAAGGGTTTGAATCCTACCTCCAGCACTACCACCACTGAACCAAAAGTTGCTCCAGGGAAACTGTCCTTGAAAAATGGAATTCGCTCTATAAAAGAGTGTCTGCTAAATGCTGTAAATGTAGCAGTACTGTTACTGTAGTATTCAAGAGGTTAGTCAATAATGTTAACTTTAATTTGCTTGTTTTCCAAATTTGATACTAATTCTCAAATTCCTTTAATTAAAAAATGTAGATGACTAAATCACAAAAATCGTAAGTCGCGTTGACAAAGTGAGCAGAAGAAGATTAGTCATAATGGATCAACTCAATTTGCAGGATGTTAAAATTTAGACCGTAAAATGTACCAACTGATTGTAATTTGGAATGCTATGGAGGAAAAGCACATTCACTCTAAATGTATTCATGTCTTGTGTGTAGATATTTGGCCTCATTCACCAATATTTTGAATATTTTCTACTCAAATCTTTCTTAAATTGGTTCTTAAGAAAGTTAAGACATTCAAACTGTATAATATGACTGTAAAATTGAAGAAAATACATTTTGCACAAATTTGCATGCAAGATTGCTCTTCAGCAGTCATAGTTTATGTTCTTACCGAGGAACAAATCTTAAATAAGTAAACATGGCCAGAATCTTAATGAAATCTTAATGAACAAATTTCTTCTTAACAACAGTTGGTGAATGGGGCCCATTGATAATACTCAGTTTATTGCTACAAAATGAGAAAAGCAATTTTAGCACATAAGAATATCAATACATATTTGCATCTTAAAGCACAACTGTACACAACCCCACTGGTGTTTTCAGAATAAGATTGAAGTACTTTGTTAATGTGCTCATGTATTACTGTAAAATAACATTAGCTTCTGAAAATAATGTGTTTTGCAGGTGCTCTTTAAGATGCAAATATGCATTAATATGTATTTTATGTCAACACATACATATTTGCATTGTAAAGAAAGACAGTAAACAGGCCCAGTAGGGTTTTCAGCACAATACTTGAGTACTACGTAATGTACTCAGCTGGATAATCCTTGAATACATGAACAAAGTACAATTACTCAAGAGCTGTACTCTTCTGTTTTGGACAGACAGACTAATTTGGTTTGTGGTGTGGTTTTATCTTTGCTCCTGCACTCACAGGTGTTGCCACAAGCACGACTGCTGCTACGGGGATGCAGAAATCGCCGGCTGCCAGACAAAGACCGACAAGTATCAGTGGACTTGTGAAGACAAAGAGGCCGACTGTGGTATGTGCTGCAGTAAAAAAACACGAACACTGGCAGCCGTAAGCTAAACAGCATACGAGCTTTGGCATGCGTTTCTAGAATCCAGATAAGGAGAGAAAACAAGCAGCCAAATTCGAGAGAACCTGCTGACTGACAGTAATAGTCACTGAACTAACATCTACAGCCCAAATCTCGCAATTCCCTTTGGCTTTAAGACCTAATTGCGACACAGCGCACCCATTATAACGCATGGGAGGGTTGTGGTGGGAGTAAGGCCAAGTGGGTTAGTTTTCTACCCACACCTTATAGTATTTTAAGCCCATGCAAACCACAGTGATTGCAGAACGGCCCAATGCATGGTGAAAGCAAACCCAAGTGGGGCTGTTTACAGTCCGTTCTTTAAGATGCAAATACGTCATGATATTTTTATGTGCTAAAATTGCCTCCTAAAGGCCTCTTTTATTTGGCAGCAGTGCACTATATTTAAACCAGACTGACAGAAGTGATTATAACATGAGTTGGATATCTGTAAATACTGTAAGAAATATGTACAATAGACTGTTTAATGAAGAAAATCTGTGGTTTAATGTGATTTGTCTCCAGATTCCCTTGAAGACAGATGTCAGAAAATCCTCTGCCGATGTGACAGAGAAGCAGCCAAGTGCTTAAGAAAAGCTCCTTTCAACAGAAAATATGCCCTGTGGCCAGATTTCCTGTGTGGATGTGTCCATCCCACCTGCAATATATACTGACTCATGTATGGATGTTTGTCTTTAAAAGTAAAAAGGATATAATGTGCAAGTTGATGCATGTTTTGTTTTTGTTTTGATTGTTTGTTTGCATTTTTTGACCATTCCATCTTCAGACACATATCAGTTTCATGGGGAATAATTACTGTATATATAAATGCTTATTACCCAGTAGTTTTCTTTACTAGTGTTTTTAAAAATGTAAATAAAACAACTCAAATAATTATCCGAGTGAACTTTACTGGTTATTTTAATCACTGACAATTAATCCAAGAGAATTCCTAATATTACTTTCAGATTTGTGATTTAACAAACAAGCTTTACCTCAATAAAAAAGTAATACTAATAAGTGTGATTATTGACTCATGTATTTGCCAAAAACTAATATTAGAAATAAGAATAACACTAATAACTGTAATTATTTACTAACATTTGTAGCAGATCACTGTCTGGAATGAGGTTACCAACAGAACTATTGAGTTAAACACAAAACTAATGTCACTTATTTCATGTCATCTTTTAAAAGGGCATTTTAAGAGACTGCTGAACTGTCAAATTTGCAAGTGAAAAGAAAATCAAAAACAAATCTGTGTCCTTTATTCAAATCATAAGGACACATATATGAACTAATTTGGTTTCTCAATGTGATTGTGTAACACAGCAGTGAGCCTGTTGTGCTGTAGAATCAATTCACCCGCCTACTACAAACCTCAATTATATAGCATACATGAATGATTTATGCACATAATAATTTTCTAAATGATTGGCTCTTAAAAATCCCTGCGAGCAGCAGACCTCTGGTCGAAACAATCCAAACCTCTCTGTCCTGAACTAGATAAACAAATGAATGGCCTTCGTATACAGAGTTTACCACATTTTCTGGCAAATCATTTTGTTTTGGATACTAAGTGTTATTGGTGTTTTCTCAGACACTGAAAGATCTAAAAGTGTCTCCTCAGAACTGAATGAAAAAATAAATCTGGCACACAGTGTTATAGGATGTTCACTAAAGTTATGACTCATTGACTCCAACATTAAAATAGAAGAATGGAGAAGTTTGGGACTTCAAATGTTACCATAGCTGGTGTTTGTGAGCTGCGAGCTTTAAATGTACGAGTGTGTTAAGATCTAGGGAATGCTGAGAATTTTTAGACTTGCAAATCTGATCTGTTTTTCTAAGAAAACAGAACGTAGCTCCTCCTTGTGGTCTAGTAATAGTTTAACGCTCAGGCCTGATCTCACTTTTTAGGCCCCTTTGCCTGTAGCCTTTTCCCTTGATGCCATTTTGTTTTAACAGACATATGCCAAATAACAGGCCTCAGTAATGTCATTACATCGCATTAAATGTCATTTCATTAATAGTTAACTATTTTCAAACAGGAAAAAATGTGTCAAGAATAGCACCCTAGTCGTAATGTTACACTGACAGAAAGTACCAGTAGATGGAGTCATGCATTCACTTTCTCAGCAAACACAAGCCATGTGGCAACACCTTAGCAGCCTTTCTTCCTCATCACTATTTTAATAACAGGCTTCTGAAACATTATACCAAAAATTCACTGCATTTTTAACACTGCGAATATAGTCAGATTTTTACAATGATACATATAGTATAATACGCAGTGATATGTGGAAGGCAAATACCTTAATGTGACACAGTAGTCTAGCAACTGTTTCATTACTAGATTAATATTAGTTACATATTACCCAAACATGTGATGCAGAATATTCTTATAGTGATAACTGTCTACAGACTTTACTGAAAGTCGCAGACGCTACTTTTTAAGTTTTTCCTACACAAATCTATGTTGAAATGTCGGACGACTTAAAGGGAAGGCAGACTCTTAGTTATGCATCCCCCTACACAGTTCACGAGTACATTCCTCCTCATTTCGACCCAAACATGACCTTGTTCTCCCTTTTTTTTACTCTATAGTACCACTGTGGCCCAAAACCAGAAATAACATTTTTTTTTTCGCTGCTGCCTTTAAACATTTGCTATTAAAATAACCTAATTACACGTAAACGTGTAGGCCGTGTAATTTAATAAGGTACGGTTACGTATGCTGAGGCGACTGACAAATGGACTGGTGCTTAACAAGGAGGTGGGGGGGAGAGGAGAGTCATATTCATTTGCACAGAAGTGTTCTTTGTGTGGCATTGCTTGCATGGGACTCTCATGTGAAGTGCCTCGCAGTCTGTTGTCAGGCAGGGAGAAGGCAGAAAGAGATGTGGAGACGGGAATCTGTCCGAGCAGGGGTCTGGTCTGAAACACGGGCATCTGGGCCAAGTTGCACAAACACTCGGTCAATTGTGCCTCGCCATCACCAGATAACGAGCGGGTAAGTTATGGAAGTCATATGCCTGCTCGGTCACATGGCGGCAGGACAGAAGCGCCTCTTAATTTCGTGTTTGCTTGTTTACTTCCCTTGAGAGCATCTTGAAATGGTACGTGACCGGTTGGACACAATGGCATTTCTTATTGGACTTAATTTAACTCCCTGTGCATGAAATTACCTCACTCAGTCTCTAATGGACGAGCAACTCACAGCTGGATCCTGGGGAATGTTGCAAACCACGCTGTAATAACCAATGCATTGTAATAACTCTGTTTTTTCTCTTTTTTTTTTTAATTGTATAATAAAAGCCTGCAGGGACAGATAGCAAGTACATTGATCATTTTGTGCAAGAATCTCTTTCATGTGTGTCCCACAGTGAGACGGAGGTTTCTGGGATTTGGGAGCAGTTACTCAAGTATCGTTTTCTACGCAATGTCAGTGTTAGTGAAACCTTTGTCAAAAGCAGATATGTTGAAATATTATGAAATATGAATGATACTGTTGCGTTATAAATAATTCAGCATAAATGACATGATGTTTCATAAATAATGAATATCACATATGCACAACTAGCATCATTTGGGAATCATTTATAAAACATTTTACATACAAAGTAATGGCCCCCCTTAATATAACATCATAAAAGATACATGTTAAAGAACTAATGGATTGTATTGGTTATACATATAGCATATAGAATTTGGGACCTCTTACAGACCTTTTGATGTCTGTAAAATAGCTGATTTTAAGTTAAGGTCATATTAATGTCCTGTTCCATTTTTGCACCAAATAGTCATCTTTAATACAATTATCACAAGTTCATTTAAAAATTAATGCCATGTTAAAAGACCCCTAAGCAGTGGATCCTGTGACCTCATATTATTACTACAAAAGCTACAGTCAAGCTGGAACAGCACATGTATTCCTCTCAGCAATGGACAGAGTTAACGTTCTCCTCCTTAATCAATTTTACATGCATAAGACATATTAGCAGCAAAATAGTCACATGGTGTGCCACATGACGTCTCCCACATTACAGGAAGCAGCTCCAGGATTGCTTGAGACACTGCTGAAAGAAAAAACATAAGGATGAAGAAATTCATTGAAATACTACATGACATGCTTCTTTGCACATACAACCTTCTGTTTGCAAATCGTTGCAATAATGTTAAATGCTAGTGTTTCCGAACAGTAAAGGAATTGTATCTTCAGCTACAATTAAAAAATCCTTGAAATTTCTCAGTGTGTGCATAATTTAATCCGTTTGACTAAATTGTGTTTGATGCATGCATGTCACATACAGACCTCCGTGACCCATTTGTTCTCATTAAGATGCACTACAAACCTGCTCTCATTAGTAGTCAAAGTAATATTCCGCCATGTTTTATTGGGCAATTCAGTGTAGCAGGGGTGTAAATTGAGGGAGGTGGGCTGTAACTGCTGTGTAAGTAGTCAGTAGTGCTCTGCTGTGTAATTTTGAGCCCATGTGTGAAGCCTCCTAGACGTTTACTGTCATAACAACCCAATGTATAATTACGTTCACGGTTTACTGTTCAACACTCATAAAGCCTTAAGCTCTCCATGCGTAAAGAGAATGCCTCAACTCGGGCATTTACTCGTGTTTGGAAGAGTCGACTTATCAAACAGCTTGCAGTTGTTTCCTAATGTCTTTGTCACCAAATCTGTTCTAATCCTCCCAGTTTTGCAACAGAACTCCACCGTGGAGCTGGCCATGGCTTAATTGGTATCATCTGATCACGGTTTTCTACAGCTCTTCCATCTTTGACGATGGATGCAATGGAGGTGTCTGGAAAATAGGGCCAACATATGGAACTTTCTTTCTAACTGTTTCCCACCTTGCAGCCCCTGCCAGGAAAGTTTGCCCGGTGGAGCTTTTGCAGGCCATTGGTTGGACGTGGTGTCGCGTCACCACACCTGTGGACTCATGACTCATGTTAAGTTGTTCTGGGAACAGACCTTGTGTTTTGCACATTTCAAACACTCATTACATTCTCCCTTGAGGGAGTCATTTATTTTGCACTAACAGCATGTCATGAATGAACTTATGTATTCAAGCATTAGCACTTTGGGCTTGGACGAACTTTAAGTAGTTTGAAATATAGGTGGCCAAAAATCCTTTGAGCATAAATAAAACTTAATTCACTACAAAACATATCTGTTTAGAGTAAAAACAGCTTCAGAGCACTACAATGTTCACACTCGTTGATGTTTTAGCTATTGACTGATGACTATAGATCTGAAATGTTTGATTTTAATGATGAAGGCAATGCCCAAACTTGTTAAAGCCTGTGAATACTCTCAGGAAAAGTTCCCTGCTTCCCAGTGACTCATGTCTTAACCTGTCTCACCTGTTTCAAACCTAAAAGCTGGCAGGGAGCTCTTCTAATATTAATATAATTTGTGTGCATTGGCTAAAGGCAGAAGCAGTATACTCCCTGCAGTGTCTAACCCTCTTCCTGACACTCTCTCAGATTAGGTATGCATACCTTGTCCTCTCACTTACATCTTACACAGCGAAACCACAAATCTATTTAGCAGGGGAAGAAACACTTAAGACGCCCGTCATACATAAAAAGGGGATGTGTCCCGAGTTCTTTTCTCATTTCCCGTTCGATAAAGGTCCCGGTCGCAATAGCTGTGAGAACGCAGTAAATCTGCTGGGACTTAGTGTGGGAATCACCAGCACGGTTCCATTATAACCTGCAGAGCTCCCCAAGGCGAAAGCAACGCCTGGTAGGAAAAATGGCAGCGGCGCGAGTAACGCTTCTGCAAATGAATATCGAGTCACTGCTAAGCACAGGGAAGCAGGGAGCTGGAGCTGTTGTTCCGAACAGACTTTCATTCATTTGGTTTGGCCGTGAAAACGCCTTGCATGTGGTTCGAGTTAGGAAAACGGGGCTGCTAGGGCTTGGCGCTCAAGGCACGTTGCAGCTAAGTCCTGGTTTGTATTGCTTTTCCTCTTTCTTGACCTCATGACTCATGAAAGCATGGCTGTGCTTCATGGCTACAGCAAGAGAGCTACAGCGGCTGGAAGAATGCAGACTAATGCCTTGCAGTGGGGTGATTCTCTCACAGGAAAAGGATGCATGCATCATAAAACTCAACTCTTGCAAAGCATTCTGAGTCAGAACGGCCAGTTAGCATTTTCCTGAGAGTTTCTCAACCTCTTTGATCATTTGCACAGTTAGACAGAGAGCACTGCTGTAAATAGCACAAATAACTAATGCCATTAAGAATAAATTATGATGATACTCTGGTCTTGATTATTTAAATTAAATCAGCCTTTCAGTTAGTTGAAAAAGTTGTGGAATTTTCTAAACTTAACAAGTTTCTATGTGTGGAGTCAAATAAGATGTCAATGTGTTCTACCACAGAATCACGTAGCTACTGCATGATGGGCTCGTGATTTCCTCCAAGTCATTCTAATCAGCCAAAGAGCCCAGACCATGCCTGGTGCGGAAAAGCACGTCAGTAGACAGACAAAACACACTGCCGAGAAGCGTAAGAGAAGAAGCAATGTAGTTGACCCTAGTACATGCATACTTGTCGCACATTCTGCAGTTAAATACATTTAAAAAAAAATAATATTTTGCTGCAATACAAATAGGGTAAACGGAAGGTTTCAAAACTTCTGAAACTGGGCAAGTAATGTAAACTTTATGTTTAGCGATTATTAGAATACGGTCAACCCCAAGAACCCTCAAACCCACTCAAGAATAGAGTTTTTTATATGCTAAACAATGTATTTTACTCTTGCTAGTTACAGAGAGTCACTTTACATTCATTTATAATAGCAGTCCCTATGGGCATAAGCGTAACAACTTTATCAGTCAAACTGCAGGAAGCCAGGAGCTCACACAGCTACCGAGAGCAGCATGTTCTGTTGAGGAGAATTCACACACACACACATACACACAGCATTTCCCTATTCTCTGTCTGTATAGTATACCCATATCACAACCTGTATGTGGATCTTTTTGGTTCTGTGTATATACTTCAACTGGCTCTCAAGAAATCATCTGCAATTCTAGTATGACAAAAACCAGTGTATCCTTGGTTGTAGGACTTATACAACGAACAATGACAATAAAAATAATCAAATCTAAGAAATAACTGGTTAATATGACAAAACACTTATGTGGCTAACAATGAATGAAATCTATTGTCCACAGAATTTGCGCATGCCTTTAATATCTGTTGCGAGCTCTTGACATTAACAGGAAAATCTTGGTTGTGAGACTTAATTGGAGCCATTACTCCCAGGCGTACATGTAGGAACAAGCCGGGAAGCACCATGGGTTTTTTCTTCTGCTGAATCACCATGTGGCACATGTCCAAGCTCTGGCAATCATATGAAAGACTGCTGTGGGGATCTGCAGAACAGTGTATAACGCCCACACACACACACAAACACTCAATCACACCATATGGCTCTTAATACATTTAATCATGACCTTGTAAAGGAAACATGATTTTTGGATCATTTTGGAAGGTCATATAAAAGTCTAATGCGAAGCAGGTGGTTCATTAATTAGTATCTTTAAAAACGAGGCAGGAGGTAAATCTCAGTTCCTCCCTGGCATTGTTGAGGTGAGTTAATCAAATGTCTTGTCTTGTGAATGAAAAATATTTCTGATTACATTTCGGGTAAAGCAAAAAAAAGAGAAATACTTCGAGTTGGTTTTGGGAACCGGTTGAGAGCTTAACGTTGCGCTGTTATAACCATGTGGAGATTTTACAAAGAGGAAAAACGGGCGTCCGATAAAAGCGCCGTATAATAGTGTGCCAAGCGTCCGTGGTAAGCGGCGAATCAGCCACGGAAAAGCGTTCCACCTGTGGCTTGTGTCAGATACCAGTGGAAGTGCGTTTACACTCTCCCTCATGTTGAACTCTAAATATAACCATAGAGGCAGGGTAAAGGGTAAACATATCCCTCTTGCATTGCACGAGGGCAACTTGTCATGTGAGATTTTTCAATATGCTTTGACCTGCTGGGGCCCTTGCTCCATCTCGGAGTCGCCCTGCATGCGTCTGGCTTAAGAATCAATGACTTGGTCAAAGGGAACGTTCAAGAGGCCCGGGTTACCGAATCTGCCTGGCTGAAGATGACTTTCTGCACAAACAAGGTGGTTTTCAGTCGAGCTTGGCTGACACCATTCTTAAACCTAAGTAAGGACATGCCACTACAGTTTTTTACTTGTTTATTGTAAACTCATGTAACCTCTTGCTGCTAATCACCAACAATCGATTTCACAACAAAATATGTAACCTGCACCCAACATACAGTATATAGTTTTCCCTAAGTATAGTTACTGTTTAGAGCATACATCTCTATATCTATTTTTATTTTACTATTTAGTTTTAGTTTCTTTTTAACTATTTATGTGACAAATAAAGAATCTTGAATCTTAAAATGTGATTTTCCCCCCTCTACTCCTCCTATCAATGCTCTGTATTTGTAGCAGTGACCATTATTATGTTTTTTAATTGTGCCAAGTCTTGGATGTTTAACGTTACGGAACGTTAAGTAGAATTCAAACCCTGGCAAGCTAATGTTCAAACTCTGACACTCTTCCTCCTCCTCTCAGCTTGTTGTATCTGGCTCTTTGTCAGTAGATGGAGGCCATCCAGCACAGCTTATTAAACTGTAAAATTGTGCTCTGGGGGGCTCAAAGTGCGAGTCCTCTCCCTGCCTTAGCAGGCCCACCACTCTCTAGGGCTTCACGTGGTACTTGCGAGGGGGATGAGGCACGGAAAACGGGTGTACTGGCCATACTGTAATGTTGAGAATGTGCTTTCCTAAAAGGATGCGAGCTTAAAACCAGAACTGTATCAGAACCTTAGTGTTACTGGATGAACAAGACGGTTATCTGACCTTTACATTTGAATTTAGCAGACACTCTTATTCAGAGCGACTTCAGTTTACTGGTCTCAGCTTTTTGGGGTTAAGGGTCTTGCTCAGGGACCTAATGATGGTAGTGCCGGAAGTAGGATTTGAACCCACAACCTCTTGGTCTAGATGAGTACCCTGACCAGTAGACGATCACCACAACATAGGTCTGGGCGATATTACTCAAATCAATATGACGATCAATACCTCGATTACAATTAATTAATAATTATTGTGATTTGGACTGTAAACATGCTGAACTATTAAAGATGGGAAGCAATGCAAATCTTTTTGACAGAATTCTTTTTTAAAGTATTAATAGATATTACAAGATTACAATAATTAAAGGTTCTGAATGTCGGTTTCGATTCATTCGCCCGGCCTTAGGATGACGCACTGTGACCTCTAAACTCTCTGAAGATCGTTATGTACCTAAGAGTGAGAAAACATTCTGACCAAGCACAGCCGTTTAGCTCGATGCCATCTTAATTTGGTTCATTACGATCCATTTTACTTGTGACCAGCTTAAACTATGCTTTGGAACACTCAGAGTAAGTTCTGGTGCCAATGCATCTTCAAAAGCCACGTCAAGCTGAGGTTTAAACTCTTGTCAAGCATCAATCAGCAAATACCATTTAATCACCATCAATCCATCAGACATTTCATGTTAAATCACTGTATTACTCTACAAGCTGAGCAGAAAAGATTTCCTTGTGAGTTTAAACTCATTGACCTTCATGTGTTTGGGGAAGGCAAGTAAATTCAGGCCATAATTTAGGACACACCGGCTTGTTCCTTGAAGTATGTGCAATGGAGTCTTATTTGGTCAAGTAGTTTGCCCCTGAGGTTTATATAGAACACTATGTATGTCAGAAATATGAATTCATTATTCATGTTCAGAAATAGTAATAATAAAGGAGTCAGAGTCTGGACCAGTGTGTCATTTGGAGGCGGTTCAGTTTGGCAAGATCCACTTGGCTGTGTGAGGTGTCAGTAATGACTTTTCCAGCTGAACCTAAATCCAGCATGAACTACGACTTATCAGAGCAATACACCGGAAAAAAAATCTCTTCATCCCATACTCACTTCTGCACTTTGCTACAGAGGTTTCATACAGGCCCTACTAGAAGATTAGTCATTTTCAATCTAACTGTCTGAAATAATTATTTGTTACTGTTACTCTTCCCAGTGAGGGACTTCTGAGAGGTAGCGCTGCAAGAGCTTCAGTAATAAATGCCAGCTATTACTTTTTCCAACATATAAATAAAAACTTCACACACTTTAATTAAAGGTTATCATTGTAAAAGCATGATTAAATAGTTTAAATCCTAAATACTTCAGCAACGGCAGTAGGTTATTAAACTGCACAGGCAGTTATGTCTTCCTACCTAATAATAGAATAATATTAATAATGAACTGCCGAAAATTAATAGACAAACTGTTAAATTCATACCACAGTTGGGAAACTATTTAATTACCAAACTTAATATTATTTCATTCTTAAAATGCAGTAGCTGTAAATGCAAGTACTTTTAAAATGCAGTAGGTGTATAAATACCTACTTTTAAAATGCTGCAGCTGTAAAAGTAACTACTTTTAAAATGCAGTAGCTGTATAAGTACCTACTTTTAAAATGCTGTAGCTGTAAACGTAACTACTTTTAAAATGCCGCAGCTGTATAAGTACCTACTTTTAAAATGCTGTAGCTGTAAACGTAACTACTTTTAAAATGCAGTAGCTGTATAAGTACCTACTTTTAAAATGCTGTAGCTGTAAACGTAACTACTTTTAAAATACAGTAGCTGTATAAGTACCTACTTTTGAAATGCCGCAGCTGTAAAAGTAACTACTTTTAAAATGCAGTAGCTGTATAAGTACTTACTTTTAAAATGCTGTAGCTGTAAACGTAACTACTTTTAAAATACTGTAGCTGTAAACGTAACTACTTTTAAAATGTTGTGGCTATAATAGTACCTACTTTTAAGATACAGTTGTAAAAGTACCTTTTTTGTATTTTTTTTCTGCAGATAGATAACAATTAAGCTTTTTTAATCATAAGTGGCTTTCATAAGGTTTAGTTATCTACTAATATCAATGTTTCAAATATTCTTTTGTTCTTTGTATACCAGCAATGATATCTAAACTTCATAACATACATATTTAGTGTTAATTTGAGGCTAGATACAGGGGAAAATGTTTTTTTTTCTATTCTTACTCCCCAGTTTCCACTATAAAGCTAAAGCGGGGACTAACATGGCACACTGTCAGAATCCTTATCACCAAGCACGGCAAGTTTCAGCATTTATAGGCAAGGCTTCAGTCTTGTTCAAATAAACTATTCAATCTTGAAAACCTGAGGTGCATGCCCTTGATGTTTTTACGAATATTCAGGACTGTCTTTATTACTCTTGGAGAAAGTAATGAGCAGCCTGACGTGGTTCAGGTTTCTGAACTGGCTTGTGGCTGCTGTAAAGTATTCTATATAGACCTGACGGTCGAAATGAGCACCTGGGGTAAGTAACCGTACAAATGTGATTAAAAACATGTATTATATTTATTATGTTTATTATTGGCCAGATTGAAATGGCACAAGCTAAGTTGTCTTTGGTTTTGTGGCAAGTTTCAACAAAACTCTCCCAGCAAGAGTAAGAGCTTTCTTGGAATCAACTCTGCTCTGTTTTACAGCGAGAAACTGAAAAACACAGTGAAATCCAACATGTTCTAATTTTTAACTTGTCACATTTTTCAGCTTTGGCAGAAACCATATTAAAGAAGCAAAATGTGCTATTTAATGTCTGAGTTTTACATCATTAATGTGTGTGAATGTGGTGCAAATGGGGATCTTGGGAACAATTAATATTTAAAGTTATAGATTAGAGAGTTAGAGTTTGAGTAAGTCTTACAGTTGTAATAAAAATGGCTTAAAGCAACACCTCCATTTATATCTTTCTTATAAAAACATGTTCCCACACAGTCCCCAAGCCTGTTCAGAGAAGAGTTAAAAGTCATGTGGTCAGCTCACTTCACAGAAACTTTACTGCTTTGCAGCATATAAAAGAGCAAATTTTATGAACTGTAAAACTATGTTTTTTGTCAGAAATTGTATGTGATGAGAAGTACATTTCTATAAATTCTGGACTGAACATCAAAATAAAGAGTCAAAACTATATGGTTATTCTTCTAGAACTTCTACATTTTCAGTATGATCCAGAATGTTTTTATCGGTGTTATTAAATATGTATTAAAAGATTACATGGGCAAATTATTATTATTATTATTATTATTAATCAAGTGGTTTATGTTGACTTTATCCCATGTTTCATGTTTCAAACCTTTGATCATTGACTTTTGAATTTGCGTTGCTAACAGTATACTCAGAGCTCTACTTCTGTGGAGGGCATTGAAACAGGTAAGACAACTGCAATCATGTGCTGCTGACATCGATGCCCCCCAAACTTTCTGACCCAATCTTTTTCTTCCTGTTTTTCAAGACGAGGGCCAGTCTGCTCAGGGGGCTTCTCCTATGTTGGCAGTGAACGTGCCAGTCTGTCCACCCGTGAGTGTGAATGCGGAAACAGAACTTCAGTCCGCACCCGTCAGTGTGCCCTCGCCTTTAACTCCTGCTGAAACCGGGAACCCTGACCCCGTCCGTGTGCACATGTCTCTGGTGAATGGCTCCAGACTTAACGAGTCTTACTCGCTTGCTCAGCCTCAACTAGACTGTGATGCAGAGATTATCGGGGACGATCTGGACGAACTGTTGGACAGCGCAGCTCCCGCAGAGCCATCTATGGTACTTGTGATCTTGTTCTCTTCCTCATTATTTTCTTCTTCCCACTTTTTATTTCTTTAAATCCTTCCACATACCTGGGGTATGTCCCTATTTCGACCTCAAGAAGCCACCATCGTAATGGCTGTTATGTCCTACTTTGGCCACAAGGGGCGCTACCATTAAGGCTGTCATTCCTTTATTGTGACATCAAGCTTTTTATTCCCAATTTTGACCAAAAGTGGACACCACCATAATGGCCGTAATTCTCTATTTTGGCCGTAAGGGGGCACCACTATTAATCTGTCATTCTCTATTTTATTGTTTATCATGAGGGAAATTTGAGAAATTATGTCTGTCACAAGGTGTTCTTATTTATTTGTGTAATATGGAAACACTTTTTATGACTTTTTATGACTTGATATTTATTTTACTCCTCCAATGCCCCCCCCCAAGGTAATTCCTTCAGTGACGGGGCATTTCTCCTTACCGACCAGTATGTCCAGTGTGACGTCCATGGACGTTCCTCTTCACATGCCCTCGCATCTGAACCAGCCCCTCTTCGCCCCGCCCCAATGTACCGTCACTCTGCCAGCGCCCTACCACACAGCCAGCTCCTCGGTATACTCGCTCGGCCTGAACACCTTCACCTCACCGCTGGATTCGCTGGACAGTTTAAGTCTTTCGGAAACTCAGCCAGGTGTGGTTCGGTCTAGTTGCCCTCTAAACACTAATAAAGTATGTTGAAGTTTAACAAGGTTGGTCTTCATGTACAATGCAAAAAATATTTAGATCAATTTTTCACATTTTATACGTTGTATTTTTGTAATTTGTATTTTGTAATTGAAAATGATTTTGAGGCAAGTTGCAAGTTAAGATTTACACAATTTAGAATTGTTCAAGAACTAAAGTTTAATCAGTTTATTTGTGTAAATCCTAATAATTCTGTACCTTAAACAGCCTTCATAAATCTAAATAAGTCAAAACATAAGTTTTAAAACTGTGTCTTTGTAATGTATATTACATACATTTATTTTCCTACATTATTACAAATTTGGTGCACAATATTTAACTTTATTTGGTTTAAGTTGATAAACCTTTCTGAAACTAGGTGACTAATATATTTAATTGTAGAATTTTGTAAATGAAAACGTATTTTTACATACAATTTCTTAGTATTTGTTTATATGTAGTCAAGTTTCAGCATCTTTTATTAAACATGTTCAAATTATTTTAAAACTTAAGATACTCTCAAATCATATTATTGTATGATTGTATGATCAGCTCCTTTTTGAATGATGTTAAATGTCTTTATTTTCTTGTTCAAACTGACCCTGAAAATATTACCACTTGCCCGGAGACAGCTTTTGGACAACACTCTTTTATGGTAAACTCCATCTTTCCACTGCATTGCCTGTTTTAGAAATTGTCATTACGCAGTTTGACGGCACTGAAACGTACTGTAAACGCTTGCAGATGCCGATGAGCAACAGTGACAGGACTCTGCCCTCCGTGTCACCCATGGGGATGGCGTTTGGCATGCCGGATGCAACCACTTACACACACGACCCCCCACAGCAGGTCGACTTGGCCAAGAATCCTCTTGCGGACACTCACGAGTTTAAGCAGGCCTGTTCTGTGTGCTTCGTCAAAACCGGTAAGGAGTCAGGAGTGAGGTGGAGACGTGTTCGCTCGCACTCGGCTCAGCGCAGGGCTGGGCAATACCAATTCAAATACATATCACAGTTAATACAAATTTTAACCTCGATTGTGATTAATGAATTATTATTATGTTGGGTATTTAGTGTTGTTTGCACTCATTGTTTCTTGACAAGGTTTATACTGAAACTATGCTAAACTACTAATGCTGGAATATTCTTTCTAATGAAATGAATATTTATGGTTTAAAATTAGTAAAAGAAAGACACTCGGATGTAGTGGCAGACTGGACGGAGCATTGTTTTTAAGAGGATATTCCATGACAATCAGTGAAACAGAATTTGAATTGTATTATTTACGTGATTGTAATAACCATCACAGGCAAGCTTATGATGATTAAATGTTCTAAATGCCAGTTTAAGTTTTGATTTAAACAGTTGATAAATTGCCCAGCCCTAGCTCAGCCTTTATGTGGATGCTGCTTTACACCGCTTTTCTGCTGTCCGCAGGTCCCGGAGTGCTGGATTACACCTACCATCCTGAGGAGCATAAATGTAAAAAAGACTGGTTGCTTGGAAGAATGAAACATTCTGATTTGCCTTGCTGGAAACTGATCCGACCGAGACCAACCAAAACCCAGTATGTGGGGCCTTATTACATTTGCAAAGGTCAGTTCTCTTCCCCTTTGTTTTTTTGTTTGTTTTTTTTAACCAGCGTTTATATTACGTTTTCATTTGCACAGCCTTTTTTAGGGCAGCACCAAAGTCTTAACTGTCGTGGTCGTGTTCCGAGTCTTGAAAGCTGAAAACTTTGAAACTGTTCCGTTCGTGTAATTACTCAGCGTGACTGCGTTTGAGCATGCTGCCACGTGGGTTGGGAGGATGACTGTTTCTGTCAAGCATCTGTTGCTAACAGATGACCAGAAATCATCTTTTTTTTTTTCCTCTCTCTCTCTCCTTTGTCTAAATCTGTGTCATGACTAGGCGTGACCCACTACGAGAGTCTGAGCCTTAAGCAATATCTTGTTTACAAATTTGAAACATTAGTTAATATATGTTCTTTTAAAATTAATCATTGAATTCTAAATTCAAATAAACACAGTCTTGTGATGTCTTGTTCACGCTATACAAATCTGAGACCCCAGCTGACAAATTGGACAGTTGTGTAGAAAGAACAGAGTGGCACTGTAACGAAAAGTTAGGTCCGAGTTGACACAGGAAATGAAACCACCCGCGATGGAAGAGAGAGTCCAAGTGAACGTTTCACGTATAAACTAGTGCTATGACTTAAAACCTGAAGCTGACACTGTGGCTTTTTAGACAGTGGTATACCTTCTAACCATGTCTAGTCTTAACTATGTGAGTGGCAGTTTTGTAAGTTGTGCAGTATTTGCCAAAGGCAATAAATGCAGCTTAGACTTGTCCCTAAATGAGAGAGAAAATATTAAAATATTGCGTCTGTATCACAAGAAATACACAGCCAGTGTGAGAGATCGTTTATTCCTGGCCTCAGCTATTGATTATTGATGTCAGTATTTGACATAAACCAGATGCAGTGGCATGCAAAAGTCTGGGACCTGTTGCTTAAAATCTCTGTTACTGTGAGTCATTAAAAGAGGTGTAAAGCTAAAGATGAGATTTTTTAGTAGCAAGATTTGTGTTATTTTTGGTGTTATGCAAGTGTAGGGTTAAAAAGGAAATGAACAACTTTTGCATACCGTTGTATGATGATCTTGTGATTTTGTAATGTGTCATATCACATTTCCTCCTCGATGTGTAAAGATTGTGCAGATCAATCTGTGATCTCAGCCTGTGTGGCAAGATGATGATGATGATGATGATCTTTATTTTGTGTATGTGCCTCCAAGTTGGAGTGAATGATGGCAGTTGAGAGTTCTTTGGTTGTGTAAACTGCACATCTTTACCTGCAGATTTGACCATTCAACACAGCCATGTTTTCTCTAGCACATCCCATTTTCACGGCTACAAAATAAAGGTTGGCCCAGTTTGTTAGACTTGTTGTGGTGTAAAATTTCAACATTTTAGCCTGTTGGCAACATATCTGCACATTTTTCCCCTGGACAATAAAATAACAGTGTAAAAATAACCATTCCGGTCACCTGTTTGGTGACATTTTTGTGCACGTCAGATGAGGTTGACATAATACACTGAGAACAAGGAGCTTTATTCCAGTGCCAAGAGTTGCGTCATCTTGCTTTTGTGAGGTTTGCTTCCTCATACTGGTGAGAAATTATCATCAAGCATTTTAAAAGGTCGGGCAGGTTTAGTACATTTGTAAATTTACAAGAACAAAACGTCTGTCTCATTGTCATTCTGCTATTTATTTTTGTTAATTTTCTATATATATACACTGCCCTCCAAAAGTTTGGAAACGCCCTAGATAAAAGGGGTTTTGGACAGTATTGCCATGAAATCCTTTTTAATTCTGTGATAATGTTGCACTGATAAGGGACAACACAAACTACAAAAACATATTTTATTACATAAACAGTTTATTAAACAGTTTATACATAGAAAATACTTAAATTTTGGATTCATCAAAATATCCACCATTAGCAGCTATTACAGCTCTGCATAATCTGGGCATCCGAGTGGTCAGTTTATTCAAACATTGACTTGATATATTATTCCAAGCCGCCTGAAGGATTGCCCAAAGATGATTCACACTGGTTGGACACTTCTTACAGACATCACGGTCCAGTTCCTCCCACAGTAGCTCAATTGGGTTGAGGTTGGGTGACTGGGGAGGCCATAGAAGTTATTATTGCTGGTATCCAAAGATAATGTCAAGTTGAATGATGAGGATTTATGCTGATATCGTCCAAAACCCCACTTTGCCAGGGGCGTTTCCAAACTTTTAGAGAGCAGTGTATATATACATATTTTTTTTATACGTAGATGTGGCCAGTGGAGAAGAATGCAAGTACCTCGGCCACTGCACATTTGCTTATTGCCAAGAGGAAATTGACGTGTGGACGCTGGAGCGCAAAGGCTTCATCTCTAGAGACCTGCTGTGTGACCCGTACGGGACCAGGATGAAAATCAGTTTGACAGTTGCTAAAATCCTGCAGGAGCATCAGGGCATATTTATGTTCCTCTGTGAGGTAAGGTTGATTTGTGAGGCTGAAAAGAGGCTTGTTTAAAGGTCAGGTGGCTTATGAACAATGTGTTTCGTGTTTTGTCCCTCCCTCTGTTAACTGGAATGCAGCTCACATGGAAATAGATTCCTAAACATATCCTTTGTAACAAATACATTACGTCAGACGTAATGGAAAATTATGACCTTTCTGATGTTGTGATGCTGCACTTGTTTCACAATGGACATGACCAAGTGATGTTATTTTCCTGTTGAATGAATCTAATCCTCTTACGAATTGCCGTTTAGTTCCACTAATGGCAGGGCCAGTGCTATGAGCATCAGTGACTTGTGAATGTTGCTACTACTGTGGCATGCAAAAGTTTTGGCACCTTCACTTAAGTTGTCTTAAATGAGCAGAAGTTAAAGGCAAGCTGTTTTCTTTCAGAATGTTTTCTAGGTCCTCCAGACCTCAGATTAACTGCCATTTCTTAGTAACATTACAAACTGAGGAAAC
Organism: Distichodus sexfasciatus; assembly: GCA_032718565.1. Taxonomy (NCBI): domain Eukaryota; kingdom Metazoa; phylum Chordata; class Actinopteri; order Characiformes; family Distichodontidae; genus Distichodus; species Distichodus sexfasciatus. The sequence continues at coordinate 2,108,715 of JAVGVS010000040.1, forward strand.
CGCTTTCGGAATATGCTTTGATAACTTCAACATTTTCCTGCTTTGTGAGCATCAGTTATTTTCTTTTTCAGAATGCTAGAGATTTGCTTAGAGGCGCCAATGGCTGTGGATTTTAGGGATAAGTTTAATTTGCTGCCTTGCCGAAAAATATAGCCGTAGCTCGAGTCGACAGCAGAGTTTTGATTCATGTTCCCCTGTCGAAAAATGCTACCTTATGAGTTTCCATTTCCATAACATTGAATGTATATAATCATTTAATAATTCCCATTTTAATGAATATAACTCACCATCTTCCTACCTGACATTGTCATTTTTTGTGACAATACCTCTTCATTGCATGTTTAATTCAAAAGATTGATTTCTTAACTGTACATACGGTAGAATGTTTTGGGTTTTTTTTTTTTTACCAAAGAAATTGCTGAGAAGTAACACAAGCTTGCATAAAATTGCTAGAAAATAAATCATCATTAACTTGATGCATTTTGTTATTCAGTTAATTTTCTACTTGCTTAATAATTCAGACATTTTAAGCCAGTTTGCCCAAACTTTTGCATGCCAGTTTAGCTAAAAACACAGAGTTTTGTATTCCATCATCTGAACAGAATGAGGTTACATGACGGTATGTGACTTTTCAGCATTCTAATGAGTGTGTGACTTGGTCTTCAGGCATGCTTTGATCATAAACCCAGAATAATCAGCAAAACCAGTAAGGACAACCCCGACCTCTGTTCGCATCAAGTGACCAAGCATTTGTTTGAAGAAAACAAGTAAGCTCTCTTCTCTGTGGAAATCAGTTCCAGTTTTTAGTGATCTGACGGAGAAATGTGTCACGCATCTGAACAAAATCCTCTCGGATTGTGTCAACCTTTTTATTTTTTTTAGGTGCCTGGTGCATGTTCTGAAGGACAGCACAGTGAGATACACCAAAATCCGGCCATACAATGCACAGCAGCAGCTGGACCTATGCAGGCACGCGGTTCGCTATGGCTGCCAGCGGGAGGACTCCTGCTTCTTTGCCCACAGCCTCATTGAACTCAAAGTGTGGCTGATGCAGCATGAGCAAGGTGGGCTTTAATCTTCACTACGCAATACCGAGCTTCTTACAGTTTCAGTTTAACCCTGTCGTTTCGGTCACCTTTCAGGCATTAATCATGAAAATATTGTCAAGGAGGCAAAGAAGTATTGGAATATTGAGGCCAGCGCACAAGCACAGGTACATTACACACAATTTCTACGTGTGCATGTGCAAATTTATCCACCGAGTTGTAGAGCCGTTTTACTGGAAAGTAGGGCTGTGTCATACGCTGAAATTACAACATCTATCGTTACATATTATATTCTGTCGTTTATTTTTCGGAGTTGCAAAATACACTGTTTACGGAAATATTTGTTCATGGTTTGGATGAGGGTTTGCAGTAGGAGTGGTTAAATTAAACACATAATCGATGCGTTCTGACTCAGACGTGGTCGATTCTGCATCGATGTAGAGGCAGACCATAATCAATTTTAACAGGTTTTCAATCAGCGCTGCCCCCCTAGTGGTCCACGTCAGCAGTGCACTTTCCCTACTGAAATCACTTTTTAAAAATAATCATATTTTCATTTTTCAGAACATTTCCAGACGATTTGAGCATCTTTATGAATAATGAATTTAATGCAAATATCTAGAAAGTAACACCAAAAAAATACTCCCTCCTTCTGGGACAGAAGCAGGTGAAAACCCCTGAATTTCTGGCGGTATAAAAGTTCAAGTTAAAAAGAACATCCCGGTAGCGAATACGGCTGCCCAATGTGCGTGCAGTGTGAAGTAATATAGATGACTTGATGGCCTGCATCGAGGTATCGTGTCGAATCTGTGGCCTAATAATCGCGATGGAATTGTGTGACCAGTGAAGGTTCACACCTCTAGTTTGCAGTAGTTGCCACGTGGATGTAGACACAGAGAAAACTAAGGCCTTATATTTGTGCATTAATTCTGATTGCGCAGTGGAACTGTCACAAGCAAAATCTTGTGTCTGTGCGCTCAACTCTGCCTTCACGCGCACTTAAAACACTCCGCACCCTCACGTCCAGATCTACTGAACGCCAAAGGTGCTACAATTAGACATCTTACTAAAGCGCTGTGAATAGTGTAAAACAGTGTAAAAGGCGGCATTTGAGCACCAGTCACTAGAGCACCGCAAAAATACGTACCATAATGTACTATATTGTGATACATATTGCTATGGGGACGTATATTGCAATATGAGATTTTGGCCGTATCGCACAGCCCTACTGGAAAGCAGATGTTATATGGCTTTTTCTGTATTGTTTATGTACCAGCTATGAACTTACAAATAAACCTTTATTATCAAGAATGTAATCATTATTACAGTTCTATCTAGAGCTTTTAATTGAGAATCTGTTCAAACAGACTTTAAAATACAAATCTTATTAGAATTTTACATTAAATCTACATAATTATGCAGCATTTGGGTTACTTTCCAATTTTACATCCCAGTTATGAAATGATTCCCCAGTTTAAAAAAACAGTCCCAACATTAATACTTGAACATGTTAATAGTCCAACAAAAAACAAAGTGCTCGTATATAAAGGCTTAATTAATGTGGATATTGATTTGAGGTCATATCCCCAGCTCTACTGTAAATATTGATGTTTTCATCCTGATGTGTTTGCTTCAGGATCTGCTCCCTGTCCTAAAGAAGTTTGGTCCACCAAACCTGAAGATGCAGTTTGTATGCGGTCAGTGTTGGAGGAACGGTCAGCTCAGTGAGCCTGACAAGAACAAGAAATACTGCAGCGCTAAGGCCAGGCATGCGTAAGTTTCTCATCCGTTTGTACTCTGTTATTGGATTCTGTAGTGCAATGTGGGAGGTTTTTCCTCTCATACAGTCTTTATGGTTCTTGTCCAGCTGGTCCAAAGACAGGCAAGTGGTTCTGGTTATGTCTGTCGAGCGGAAGAAGTGGACACCGATTCGACCTCTACCAACCCGAAAGCCTCCCCCTACCCAGTTTGAGGTAAGTCAGCTTGATCAGGTTAGTTGGTAGTGTTAGGGTTAGGGAGTTGGCTCCGTAATTGGAAGGTCGCCGGTCTGAATCACAGACAGGTAAAGGTACCACGGAGGTTCTCATGAGCAAGGTACCATCCCCAAGCACTGCTGCCCGGCCGCTGCCCCGGCGGTCAAATGCAGAGGTCACAATTCAGTGTTGTGTGCTGTGTTCACAATGACAAATGTTCACTCACTCAATGCTGGAATCAGGCTTCAACAGTTTAACTCGGATGATTAACCTGGAAATTTTGACATAGAATTTTTTTTTACACAAATGAGTCATATGACAACTTGAGTCACCCTTCCTCCAGCACCAATGTTTATAATGCTCGTAAATATCTATTACTTGTACATAGAAGTAGGTTTTCACTAGCCAGACATGTCATTATAAAGCAGACTTCAGTGACTGAACGGCACAATTAAGGCATTGCCTGAGGAGAAGTCTCTTGGTGTACTGAACGTCAAGTTTTCTTTGAAAATGTGTCCAGTTGGAAATTGTGATAGTTGTGTGCACAGACTGTGCTGATGACGTTTTCACTGAAGCACAAGCAGTCTGTAGAGACGTTACTTAGAAACTGTTCTTTATGTGCTTGTCTGCAGTTTATTATGGATGTTCTGGGCGATGGCAAGTTAAACACTAAGTTGTAATGGCTTTCTTATCATTCCTTAATTTATGTTTCTTTATTCCAGTACCACACATTTGTTTTATCCAGGTTTTTTTAAAAAAGTGAATTGTTTAAAATTGCAGTTAATTGTTGCAAATGAGGTTAATTTCTTAATCAGTTCCAAGCACTTATTAAAATCATGTTAGAAAGTAGCATGATCTATAAACCATCCCGGTGTAAAGTCAGCAGGAAGAACTACAGCAGAAGCAGAACTCTGTTTATGACTGTCACCAGTGCTAATTTCAGGAAGAGCTTGATGCTGTTAAAACATTTCAGTTCCCAGTAGGTTTTTATCATTATGATAGGATTTCTAATAGTAACTAGGAATACATAATCAGCTGCTTTGCGGTCAGTGCAGGCTACAGAGAGACGAGACGATGTTACACCAGTTTCAACAGCGTACAAAGAAAGCGCATTATAGAAGTGGGGCAGTTGGTAGCGTATCGGTTAGGGAGTTTGGCACCGTGATCCGAAGGTCACTGGCTCGAATCCCAAACTGGTAAAGGTAGCACTGATGTACTCATCAGCAAGGTACTGTCCCTAAGCACTGCGCCCTGGGCACTGCCCATGTCAGCTGCCCACTGCTCTTTCACAAATGGGTTAAATGCAGAGGTCACATTTCGCTGTGGTGTGCTGTGCGTGCTGTGTTCACAGTGACATATAAGCACTTAATTCACTATATAAATAAACTGTATTATGTATAGTCTAACATTGTCCTCATGTGTCCCGTTTCCATTGTCAGATTTGTCTGCATGTGGCTGCTGGTAAAAAGTGCCAGTATATTGGAAACTGCTCTTTTGCCCACAGCCCAGAGGAGAAAGATATGTGGACCTACATGAAGGATAACAATAGTAAGTGGATTAATTATGGTTTCTTAAAGAAACTAAAATTTAGAGGACGTACTGTTTTTCTTACTACGGTCAGTCAAGCAGGCGTCAAGGTGTCTAGATTCTGTATTTATTATAAGCTCTGAAGCTCATTTTGGCTGACGAAAGCTCATGGCCTCAAAGTTAACGCGGTGTATTTGCATGATGCTAATTCAATGGTTTTAAATTGTCCGTTACTTGCAAGCAAAGGAAGACTCCATTAAATGTACAAGTAAAGAAACAGAAACTGCACACCGAAGATGTCTTTCATAACCATCCACATTAGGGACAAATGGAAAATCAGCTGTGTGTGTGTGTGTGTGCGTGCAGTTGCAGACATGGAGCAGCTCTATGACTCGTGGTTACAGTCTCAGAAGCCAGGCTGGAGCGAGGAGAGTTCCAGCAGTGCTGTTAGAGAGAACGGGAAGCAGATTCATATGCCCACAGACTATGCAGAGGAAGGGGTATGGACTTCGTCCTGTACACACACACACACTAGGGGTGTTGAAATTGATCACATAATCAATGCATCGTGGATGATTCTGCGTCGATGCAGTGGCAGACGATTATATCACAATGACATTGCTTGCTTGTAGTTAAAAAGAGCATCTCGGTAGTAACTATGGCTGCCCGGTCTGTGATCCATGCCCGATCTGTGTTAAATGTGAAGTAATGTAGAAAAATTGATAGGATGCATCAAGACATCACATTAAATCGTATTGTTGACATGATAATCATGATTGAATCGAATCGTGACACCAGTGAAGGTTCACACCTCTACTGCACACATGATGATGTTGTTGTTGCTGTTGTTATTATTATTATGATTTATTATTATTATTATTGATACTTTTTTTCCAGATTTTTCTGTCCTGATCTGCCTCTGTATTAGCGGAATCAAATCCTAAGAGAAATTGCTTTTGTTACATCTGCACAGAAAGACTAATTTAACATCAGTTAAAATAAAGTATAAAAACATTTTGCTAGGAATATTTATATTAATTTAATTTAATGTCTAGTATAATTAAATATCAACATTTGAGTATGACTGTACAACATTTTAATTTACACAACAGTATGTTTAACAACACTAAGTTAAACTCTGTGCGTCATCAGCAGTCAGTATTGTATTAGAACTGTAAAATTTAATATATAAAGGCTTGTTTTCTATCTCCCAGGATCCAGCCGTATTGCACATAATACTTTTTGCACACAGTAACACTTAAGTATCTATTTTTTTTTTGTCCAGGCTGGCAATCACTGTTGGCTGTGTGGAAAGAACTGCAACAGCGACAAACAGTGGCAGCAGCACATTACCTCAGACAAGCATAAAGAGCGCGTGTTTAACTCGGAGGACGACCTAAACTGCTGGCAGTATCGCTTTCCTACAGGAACCTTCAGTGTCTGTGAACGGTGAGTTGAAATACAGCTTTCGGAATCTTTACCGACATGCTTAGATGTAGCAGCACTTAGCGTGATTGCTGCATGTCTTTACTATTTCTTCTTCTTCTTCTCAATTTTTTGGGCTTAATTTTTTTAGCATTTCGTGTCAATGATCTGTAATAGGGCAAAAAAGTGTAGTTCCCTATTTTAGCCACAAGGGGCATCTCCAAGAAAGAGGACTGTGCTGTTACTCCTCTTGTGGTTAGCCCATTAATTTAACAGCTCATAGTTTAACAGCTAGGTCAAGTATACTAGAGATGGCACCGATCCGATATATGGATCGGATATCGGTCTGATAACAGAACGGAACGGAACGGAAATCAGTGGCCTTAAGCCGACCTATGGAGCAGATCTGTAAATGCGCACACGCTCAAGTCATTATGTGTCAGAAGTGGCACTGCGGTAAAGCTGGTTTATTGTTCGACATTCGCCCTAATTCGTACATTTTGATATGACAATGAGCAGAACAAGCAACACAACACACTACAACCCCACAAACAAATCATGCGATTATACAACACTTAATGTTGTACCTGTATAATTTCCATGTGACAAATAAAGAATCTTGAATCTATACTGTTTAATTTCCTTAACAAAACCAGCTCTCGCTCGCAGTCTGTGTATCCCTGTTGGTTTTAGCGCCGCTGGATTACAGCAAGGACTTTAAACAAATCATTTTTTAAATGTTATTTAATAATAAATAATTTAGCATATGCATATGGGTGTGTAATTAATACACTGTTTTAGTTAGGAACACAAGTATTTCCTTAAACATAACAGAATAATCTGTCAAGTGTTCAGGCATTTTTTAAAGCATTATTTTCTGTTTTAAAAACACTCTGAGACTGTACTGGACATAAAGTGGTATCCTGTCATATCTTAACTATACTCACTGATGGTGTTGGTGTTGATGCGCTTGTTCACTGTGTACAGGTTCCAGAACGGGACGTGCACAGAGGGGGAGGCCTGTAAACTGGCCCACGGAGAGGAGGAGCTGAAAGAGTGGATGGACCGCACACAATTTCTATTGCAGAAGCTCGACAAAGCACGAAGAGATCACTTGATAGCACCAAATGATAATGATTTTGGCAAATATAGTTTTCTTCTTAAAAACATCATGTAATTTTTTAAAATTAATTTGACAGTGTACCCAAGGTGTTCAGAAAATGTGTTGAGAATTCAGTTTTAAGGAAGACCAGCTCGGCTGAAGCCCCCAGCGGCTGAAGAGGGTTAAAGGCCCCCCGTCTCCCTACTTGATTTTAATGGGAAAGGTCAGAGCTGGCCTTGTGTTCTGCGTATTAAAGGCTGTGTTGCTTTATCACAGAACGGGGAGAAAGCACCTTTGCCTTTTCGTTGTTTTGTTTCAGCTCATTAGGTTTTGCTTAATGGGCTGCATTTCAGAATTTTTGAGTTATATTTTGGCCATTTGGCATCGGAGAAATAGCACATTCTAAAAATGAGGTAAAACGAATGAGACTTTGAGGACTGATTGGTAATTTCCACAAATTTATGTTCTTTTATAATGACTTAAGTGCTATTTCTCCTACCACATGCTGGATGTTTGGGTTGCGGAACTGTTTTACTTTCTTACTGTTGGTACATTTTATATAGTTTCCTGTGTTGAAAGAGGGCCTTTAGGTATTATTTTAAGTGTGGGATTAACCCAGAAAGGAAATCGATTGTGCTTTAAGAAATATAAAACTACTGAGGGATACAAGAATGTTTCAGTAAATGTCTTCATTTCTGTTAGAATTGTGATGCCAAGTGCTTTGTTGTCCTGATGACAGGCTCAAAAGTATTCAGTCTTTGCACACTCTACAGCGGGGGAAGGCAACTCCGATCCTGGAAGTCCGGTGTCTTGCACGTTTTCCATCCAACTGGATTTCAGAACATTCACACCAGAAGAGGTGGGACGGAAAACCTGCAGGACCGGAGTTGCAAACCCCTGCTCTACAGCCTTATAAAAGGTTTCATATTCAAACGCTTGGTGTGAGCCCAAAAATTAGTGTTGCCATGCAAGAAGTGCATGCGGCTGACAGAAAAACTGGACCTTCATGTCATTTGTGCTGTAACATCTGTGATGGTAATGTAATATGCCAGTAACATCAGCAGACTTGTACTTGCACTTTCCTGCTTGACTTCGATCATTAGTATAAAACGCACAGACATGCACGCTGGGGTAATGTAAGTGTAACCGAACTCCTACAATAAAGTATATTTTACTGCCTTGTTTGCCTGATCTTGTCTTTGCAAAAAAAATTGAGGTTGGTACAGTATCACTGAGGCTTCTGAAGCTAAAATCTCACTCCATGATCAATATTACTTTACCTCGTGTAAAATTGAAATATGTTCTATTTATTAACATTTAGCTTTAAGTGAGCGGCACGGCGGGGTGGTGGTTAGCACTGCTGCCTCACACCAGAAGGGTCGTGGGTTCGTTCCCCGGGTCAGCTGACTGCAGGACCCCCGTGTTTGTGTGGGTTTGCTCCGGTTTCCTCCCACAGTCTCAAAAGCATGTAATATACTGTAGGTTATGTGGAGAATCTAAATTGGCCCCATAAGGTGTAAATATGAGTGTGAATGTATGTGCCCTGCAGTGGGTTGGTGCCTGTCCAGGGTTGGTCCCCGCCTTGCGCCCGTAGAAACCCGCTTGGGATTCAGCGGTTCAGATGAATAATGAATGAATAATGTAGTATATACGTGAGGGGTGTCCAAAAAATTTTATTGAATCGTGATTCTTTATCTGTCAACTCAAAAATAATATTTTTCAACGTAATAGCACCAGTTTACTTTCCCCCCAACACGAGTTCAGCTCGGCAATCTTATAGAAAGTCTGCCAAGATAGACCGCCTTCGTGTGAGCATGAAGGAAATGCAGTCAGTATGAGAACATACTGTATGAATTACATTTAGTAAACTAGATTTGATTCAGTGTGATTTTTTTATTCATCACTGTCAACAGGGAAAAGTAACTCAAAACACCAATATGGAAACAAATTCACCGATGTATTACATCGTAAATCGATTTTGAATCAAATGGTTAGCCCAAGAATCGGAATAAAATAGAATCGTGACATTTTCTGAATCGTGCACCCCAAGTAGTTACTGCATTGTTTTAGACAACAGTAATTAAATAAAGTATTCCCTTAACCATAACAGAGTAATCTCAGGCTCTTCCTCACAGAGAAATACACATTAATTCAAAACTCGTATCGCATCACGCCCAAGTATCGGCATAGGAACTGAAAAAGTTGGGTCAGTGCATCCCTAAATTATTTTACCAGATACACGAGTAAGGTGATGCTTTAGTAAAGTTTGACCTTCTAAAGTTAGTATGTTTGTGGCATGACACACACACAAGGTGCAGTAAGCAAGGTTTTATTTCCAGTACAGTTGATCTCAGAAAACTGACACAAAGCAACATACTGACAGCCTGCCCGGAAAACAGCACTGATGTTTCCAAAAAAAAATGCAGGCGACCTTAACATGCTATGCTTTCATCCATAAAAAGTCATCCGTAAAATCCTTGTTTCACAATAATACAAGTGGCTTCTACAAGTTTTCAAGTTCAAGATTTCTCTAACAGCACAAAAATGACAATTTTTTTTGATTGTGTTGCCATTTTTAGCCTCCTTTCCACCCATTTCGAGTAACAAAGACGTCATGTCTGAACACAATATTTTGATGGAATGAATTCTACAAACAGTTTGCATGATCATATAAAAATAAATCACTTTCTCTCTATCACGTCTCTTGTGTACAAACATTACATGATCAAAGAATGCAAACTAAAGAACGAGTTAAAAAAGAAACCGTAGGTTGCAATGTCATCGTTCAGTCATTTTCTACCTGAAAAATGTAAAGGTCTATAAAAATAATATTTACAACATGGTTCAGCTTCCACATAGAAATGTGCTCAGCCTCCACGAAGGTCCTCCAGGATTTATCCAGAGTAATTCTGGGGCCCGTCATCGGCTCTCCGTCACGTCGGCTTCTTAGCATCATAGAACTGGGACAGACACTATTTTGTTTTCTGTAAAACTACTTGAGTGCAGAATTAAACATAGACATAATTCGTGGGTCAGAAATACAGTAGATTGACATAAGAATCAACTCACTTTCTTTGGAGAGAAGTTTTTGAATGCATGTTGAAATCTAGTCACACTCCTACCATGTTATCAAAGATGTCTGATCGATTTTAATGCTTATGATTCTAATGCAACTAATATTCTACAAAATTTCTGCTTAAATGGAGCACCTGAACTGTGCATTAATCTTTTTCCTTTTTTCTGCAAAATAAAAGAATAAAGCTACTTGAAGTTCAAGTATAAATGACACAACGTTACTGCTGTCATTTTCCAACCAAGACTTCTGTATGCTGATTTTGTTTTCATCAGAGCCAGCTCTGTACTTTTTCCTTAAATTACCAGAAGAGAAAAAGCTTTGACAACCCGCTCCCTCTTCAGACCGAGGGTATCAATATTGCACATAAATAAAAGCTAAAGTACAAAATGCATCAATTCTTTCACATTGTAACAGGGTTTCACTGGACAGCTACAAAGAGGGTTAAAGTGTTTAAACGATGGAGACTTTAAAGCAGCTAGACAAACGCATGCAATAGTTTTGTAGGTTAGAACTCAAAGCCAGTCATCGTCTTCTCAAACCTTGCCAAAGCCAAGGACGTTGCTTATCGTCGCACATACAATGAACGTTAAGTCTAAATCCAGACACAATGTGGATCCAACATGGAGTTTCTTGAAAGCTTGAATTGAAGTCAACTGGACGTCTTTTTAGGTTCTCCTCTCATCATCTGAAATCCTTCAGTTCCAAAAAATCCACGTATTTATTGTCTAGTCATACTCAATTCTCTAGCTCTGACATCCAATCTGTCTATCTATCTATCCATCCCTTAATTTCTTTAATTCAATCTTTCTTTCATTCAAATAACCTTTAATCTGTTCATTCAATCAGTATTTCTTTCATGTATTCATTCATTCACCCTATTAATCTTTGTTTCATTCATTCAATCTATCAATGAACCAATCAATCTTTCATGGATTCATTCATTCAATCTATCAATCTTTCATTCAGTCAGTCAGTCAGTCTTTCTTTAATTCATTCAGTTAATCCATCTTTCATTAAATTGTTCTTTCATGCATTCATTCATATAATCTATCAGTCTTTCATTCATTCATTCAGTCTTTCTTTCATGCATGAATTCATTCAATCAGTCTTTCTTACAGGCATACACTGATTCAATTTCATCAATCTATCTTTCATTCATTCAAGAATTCCTTAATTTATTTATTCATTCAATCATTCATTCAGTCAGTTTTTCCCACTTTCCTTTCTTCGTTCCTTTCCTTTCTTTCAGACATTATAAACACCTGGAACTTGCCAAAATGTTTTTAGAACTGAAGGAGCCTTTGTGATGAGAGATTAAAAGCCTTCAAGAACTATAAAGAAGTCCCAGTTGCCTTCAGTTCAAGCTCTCGACATTACCACAGCCCGGACGAGTTAGAACCTACACTGAGTTCCAGCGAGGAGCTTTAGCTGTGGCTCTCGGTGCCATTCTGAGGGAGTTTGGCCTTGTGCTCGACGCGAGGGCCGCGAGCCGAGTACTGCACCAGGAGGAAGGGCTCTTTGGTCTCGCCCTCGCCCACGATGCTCTCCTCGTCCTCAGACTGGCCGATGCGCTGCAGACGCAGGTAGCACCAGCAGCCGAAGATCAGTGCTCCCAGAGCCGCCACAGCGATCAGGATCACGATGATGGTCACCACCCCGGTGGTGGGGCTGTGGTCCATGATGGACATGCTCAACAGATGGGCCTGGGGTCCTTATTACAGACACCACGTGAGAGGAAGTCGACGATGATGAAGATCTGCTCTGTGTGTTGGTTTACTGAAGGTTTGACATCTGAAGGAATAAAGAAAGAAATATACAGACGGTATAGAGACAGAAAGACAGATAACAAGAGAGATGGATCAAGCAGGTGTAAAAGAAGGAAAATATAACAGACCGAGAGAAAGACAAAATGCAGAAAAAGGAATGAAATGAAGTAAAAAAAAATGAAAGAGTGACAAGCAGACAACAAATGGGATGAAAAAATGAAAATAAAAGTAAAATAAAAGAATAGATAGGTAGACAGACAGCAAAATACGTGAGAAAAAAAGAACGAAAGTAAGAAAAAGGAAAGATAAAGGAACAAAGAATATACAGGAAGACAACAAAGGCAGTGGAATATAGAATAAAAGTTTGAATACCACAAAGAAAGAAAGGGAGGGATTGATGGACGGACAGAGGGAAAGGGGATGTAGAACAAAATAAAAGGACAGACAGCAGATAGATGGATAGAGACAGATAGATAGATAAATAAGAAAGCAATGAAAAAGAAAAGGATACACAGACAGAGAGAGTTGGTCAGATTTGTAATAAAACATTTGGAAGTTTAAAGTAACATCGTGACATCACGATCACTAAACCATTGTGCTGAGGTTTTGCCACCTGTCGCTTCCTAATCGATCTGCTAAAGCCACAGGTTACACAACCACTTCACTTTAACTCCCAACCACTCAAACACAACGCGAATTAAACACAAACACGACCACGCCAATTACAACCGCGCTACAATCCGTCTTTAAACAGCGCAGTTTCTCCCGCATCACTGGAGCTGCTGACCACGAATCCGCACACGAACGCAGAAAACTGATTTTTAAAAGGCGACCATCTTGTAGGAAAACACAGACAGAAACCAAGCGGAAAGCAGGCCTAAAGCCAAACCGTCTCCACACTGGAGTAAGTGACCAGGAACAGCAGCCAAAAGACGCAGTTTATAAACCCTGAACCATCGCCCACACTGTCATCATATATCTGCATCACATGAATATTCACCATTTCATCAGAGCGACGGCTGCCGATGGGCCTGCAGGTCCCGATGCACGTCGAGGCGAGTCATGCTGCTGACGCCTAAATATCTATATAATAAAACGATTGTTTTCACAGTGCAACAAACTGCACGAACAATTAAGCCCAAAACTCGAAGCCCCGCGACAACACTTCTTTCTGGAGGAAAGGTAAAGGAAGAACGCGAATTGTTTGTCCCCACCCCCAAAAGGAAATGAGATCACAACTGCCCAAAATAATCTTCGCCAATGAAATAAAAAGATGCTTTTCCGACCGCAGCCTCGCTATAGAAACGACCGTCAAGATCGAGATGCTCCACTTTAAATACTTCCGGTTGTAATGACACACAGGGGGCGCTCACGAGCAAGCCAGAAATTAATTGGTTTCTGAGGACGTCGCATCAATGCAAAATGTGGTACAAAAAACTGCAAAAACGTACCCAAACTGATGCTACAATTCACCTTCACTTGCCAGAATTAAAAGAAATGAAAACATCCCTGATTCATTTAATTTTCTCCATTAAACCCCGTTCACTCTATCTCAATCGAACTCGCGTGCGATCGCCACCTATCGGTGATGTAATGTATAGTGAGTAAGTTTTGATGCAAGGCGATATGGGAAATACTTTCTTTCACTACAGCGAATTACAACTTTTGTGATAAAACTGATAATCCATAGAGAAGAACGGGAAGTTGGAACATTAATGAGAAGAGATATGCATTGCTGTTAAGAATCTACAAGAGCGATACTAAACTGCGTTAATACATAGTAAAATAACACAGTGATCATTGCTCTTTGCAGCAACTTGTAGTTAAGAGCTTTCCTCAAATTACCAAAGGTTGTAGTTCTGACAATAGGCCAGAGCTGGATTTGAAATTACAACTTATTTTCTCCATAGGGGAGTATCTTAGTCACCTATGTTTGAAGCAGAAAAAAACAACAATTCCATTTTGGCAAGATAGGTACTGTGACAAATATTTTTCTCCTGAATCAGCACTGAATCCCCATGAGATTATGCTAAGGCTAAGATACACAATAAAATAATTTAATCAGTCAGTGTTAAACTTATCCTTTATGAAATATGAAACAAACTTTCACAGAGGTGTTGCAAACGATTTCCTGTTTTAATCATCGCTTACTCACACATTGGTTAGCAGTGCATTTAGAGAGTAAGGGGAGGTGATGGTGGTGCAATGCTCTCATGGACTGAAATACTGTTGACCTTAATGTGGGCTTGAAACAAACTAGAGCATAAAACCACAATTGTTAATGTAAGTTAGATCATGGTCATCAGTTTGTCATAATTAATAACAAACTCAAATGATGGCATTGTAAGTAAACTAATTAAGCAAACTGAATTCCTGTGGCTTGCGTTTTATTTAGATACAAATATGGGTGTAAAATAAGCAATAGTATTAGTTAAAAAAGAGAGTAGCAGCTACTTCTTAGTTTAATATAGACTTTGGAGGGCTCTTGAGAGCTTTTGACTGTAAAATACACAACAATTGCTAATATCCAGAAATTTGGATTGTTTGTTTCTATGTGTATAATGTTGTCTTACCACAATATACTTGCATCTTAACATGTGAGTTGATATTTCTTATGGTCATTGAAGATTTAGCACTATGTGGTATTATTGCTTAACCACCTACAAATTACACTTATTATTACTATTTGGCAGAATACTAATAAGAAGAAGAATAAAACACTTTATTATAATTGTATACATACAGCAAAATCTTGGTAAGCATCTCTCTATCAACATAGCTTGAAAAAAGGCATAATGTGATGATAGCATTTTATGTTCTATTGCACTATTTAAGGTTACATATCACAATAGTACATTAAATGCTAACTATCACTTTATGCCTGAAAATATCACTTTATGGACTGAACATATTCAAGTTGATTCCAAAAGGCAGCTCTCCAGCGATATTAAGGACTTTTTCCTGTGCTGTGGAAAGTGTCTTGACACGAAACATCAACTCCTGGTTTAAAAACAGCACTGTACCCGACATTAAAGGACTACAACATGTGATCTTTGCAGCAGAACACTGCACCAGTTCATATGTACAGTCTCTGCATGACATTTACAGCAGGAGCAGGACCAGAGCAACCAAGATCATCAGAGATAAATCTCATCCCAGTAACCGTTTCACCTGCTGAAAATCAGCCAAAATTCAGGAGTATTATGACCAAAGCAGTGCTGTTTACCATACATAGTTATCCCATAACATGCACATGTACAATTACTGTATGTAGCTTAAATCTCTATTTGAAGAGACATATTTGCTATATATCTTTATTCCTTAGGTCTAGTATTTTCAAATTTGTCTTTGATCTAAATCTGTTAATCTCTGTTTTAATACGCAGTTTTAGGAACAAATCAGTGTGATGGATAAAGAATCTTGGATCTGCGGTTGGCCAATACCGTTTAAGGAAGTTATGTACAACTTGGCATTGTGCTTTGTTCCAGTAAAAGTTTCACTTCTTGAATCCCTGCTTAATTAATGTTACAGTAGAATACAATGCAGTGAATTTAATACATGAAATATAACTCAGACTTCAATTAAATAACTGAAAACATTTGTGTGACTGTATGTTGAGAGAATCACCTTTATAGTGATTTGTACTTAGTTGCTGTTGTATGTGTTCGCGTTTCAGATTCTAAAGTATGCAAAGAATCTTTTGTTTTATTCTGTGTGTGTTCCGCTCATATGTTAATAAACCCTGCTGTGTGTCATGTGACTGAAGGCGGAACTTCTGGGAAACTTTACAGTTGCAGCTTCGTGAAGCAAGCGATTCTTTTTGCTTGTATCGAAATATAAAAGATTCTGAACTTTGGAACGTTGAAGACAGCACAGCGACACCTGGTGGATTCAATAAATTAAACATTACTTTCATAGCCTCATTATAGAATCTAGAACTTAAATATTTTCAGTGTGTATGATACAACGACATTGCAAATGTGCCGGTTGCTTTAACAGTGCATTACATAGAAATATAAAGTATATATACTAAACGGCAGTAAAATATTAGTACTTGTAAAAATTATTGGTGGTACTTAAATAATAAAAAAAAACCAATGAAAAAAATCATCTTTCACATGCTGCGAATTTTTGAAAACATTTGAATACGGCACATTAATTAAAAATAACATGTTACTGCTATAACTGATATCAATTAATCTATTTATTTAACAAATACAATACAATATGTAAAAATGTTTTAAAAAATGTGTCAAGGGATGGGGGGGTTAAGTAAAAACAATATGGAAGGAGACAAAAGATTGAAAAAAGATACAGGGATCTGCATCAAGGTTGTTTAAAAAATATATAGACATAAGATATACTATATATAGGGTAATGATTCGCTGTATATATACTTTGGAATTTATTTGTATACAAAAGAGGAGGGATTTGGGGGAGCAAAGCAAAAAACTGAGGAAAACTTCTCACTCGTCCAGGGCATGGTCATGAGAGCTTGAATAGAAGGCAACTGGAGTTCTTTTCAAAATTCTTGAAGAGGTTTCATGCCTCATCCAAAAGGCTTATTCAGTTCTTCAGAAGAAGTTCAGTTGCCTTCTATTCAAGCTCTCAACATTTTCACTGTTTCGGAGCCTCCAACGTCACGAGTGACGCATTCCCGAAAGAACCGATTCAGGCTCCGGATCGTTGAGATTTCCGCCCATCAACTACCGTAACATGTCATAGCGCTGTCCGCTAGCGCTGCTTCTGGCTGCTGTTCTACGTCATACCAAAAAAAAAAACTGTAAGTACGATTTATATAAAGTTGAACTTCGGTTTCATAATGGTCATAATGGAAAGTTTTCGAGTAGATCGACGTAAACACTATTTAGCGAACTGCGTGAAGTTACTTTCTTTACTTTCGCTTCTGTCCAGTTGTCGACCGGTGGGAATATGGCGACACGAAGCAACTCGAAATATAGACACTACAGAAAGTAGATTGAGATTAAGGTAACAGTTTAGGATACACACACACACACACACTATATATATATATTTAGATAATTAGCATTGCGTGTGTTCAGACGTAAACGAAAGTGCTGTTCGAATGGTTGCGGAATAACCTCACGGCCTCCTCTATTTACCGGACATCTTTTC
Organism: Distichodus sexfasciatus; assembly: GCA_032718565.1. NCBI lineage: Eukaryota > Metazoa > Chordata > Actinopteri > Characiformes > Distichodontidae > Distichodus > Distichodus sexfasciatus. The sequence continues at coordinate 2,125,766 of JAVGVS010000040.1, forward strand.
TGTCCATAACCTAAACAAACGTGTCCGGACAGGATTTCTAAATTACCAGAAGTTTTCAGGATATGGCTTCGTGCCCATGATTATGTGCTCTTTTCTACAGTTTACACCAATGGCTTGTGCGTCGCTTCCACGTTATTTAATCAGAAAAGCTAGAATTGTCGGATGTTGACGCCCCAGATGCGCCACTGAAGTTAAAATTGAGATGAAGAGTTGAATTACAAAAAAACTAAGTTTTGTTTCCGTTTTTCCCGGAATCTGTGGCAAACAGCTCTGTAACCACAGCACTAAACCTCTAAATAGCTTGCACCTGCTTGTTTTATGTCCAAGTCGTAAATAGGTGAGTTGAAGATTCATTGGCCATATGAAATACTGTATAACCTAGTTTGGAAGGACGTTCTTGTGTCAGAGATGGCACCTAAAATGTAGGTCTACACAATATTAGGGGTGAAAAACATTAAAATTCTCCTGATGATACATTTTTGATGAAACAGTTTGGAAACAATCAGTCATTCTTTCCTGATAGTGGTGAAAATGTATTAGCATTGAAACAAAGTAATTGTAGGGGGGATACCTTTTTACTCTTAAAACTTATTAGGTATGAACTGTCTTTTCATTAACTTTATCCAAAAACCATTACATCAGGGTATATTATATCAGAAGGGATTTTCTTGAGGATTTGTCCTGAAAAAAAGAAAACAAAGTGAGATTTCCTTTTGTATCAAACGGCAAAAAATTGTAGCGTGAAGTGTTAATTGGTCCTATGGATATTGTACAGCCTGTGATGTAATTATTGCACACTGCAGTGATAAAGCTGAAATGATATGTTGTGAACAAACGAATAAAGTATCAGCAATTAAATGGGTTAAAATGGCAGCAACAGGATAAAAATAGTACATTTTGTTCAGTCATTTCTCATTAGTCTTGTTAAAGACTCCTTTTACCCAGTACTTTTATTTTTAAATCATAATATTTACCCCAGTATGTAATTGTTAACCTGGAACACTGCTGCTTTTTCACAGATGGCAAGTGCACCCCCTCTGGAACCGTCAGGCCCGACGGTTGGAACATCACTGCCGCCACCTTCATACGAAGAAGCATTGGTCTCAGGGCCTCCTCAATGCCCACACCCTGGCATGATGCCGCCTCCACCGGCCTACAAGGGACCCCAGCCTACTTATCCCACTCAAGCCTACAGTCCCATGGCCTCACCGCCTCCACCTGGCCCAGGCATGCCCAACCCCGTGGGTAAGGAGTGTACTCATAGACACACAGTCTTGATTTAAGACTCATTACACGGCAAATGTAAACGGCAAATATAATATACATTAATATTCACACATACATGTATGTACTGAATGGCAAATGTCATTTTAAAGTGTCTAGATTTAACTTTAGACAACGTTGTGTGCACATACTGCAGAACTTTAACCTGTTAATGCATGGGATTTGATCCAGGGTCATATGTTATATGACCAAATTTGTCTCAAACTTCCACTGGTAGCTCCAGTGCAGATGTTTATCTGACTGAAGCCTGGTTTGTACTAGATACCAAAAACGCAATGAGTGAAATTAAATACCTTGGTGTACTGAATGACAAATTTTGTCCACATGTAATTTTGGGCAAAGATTAAGTTGCACTGCTGATTTTTGCCAAAAAACACAAGCAGCAGACGTTACTTTGTAACTGCTTTGTGCTTGTCTGCTGATTAAGTCTGCAGTACATTGTGGATATTATGGGCAGTGGCAAGTTAAAAACTAAGTTGCTTTTCTGACCTTTCCTTAATAAACACTTCTTTATTCCAGTGCCACACATGTATTAATTAATGTGTACATTTTTATAGATTTTCAGAAATTTTCAACACAATATATATTAGTACAACTAAATCACAGCAATTAATCTAAAATTAATAGAACATCTACAACATGTATATACCAACAGAACATCCGATGAACATAATTTGTCTTATCATGGTTAAAAAAAATACTAAATTTGCCATGACATACTAAGTCTCCTGATGGTATTTTTTGGTTTGTTTTAGATTGCTGCTCAGTTATAATGTTAATAAGTGCAGTTTTTGACGTTGTGTTTCCTCTTCAGTGTCTGTACAGACGGTATATGTCCAGCCTGGTGTGGTGTTTAAGGACTCTCCAGTACAAGTGTTTTGCCCTAAATGCTGTCAGTCTGTGATTACTTCTTTGGAGCACACTTCTGGATCGTTGGCCTGGCTGGCTTGTGCGGGCCTGTTCGTTTTTGGGTAAGGTGTATTTGTTAAAAACAAAATACATATAAAATCTTGCATTCAGTTGCATAGGCTTCTTACATGACCACGCTCTGTCCCCTGTCCTCTTTGTCTCCATACAGCTGTATCTACGGGTGCTGCTTAATTCCCTTCTGTGTGGACAGCATGAAGGACGTGACGCACAGGTGCCCCAACTGCTTAAGCGTTTTAGGAGTCTTTAGACGGCTCTGATGTGACCATGAAGTGACGAGAAAACGTGTATCCTCTGTCCACATTTTTTTATTACAAATGTGTGTTTATATGTTCTGATCACTGACACACTTCCTTTAAATGTCCACAAGTGTACAGTAACACACACTAGCCCAAATGATGCCATGGCTAAAAAAATATAAAAAGGCAACAGAGAGGTTATTGTCTAGAACTGGATGCCTACAAGGTTTTAATAAGCATGCGTTCCCAATAAAATGGTCAGTGATTATAAATCCATTGTTCTTCCAGCATTCCTTATACAAGATATTATAACATTAGAAAACTATGTTTACTGAAAATAGATTATCTATGCTAGTGCGTCACAGTTAATGTATGTTTGAGTCTATAATTAAGCTGCTTTCTGTTGCCTACTTTTGTTCAGAACTGTGATGATTTTAAACCCCCATTATAAATGTGAAATTTAAACAACAAATATGTGCTCATAATGGTTTAAACCAAATATATTGAAGATTTAGACTATTTGTTTAATGGGCATTTACTAGATTTGGTGGGTGTTCTAAAATTCTATAATGTACTAAGTGATGCTGAATTATTTTATTCTTTCTATGCTCATCATAATCCTTGCCAGATTTTGTACACAGATACATGATAAAGTGCCTTATAACTGAACATTCTTTTTTTTCTCTTTCTACAAATGTTTTGTTACCAAAATCTGTAATCATATTCAACTGCATGTACACTACCAGTCAAAAGTTTGGACGCACCTTCCCATTCAATGTTTTATTCTTTATTATCATGACTATTTACACTGTAGATTCTCACTGAAGGCACTATGAATGAACACATATGGAATTCTGTAGTAAACAAAAAGTGTGAAATAACCCAAAACAGGTTTTATATCATAGATTCTTGAAAATAGCCACACTTTGCTTTGACCACTGCTTTGCACACTCTTGGCATTCTCTCGATGAGCTTCATGAGGTAGTCACCTGAAATGGTTTTCCAACAGTCTTGAAGGAGTTCCCAGAGATGCTGAGCACTTGTTGGCCCTTTTGCCTTCACTCTGCGGTCCATCTCATCCCAAACCATCTCGATTGGGTTTGGTCAGGGGACTGTGGAGGCCAAGCCATCTGGCGCAGCACTCCAGTACTCCCCTTCGGGGTCAAATAGCCCTTACACAGTTCATTCATAGTTTTGATGCCTTTATTGAGAATCTACAATGTAAATAGTAATGAAAATAAAGAAAAAAACATTGAATGGGAAGGTGTGTCCAAACGTTTGACTGGTAGTGTACATATTCTCATTAATCTACAAAAATTTGCTATTTTTCCCGTCCATGTATTCCTATTGTAAAAATGCACAATAAATGAAGGTGTAGTAAAAATAATTTATTGTGTCTTATAAGAGTAGTCTTTGAAAAGTTCCTTGAACACAAGAGTAATGATGCACTAATGTAGCACAAACAAATATTATGCAAAGTTTTGTTAGCCATTTTCTTAAGGAAAAGTTTGTTGAAGGTCCTCAACCTCGTACTTCCAAGTTCTCCTGTGAATTTCTGCATTGTCCGACAGATCTGCCATCTTCACAGCACGAAGGATTGGCTCGGGACTGTGGGACTGAATGAGTCCCATAACCATCACATATTTTCCTGTGGATAAAAAGGACTAACTTGAGAATCCTGTAGTGTTGTGTGTACAGTAGTAGTTTTGAGTCCATACAACTCGGGATAACCAATACATAATATCAGCCATGACATCGTGATGATGTGAGCATGTGCAGTAGTCACAGTGCAGGACACACAAAGTTAAGACCAATTAAATCAAACACGTCACGCTTTAACTTTTTTGTTACTTGATACAAATGCAAAACTGACCTGGTTCTCATTTCCATGACTAATCTATGAGATAAGATTTCTTAGATGACGTTCAAGAATAGTTCACTCATATTTTTAGCTTTTATTTTCTTTTTAAATATTGTCTCTTACAAAATCACCCATATCAGTCTAAAATGATTCACTCTTTCCAAAAAGAGCTTAAAGCCAGGTATGAGATTTATAATGCCAGTTATATATTGTCCAGTCTTACATAGGAATGTGTGCCTTAACCTGAGGAAACATTAACAATGAAGAACCATTGTACAATTGTCTCAATAACCCACTTAAGGAAAAGCAAACAATATCAAATTGTGATTCACCCTAGTTACTTAATCATTAACCATTATAGATAGATTATAAAATCAACTCTTTATCAAGGTGAGTCTCAGACCGCCACATTTTCCAGCTTAGTTTCAAACCTAGCCTAAATGTATTTTTACAAGTGTCAAGAGTGAGAGGAATTCTTACTACAATCTCAGATGGTGTGTTAGTCCATACTGTATTTTAGACGCCCAAGAGTTCCTTGCCACTCCTATCGTCTACCTGCTCGGTAGGAATGTGGACTCAATAATATGCAAAACTGATTTGAGGCAATGTCTGTTGCTGCCATCGACTGGTTTCCGGTTTCAAAGTATAGCACAGTTTGTAAAAGCCACAACAACAAAACTGTGGTCACAACGTTCATGCAGTATGAGCTGCGTTTTATGATACAGAGAGTGCAGGGATTCCTCAGTTTGTGTGTAGGGTAAAGCTTTGTTCACCCTACACCAATTTAAGCCTAGTGGTGGAGTAATGGTTAGGGTGTTCACCCCATGAGGGGAAGGTCGCCAGTTCGAAACAACACGGGTACTCTTGAACAAGGTACCGTCCCCAAGCACTGCTCCCCGGGCATTGCCCATGTCAGCTCCCCACTGCTCCTTCACAGATGTGTCAAAGGCAGAGGTCACACTTCGTTGTGATGCACTGTCATATGCTGTAGTGTGCTGACAAACAATCATCACTCACTAGTTAACTACATGTTTGATCGACAGTCAACAATCACTTAGTGTGAACTCTATAAACAAGATCAGACGCGCAATACACATCCATTTGAAACTCCTGCTTTGAGCAAGGGTCGGAGCAACTCTCACCAAACCTTTCATGGCAGAGTATTGTTATGTATTATTGTTGTTGTGTATTGTTGCTGCTGAAAAATGGTGTAGTCAGTGACCCTACTGTCACTGCTCTGTTTACACTACACAAATGTCTGACTTTTGACAGTGTTTTTTAAATTAATTAGTGAGTCTTAAGATTGTGTCTTGTGAACAACGGAGCAATCTGATAACATTCAGAATCAAGCACTGACAATTCAATGTACAAAACAATTTCACCCTCTTTTAAAATTATTTTGATATGTTTAGTTTTTAGATGTTCCATGTAACCATTATATTGTTTTATTTTTTAATCATCTTTTCATCTAATTTATACTGCAAATGCTGATTTTCTATGTGCTATGGTGTATTCACAATGACAAATCATCACTTTCACTCACTCACTAACAGCTAGGTGCTTATTTTTTCTCTTTGTGTGATTTTATTTATAAAAACACTTTGGTCTGCGTTTTATGTGTGAAAGGCCCTGTATAAATAATTTTTTTGTTATTATTTATATCATCTACTGCACTATTTGCTTTTACCAATGTTCCATATATTCTGTAAGTTGTTTAATGAAATAGATGGTGTTTAATTGAATAATTAAAAAAAACCCCAGACATTTCAAACTAACATTTTCATTACAATACTGCAATACTGTGATATTTTTGTTTAGGCAAATCATACCAACAGAATCTCACACCAGAATATGCCGAGTGTAAAGTAAAAATAATGTACTGGTGACGGGACTGAAAAGGTGGATCGGTGATTCTTAATATGTGGACAGATAGATGGACTTACCGGGGCTGAGACACGGCCTTCCCTTCGGGATGCTGTTCACGCCGGTCACGGTGAAATTGCCGGTCTCGTCCAGCAGCAGCGCGGTGTTAAGGTCCGGCTCCACTTCCACCACCGTGCCCTGCATCCACACCACCGACACCAGCAGCGCACCACCGCCGCCGCCGCCGCCTGCGCGCTTTATGCTGCATTCGATCTTACCGCCTCCTGCCGCTGGACTTCCACGTCCCTCCCGCAGCTGTCCGGACAGAACTTTCACCGGAGGTTTTTTCGTATTTTCCGCACCGACACCGGACGCGTTCATGCCGCCGCCGTCGCCAGCAACAACACCGGACGCAATTTCGCGGGAACCGAGTTCGAATGATTTACTTCCTGCGGAAATGCTGTAGCAAGAAGCTTTTTTTTTTTTTTTAATTGAAACTCAAAAACATACAAACATGGCATGAACACATCATAATGACAATTCACATAAAGGCACGAGTACAATAGTTGAATGAAAACTAAACATTTCAATAAATAACAGAAAACAAAACAAAACAAAAAAAAAAAAACAAGAGGCTCATCTTAAATTATAGGCAGAAATTAAAGAACACATTCGAAGGGCTTTCTTATCTTTTACAGATTGCCAAAACAAATTCCCTCAACCAGTGGCTCATACATGGATCAGTCTTAAAATATCTGCATTTATGAATGATAAATTTCCCAAATAAAATTAAGATGTTTAGCAGAAAAGTCGCGTTGTCATTACCACACAGGCCAAATTTAATAATTTTCCATGTTAAGGGAGGCGTTTCAAACCTCTTAGACAGAAGCCAGCTCCATAACTCCATCCAAAAAGACCGCACTGGATTACATAGAAAAAATAGGTGTTCCAAGTTTTCTATCTCAGTTTCACAGAATACACAGCTGTTCCTTTCAAAATTAAATTTCAACATTAAAAATTTGTTGGTTGGATAAATTTCATTTAACATCTTGAAATGGATCTGTTTAATTTTAGGAGGGAGGGGAAATGATAGATAAATCTTTCTTATTACTTTAACCTCCTCCACCTGAAATTCCTTGAGAATTGAATTCCTTTTGACTGTATTAGGAGCTGTAGCAAGAAGCGCCATGCCGCGTTCACACACACACCTGGGAAACTCGCGATGAAACTTTATTTTTGGTGGAAAGAGTACTGAATATTTATACGTATTTACTGTATATAAGCGCAAGCACTGGGCGGCGGGGGTCGACAATCAAACAATCAAAATTACAGACTTAAAAATATACTCATGAAAGTATAAAAGTACATAAAAAATAATGTAGGTAGTTGCAGGGGTGGAAGTAACGAATTACAAATACCCACGTTACTGTAATTAAGTAGATTTTTTGGGTACTTGTACTTTTATGAGTAGTTTTTCAAGTGTGTAGTTTTACTCATACTTGAGTACAATTTACACCATGTAATCTACTTCGCTATTTATAAAATCAAAAGTCGCTACTGAGTGCGCCCACAATTTGAATTCATATTCAAACCTTTCATCTGCATCTTTGCAGCCAATAAGGCTGAGCAATCGCGACCGCGCCAATTAATCTAGGACGTAAGCAAAGAATAAACTCCGCTGCAGCAGCAGGCACAGGTGTCTGGAGGAACTACACAGTGGAGTACAAACTCATTTATAGACTGAAGATTTGGAGACAAAAAAGCCAAAATGGAGACAGAAGACAACACTGTCAACTGTGAAAATGATGGAGAAAAGACGGAGGACGAGTGCCCGCTGCCTGTCGTTCGCAGTGTATTGGGAAAAGTTTAAACTGTTCTATGCATGTTCAAAAACATTTTGTCATTGTTTTAACAAACAAAATTCCTGCTTTATTTCTACATTTATTTACAAAACAAATTGCCTTTCTATACCTTGTTCATCTGAGAAATGTGCTTTGAACGTAGATATTTTATACTGGTGAATCGAAACGAATGCCTGCTATTGACGACGCAAAACATCCATCGGTTAAAACGTAATTAATACTCTGAGTAGTTTTTGAGAAGAGTACTTTGTACTTTTACTCAAGTATTTTTTTAACACCAGTACTTTTACTTGTAATTGAGTACATTTTAACCAATGTAACAGTACTTGTACTTGAGTACAAATTTTCAGTACTCTTTCCACCTCTGGGTAGTTGTAATTCGTTAATCCACCCATGAAGTTATGCAAGTACATTATGTAGTGGAAAAAAACCGTTTTGACATGAAGACTAATTCTAGGTAAGTACATGTGATTAATAAATACATTTCAGCAAATAGAGTTAATAACAAATATATGAAAAATATAAAAAGATGACAGAAAATGAGCAATAATATCCACTTCGGAAGCAAATTGTTTAGCAGTTAATGCAATTAACTAACGATAAATTTACTCAATATAATTTGTTCACTGTGTTGGGCAAGTTACTTCCAACATGTAATACATTATAGATTAGTTTGTGTTATTTCAAAGTAATTTGTTACATTTTATTTTTAGTAAAAAGAAACGGGTTAAAAGTGTGTTGTTTCTAACCCTAGAAATATGTAACAAGTAATATTACTGAAAAGTATTAGTAATGCCTTATGTTACTGTGTTACACAAAAAAGTTATATTTTACTGTAATTGCATTACCTTTGTTACCTGGCATGCATTTTATGCTCTCTCGTTGTCGCCCCTACCGGATATTCTAAACATTACAGCTGGCTTTAAATACAATCTAATTGGCAGTGGAAAGATTCTGTGTATAGTATAAAATAATTTAGCATATTATAGTATACACATAATCGGTTCACTTTTTGTCTCTCAACCAGAATCTTTCTACGTATTTGTTGATATGATTGATTAAATGATATCCAGAAAATTATCTGCCAAGTGTGCACAGACTGTGCTCTTCAAACTACATATATTTGGTTCATTTATTGCTCTGTCAGTCAATTCTGCTGTTTAAGGCATCAGTGTGCAATGGATGTTCATTCAGCTCTTGTAATTAAACTTTTGTAAATTCAAGGGTATTTTTGACTAGTGAGAGGGCCAGAGTGAAAGCATGCCTTGGTACAAAATAGGTTTTCTCGAGTTAATATAAATAATTAGACCGAGTGATTCTAGTTAATATTAATAACTACGCAGGATTACAACCAAATAAGGCAAAATAACTCAAATAAGATAACCTCAATATTTGCATGATCATTAATGTTTCAAAAACCTTGAATGTCACATTAATACCTTTATTTAATCTTAATCAGAGGACAACCTGCATTTTGAATGATTATTGCATAGCTGTGCATTTAAACCCTTCAAATAAACAGCAATTTCTGTACAAGCAGTAATCCTGTGTCTGCATATACTTTACTGCTAGTTCATTTACAACACTGTCTTTTAATCTGGTGTATGATCCTTAAATTTATCAACACAATCAGTGCTTCAATGCTTATTTTAATCACAAGTAGATTCCAGCAACCTCCAAAGGGTACGTCCAGCCTAACTTGTTCTTTACTTTTCTCTCCTCAGTAACCAGTCAGGTTGGAAATACTTATCTGATCTTTTCGAACAAATACTGTTCCGGCTATGCACGGTTGCATAGAGATCTCCATTTGGGAGCTTACTTTTAGCTGTTGTCAGAAGAAAATTAGCACCATGTTTTTTCAACGCGTTTCAACAGAGTGGACTAACAACCATTCTTTTAATACAACAGAAAGGCCATACAGTAAAGTCTACAGTTCATAGTGCTGCAAAACATATGCAGATTTGGATCAGAAAACGTTGACAATACTACAGTGTCATTTTAATCTTTTTTTGTTTGTTTTACCATGTGTTGCATAATCCAAACTTTGGACACTGAAGAACAAATTCACTATTTTATGGCACAGACACCATGAGGCTGAACTTTCCTTTAACTTTCTCACTTTCTTCTTGAATTAGTGCCATTTCAAGATGGCCATGAAATGGGTGTCTTTGACCGTTTTAAAAAAGAATTATTCAACCTCTTCATGTTTCGCTCTCCACCCTGTGTGTCTTGTGAACACTCAACAGAAATACTTTTTACTAATGACTCCTGTTGTCTTTCAGATGAAACATTAATTTACACAGCAAAGACTAAATAAAACATTAAGAAGACTTGTAATTGCTTCATCTGCTGCTTCTTTATCATTGACCATCTGCACATGTATGCTGGTAACTGTAAACACATCAAGTTAGTAGTACATTTGTATGTGAACGTTTGCGCGGGGGATGTATTGCATCAGAAATTGATGTTAAATCATTTATAGACATGGATCATAATTGACCTTATGCTGAAAGGTGTATACTCTTTACACGGTCAAGGATTTTACCTTACATGTAAAGAAGAAAGGCAAGAATGTACAATTACCATTGATGGTGTTAACAGCTGTCAACTTTGGTTTTGTTCAACTGTAGGAAACACCGACAAACTTTACACGATAAAATCGTCCTGCTGCATCAATTGTTTTCCTTAAATAATGTTTTATTTCTTTTAGAATAACTAGGAGAAATGTTATTTGCAAGTTCTGTACAATTCTTTGTTTATCCTTGGGGTTGCTTTTAAAAAAACGAGAGGTGAAACTGGTTGAAAAAATGGGATTCTGCCATTTTAGTGCACTTAAAACCAAAAAAAGAGGAAAAATTATCCACCATAATTCCTTCAGTTTGTTTTTATACGTTTGAAAAAAGAAATATCAAAGTTCATCAGATCAATGTGCAGGCTCCAGTTTATGTTTCTGTTATTTTGATCTGAATCCCAATTCTTCAGTGTCATCACGCGAGGCACATTAAAAATACTGCCATTTTCCAAGAACTGTGTCTTTGATTGCATCAACATACTGTGCAGGCACCCAGTAAACCCAATATTGAGAGGCTTCTGTTGGACCCAGCTGAAATGCCTAGAACAGAGAACGACCACTGTATAATTAGATCCTGTAACAAAGAAATGCTAAAACTTCTACATCTACTTCTAACTGTCCCAAATACAGCAAACTGTAAATTAGTTTTACTCTCTTTCTGTGAGATGGCAAATAAAGTTGACTTCACCTGAGAATAATTAGCAGTACTAGACAACATAGATCAATAACACATAAATAACAGTTAATAAGATATTATGGCCCCTGTGTAACAAGGATAATTTATGATTATTCAGACATATGATATACCATCATGTGGTAGTCCTCATGACCTTCAATTGGCTCAGTCACAACATTTTTGATGGAACCCATTGGAATTTTTTCCGTTCTTTCTGTGGGCCAAAAAAAGCAGTGAGATTACAAAACACATAAAATCCCACCATAATGTATTAATGAAGAGGACGAAACAAGACAAAGTCACCTTTTGTTCCAATCCACAGCTGATCCTGTTCCAGTTTGAAAGTGAGCCTCACTTTTCCACCAGATTTGTTGTACATTCCGGATAAAGGCACAGTTGGTAAGCGCTCCTTTTAAGAAACGAGATGTTGGATGTCATCACAATGCATAAGGGAGTCGTTCAGCACTCCAAAGACTTCTGAAGATCCTTTTACTCATTTATGTTCACAGCTTACTCTGATATAACACCACACATCATTTTTTTAATCTTCAGTGATTTCACAGTCCTTAAAGCAGTGTCTAGCAGTGTAAAACCGGTGTCTAGTTCCAGTTGGAGTAACATGAATGTTTTACATCATAGTTTAGTTCAGAACATTTACACCTCGTCTCAGGTAGAAACTCACCAGAACTGACTCACCAGATATGATGGAAATCCTCCAAGACTGGAACTAGACACTCATGCCTTAAAGACTACAACTGAGTTGTTAACCTAGATTCTGCAACATTTTAGTCCTACATCTGACTGTTTTTGGTAAGTATGCAACATGTGGTGCTTTTCTATATTATGCCACAGTTTTCACACACAATTTTGTCATCCAAAGGCCCTTATTACCTTAGTTCCTTTCACTGATGGCATTATATCCTCCGGTTTTCCTTTATCCAACACTTTTCTGTGTTGCTAAAACAAAAATTGTTGGGAAAAGTGACACAGTGCTAAGCAAACTCATATACGTATCCATTTTCTGCATCCTATTTGGACGACTGCACAGATTGTTACCTAACTATACATTCTAAAAAACATTTCTTCCCACCTTTTGTCTACACAAAGGCTCCTTTTTGTTTTCCTCAGCTTTAACTTCTTGCTGAATAACCTCTTTCGGCGTATTTACAGCCAACACGTCATTTATCGTAGAACCGACCACCATTATTTTTGCACCATTTGTAACTTTAATTTCCCGAAGTGTCTTATCCTCTGGTAGCAGTCCTTTGTACATCACTTTCTGCATAGCGGGTGGAAGACCTGCTCGAGACAATGAAAAGTGTCATCAGGAAATTTGTACCTGGTTCCGAAGCATGTTGAACGCTGTAAGCCCATGTTTCTTACCAGTGAGTGAGTGGATTTTTTCTTTCAGTTTAGCTCCAGTTCCATCTAAAGGTATTTTAAGATCGTATTTGTTCTTGTTCCAAATGATTTTCACCTCCACCATCTCTTTTCCCTCGTCGCTGTCATCTCCATTACTGACAGCGGAGGCCTGAGGCAAAGAGTTCTCTCCATCAGTTAGAGATGCTTTTTCAGTCCTGTCTGTATCTCCTTTACTGGCCTCATCGCACAATACTTCCGAATCGTCCTGGCTGACTTCGGCTTCCATTCCAGCTGTTTCACTTCCTGGGGAATGAGAGGAGAACATCAGCACTTTAGTATAATGAAACATCCTAATATTTAATCTAGTGTCACACCAAAATGGAAGGAAATACATTGCAATATTTTTCTGATATTATATAAAAAATTACAAATAATTTTAATAGCTATTTTGAAAGAAGCTGTCATTCTAGAAGGATTGAGGTTATTTTTGAAGGAGTGCATTTGATAGAGGAGTGTAATAAAATAAAACCATTTTACTCTGAAGACCTTTTCTGAGAATGAATATCACTTTTCACTACCTTTTACTTAAATCTAAGTTAATTACATCAGCCAAACTTGTCAACCAGTCATGGAAAATAAGAACTGGATTAGTTTACTTCTGTATCAAGCATCATAAAAGTTCTCCTTTGTCTTACAAGACATTACACCATCGCATGTCAATGCTACATAATTATAAATGTATGATTAAGATTTTTTTTATTAAGATGAAATATTCAAATGACAAAGACGACATATAATAAACGACTTTAGCCAACGTTTGACACTTCAATAATTCTAACCTTTTAAAATTGTAAAATGTTTCATTCCTAACAGTACACTCCTGGCCACTGACAGCATGAACAAAAATTATATACTGAGTGGCCCTAAAGTTTGTTAATTAAAAGCACGACAACCCCGTCTAAATAGAATGCCTATAAACTTCTCCATATTAGTGACACAACTCTAAATTATAAACACATTAGCTTGCTAGCCATGTAACTGACTGTGTTTGCGGAGTGTTAAGCTAACGCAGAAGAATCTAGAAAACACAGTATTCTGTCTAGTTAAATACTTACTTACATAAAACGCAAAAACAGAACTGAATTATTTAATATCGACATTTTTGACGAGGCTCAAATCAGCCAGATCCGAGTGTTGCAAAACAGCTAGTTAGCTGGCAAACGTTAAGTTTTCGATCAGGCTAGCTGCTATTGGCAAAATTTGGGTGAGAATAATCTTGACAAGTTCAGCGAAGACCTATATTATGTCATACAAATATCGACTTATTCAAACGGAGATCCCAGCATGGAAAGACGTGTGGCAAACGAAACCCGAATGACATTAAAAGTGGATTTTTCTGTAAGAACCTACCATCCTGCGCCGCCATGATGATTGTGTACAATATGAGGAACGCCGTGAGGGTTTGCACTAATCGGCTCCCTGCCTTCTATGTAGGGCTCCACAAACAGGCTGGGAGACCATCGCTTTATGTCGTGATATACGTGTCAAAGTTTGGACGTTACGGTTACTTAGTATATTAGAAACGAACAACCGTTATTTGTTCATAAAATGAACACAAACCTACTTCACTTCATAAGGCGTCAGGACCAGTTTTATAACACACGTAGGACACTAAATAGGGAGTAGGATGCAAGTTTAAATAGAGCCGGGGTTAAGAACGTGCTGTCAGTGATTTGGCCCCGTTTAGTTTCCGTAGTGACTTGGCGGTTTTAAAAATCTGGAAAATCGATTCTGTTGACCGCGTCCCAAATTGCACACTTACCCTACTAAACAGCACGCAACAGAGGTGCTCGGCATCATTGTTGGCATACTACTCATAGTACACGATTTGGGACTTTGCCCGTATTTTGGACTTTAGTTTTCTCGAAAAGTCACCACACTTGCAAAGTTTATGAATATAGTTTTATGCAAAACCCCCCAAAAGTTAATGTTTTATTCATCTCTACAGTTACTGCTTTACAAGTTAAATGCTCATTTAATCCACTAAATCGTCTTGTTACATCACTTTATTACTAAGGAACACGTAAAACAGGTTAACGTTCGCTAAAGTTAAGGTTGTGTCCAAAAACACAAACACACTCGTACTAAATAGTACGTCAGACTACCGGGTACACGTTTTATTGACATACTGTTATACTACTATTCGGTTTGGGACGCAGCCGCGAGTTTTGCTTGTGTTCTTTCGGTCATGGCTGATCACCATGCAAATAAAAGTTATTGTTAGATAAATCTGTAGCACTAGCTAATCAGATGAGTCGAAAGCTGTAGTCAGTTGATGTAGAAATAAATTAGGTCTGGCATTAATCACTCTCTAATGCAAACCACGTGAAGCGCATCTGGTTAATGCGGACAGGTTTGCGAGATAAAGCACAGGACGTGAATTTTGTTATTTTGCTGTTTAGCGATCCGCCGAAATACAAAGATCAACTCCGGAACTGTCTGTCGAGTCGTGTTTAAGGAAAGTTAGGTGAACAAGCATTGTAATAATTAAATTCAGTGGTTTGCACTTTTCCAGTGTTTCTATTAAACAGAGCTTAATGGCGTTTAAATGCAGCTCATATGACAGTTAAATGCTCGGATTTGCTGTAATGAACAGCGTCTCTTCTGGAATTTGCTGAAGTTGTGGACAATATTAAGAAGAAATGGCTGACATGAGGACATATAATGTGTTCATTCTGGGAATAGGATTTTTGCTCATTTTTACTGCTTTCACGACCTGTGGAAATATAGAAGTAAGTGGATTATATAAACGAAATAGCAGAAAATACTGAAAGTATACATTAAAATGTTAAAGTACAACAATGCTTCAGAATACTTTAGTATTTTGTTTTTTTTTCTGTACTTTAAATCTGCACAGCATCATAGTATTTAACATACGTTGACAAAATTAAATATTTTATTTTACCTTCAAATATGTCATTATGTCTCAAGGTTCATTATAATTATTGGATAGATAGTCAATTAATAACTTGATAATAGACACTTATAATAGATATATAATTTCGGTGTTATCTAAATATCGGTCGATCGATCCGCACACCCACACAACTTTAAAAGTAGAAATTAAGTTGTAAATCATATAACAGCAGAGCAAAAATAGAGAATATGATACATTATTTATTTATAAATGCAGTACAAATATGTTTTATATGTATGTATATATGTTTTTCTCTTTTGATATGGTGGATTTTAGTCAAATATGCTGTGCCTGTCTTCCTCTCCAGCCTCTCTATAAGCTCATTGTTGTAAAAATCGGGGTCAGGCGCATCTCGTGTTTGTAATCTTCCTCATCAGACTGTCAAGCATGATGAATGGCTGGAGTACATTAAAATGTCATGCTGTTAAACTGCTTACTGGGAATGGGATGGAGGACATATGGTAAAATAGAGTTTAATCTCTGTAATTACACTGTTATTATTTATTCCATTATTGCCACAGTTTGTTTACATTGTTAGTCCACATAGATTATGCATGACACATTGGTTTAAAAATTTGAATTATAACTTAAACATTTACATATTAACACCAAACCCTTGAAAACTTTGGCTCTTTTAATCATAAACTAATTTTAAAATACATCAGAGGTAAATTCTGTAATAGATTCTTTACATAGATTTGTAGGTGTCCCAGTGGTCTGAATGACTGAAACCTTGTGTTGATTGTCATAAGGTTGGGGTTCAAATCCCAGGAGAACCAGAAACCAATACTGGGCCGCTTTAACTACAACTCCAGAGACACCGTCCCTGGAAGTTGCTCCAGATAAGAGCATCTGCTAAATGCCATGAATGTAAACAAGACACTGTAGTCCATCTGTTAGCCTTCACAGTTTGTGTTAACCTTCTGTTAGCCCTAATTTCCTAAATATGGAGACATGTTGTAAGTAGCTGCCAAGCCAAACCAGACCATGATGAATGTGATGGCTGTTATTCAATCTTTGCTTATTTGTTAAGAAAAAATTAATGGAAAAATCATATTACATAGTAGTTAAAGATAGAACTGGTACTGGAAGTTTGTCTTCTTCAGTGTTGGAATAATTGCTTGTGAAACTAAGTTCCAAATCATCCATACTGCAGTGCTGTAATGGTTTTGAATGTTTTTATATCAGTAAATTAGTTGATTAGTCTAATTTTCTTAGTTAATAAACATTGCTTATATTGCTTAGTTAATATGCATTGTTTTTATTTAGCAAACTGTGGTAAAAAGTCTGGATAACACAACTTTCAGTGGAAGCGCATATCACAGGTAAGGGTTGTGCCATGTTAAATATTTTAGTGTTTACACTAAATACATTATTTTTACCTGGGTAACAAACATTGTGTCTACTGTTTACAGTGATGTTAATGTGCATGAGTTCCAACTGTAGTTAAAGTTTACGTAACTTCACTAAGCATTTTCATAATCTTTATAAGACATATGATACAGTTTTGCAGGAAACATTACTGGTAAAATAATAAAATGCCCAGATATTAATGTTTGTATTTCCCATGTTATGTTCTGTTTTTTAATCTATTCGTGAGATAATTAACTCTGTGTAGTTTAGGCTAAATCTGTGTGGAGCATATTTCATGTTTGAGGTGTGCATTATAACAGGATTTATCTTTATTTTTCAGCCTTGGGATTATATATGGAATTTTTTCATTTGCTAATTTATTTGCTCCAACTGTCGTATCGGTTATTGGACCACAGTTTACTATGTTTTTTAGTGGAATTCTTTACAGGCAAGTGTTACAAATTGGACACCTCATTCCCTTATTATTACCATCTTGATAATAACTCTTGTTGTAACAGTATTTCTCCACGTTCTGTGTCTTTCAGTGGGTATATAGCTGTTTTTATTTTACCATCAACATGGTCCTTTTACCTGACTTCAGTATTAATAGGTTTTGGAGCAGCCTGTGAGTGTTCATTCTTCTCTTCCCTTTAAAACATTTTTTTAGTATTTACAGGAGTAAGAATATTGAATTGTATGTATTTTAGATCAGCTTTATGAATAAATTATTCAAACTGCCAAATTTAGTTTGTTTGCATTTAAGGTTAATCTAAAGCAAACTAGGTTGAAAGTCCAGAATTATCGGAATTATTTACTATATATTCCAAGTCTGCCAGCACTTACAGGTTTATTGAGCTTCTCGATTGCCTCCCACAGTACTTTGGACAGCTCAAGGACACTTTCTGGTGCAGAATTCTGATGCTTCCACCATTAACCGGAACACTGGAATGTTCTGGGCTCTGCTGCAGTGCAGGTAAGAAAATATAAATAAAAGAAGCACTTACACCTTCTGCACTGATAAACATATTTAAAAACATCCATGAGTTACAGTAAAATCTGCCACACCATTATTAATCACTCCCTCCAGGATTTCGGGGTCTTTTGTAAGAAAAGTGGCAGCTTTTATTTAAAAAAAAAAAAAATGCTATGAAAGTTGCGGTTTGTTGCAATTAAGTTGCGGGAGCAAGGTGCGATTTTTCCCCCATTTTAATTATCCCTTAAAAATCATTTAATTAATTGATTATTCAAGTAGAAAATTTGATCAAAACCACTATTATTTTTGTTATCCATTAACCATTTAGTTATTTCTGAAGGTAAATGTGAGGCGTTTTTAATCACACAAGTTTCCTGCCTCTTTCAAATGTAACAAGTAGTGAGTTTGCAGATGTGTGGCTCAACGACAATGACTGATCAAAATCTCAAGGTCGGGATGAATTTGCAGGATTTGGCTGAATTTGCGTTAATAGTTGCGATCGCAACAGCGAAATCCTGGAAGGTCTGCTTAATTAATCATGAACTTGTAAACGCCATACTGATCAAATAAAAAGACTTGTAAAAACTAACACAATCATCAAAGCCAGCAGTATTTTCACACAAAACTATTTACCAGATTTCCTATGGCATAAAATCATTTTATTGCTGTGTAGCAGTGATTTTACAGTTAACATCTACTTTTTTCTTTCAGTATGTTGTTTGGCAATCTGTATGTGTATTTAGATTGGAAAGGAAAAACTGAAATTTCAGGTAACCTGCAATCAACTTGTAAATCTTACTAAAATTTTTCAAATTCTCAAAGTAAAGGAAGAAAAAGGGGCTGCATTTAAATATATATATCTAAATCTAAATGCAAATTTGACTGAATGAACTCAAATTCCTAAAGACACACCCCAAAGTGTGGCAGCGCAACGGTCAGGGATTTGTCACCTGTGATCGGAAGGTTGGCGGTTCAAGTCCCCAACCAGTAAAGGTAACACTGAGGTACTCATGAGCAAAGTACCGTCCGCAAGCATTGCTCCCTGGGTGTTGGCAAAAAGCTGACCACTGTTGTATAGGGTCAAATGCAGACGTCACATTTGGTTGTGGTGCAGTGTGCTGTGCTGTGCTGTGCTACTCTAACTGTTCTATTGGATCAGATAACACAGGCCCTCATTCACTCTCCATGAGCATCAGTGAGTCTCATCACGGTTTCACTAATTCAGCAGTTGTCCTTCCTTGAACTACTTTTTGGTAGTTCCTGAACACTACAGACCAGCAACATCCCACTCGAGCTGGTTTGCGTTTATCAGAATTGCTCAAATGCTGAAGTTGAAGCCTAATAAAAACCCACTCAATGCCAGGTGCCACTGTAACCAGATAATCAATGTTACCTGTCAGTGGTCATAATGTTGTGTCTGATCTGTGTATAGTATATCTTTGATCTTGTGCTGTGTTGTATCAAACATTGAAAACTTCAAAAACGTTGTATTTAAAGAGAAAACAAAGGTATTGAAGCTCTGACTGTCCAGGCCAAACTGATATTTACTACACCTATCTATAGCTACTTGCCAAAAAATTAGCAATGCAGGGTTTCTCCTTGACCTTGTGAACAGATTATAGTTCACATGAATGTATTTACTGTATAGGTGATAATATCATAAGCAACACTTATTGTGCAGTTTTATATTCTTCCTTTACTTTGAAAACACATTCTGTAATCTCTTAACTTCTTCATGTTCCTAATAAACAAATGTGTCTTTGACTGTCTTTAACTTTAAGGGTACTAGGTGTAGATTCATTGAACCTTTCAGTAAATTCATGTTAATGCTCAGAACCAGCTGTTTACATTATCTGATTTTATCTCTCAGGACTTCTCTTTGTGGTCTGCAGAGCGCATTTATCTCATAATGTTTCTGGCCTTCTCAAAAAGACTAATTTATTGACCACTGTAATGAAATTCTACTCTTAGAATCTGAAAAAAAGAGAAAAAGTATTTAACAATGTCAAAGCACTGTGCATTCAGACCATCTATGCAAGACAACATGACATTTTGTGAGTTAATTCTTTAACTTTCTCCAATTTTCGTACTCCCTTTAAATTCATTTGTATTACTAAAGTGTATGTTCATGTAGATAGAAAATGGTCTGGAATACATATCAGATAAATAATGACCATCCCTGAGCTTTCCTTCCAGGAACAAATCCAAGAAACTGGCCACCAATCCATCATGACCAAAGTGAATAATTCCTGGCCTATGGCATCTTCAAAGAGAACTATAATCAAGCTTTAATAGAGTATTTTACTCTAGGTTTTAGCTTTGTTTAATGCTTAAAGTTTACTCTTTACAGAAACTGACCGAAGGATCATGTTTATCGCTCTGCTGGTCATCTCTGTGTTGGGAACTCTAAGCTTTCTCATTCTGAGAAAGCCCCGGCAGGAGGACGAGGACGTTATGTCTGAAGAGGAGGGACGGTCTTTGTTGTCATCTCGCTTAATGTAAAACCTTTATAAACACTTTTTTTTTGTATGTGGCGATCATTTATAACTTCTATTTGAAACTCAAGTTCTGATGCTGATCATGTTTATCTTTCTGTTTTACAGATATAAGCAGCGAGCAGAGTCTGCAGTAGCAGAAGCTAAAACAGAATTAAGTAAGTACTGAATTTATAGTCACATAATACTCAACTCTGTTAACTGTCAACTCTATTACAGTATATCAGTACCATGAATGATTGCTTTTCTAAGAAAGACCTTCAACTGCCGATTGTTATTAGAGGAAAAGGCATTCCCCTCCATTTTTGGTTATGTGGAATAAATAAACCAACTGTGGAATTTGTCCTCCTCTTAAAAGTCAATGACCATTTTGGGCTATGGTCCTGTTTTAGTTTTAGTTTCCTGGTCGTTTAATTCCCAAAAGCTTAAAATAATTTAATCAGAATGTCTTCTTTCTGTTCTTTTCTCTTAAGCAACCATTTTGAACCTTTGTGGCTCAAAAACCATACTGCTTTTAAGCTTCTGCATGGCCTACAGTGGTGAGTCTGGAGTGAATGATGATCTGTTCACTAGAAGTATATAAATGACGATGATTACTATTAACATGGTTCTCTTCTGCCAGGTTTGGAGTTGTGTTTTTACAGCGGTGTGTATGGAACCTGCATTGGAGCCACAACTCAATTTGGAGAAACATCCAAAGCCTTAATTGGGATTTCGGGCATTGTGGTGGGATTTGGGGAGATTATTGGTGAGCAGACAGTTGGTTTATTGCCAAGTACATTGTCACATACAAGGAATTTGCTTTCTGTGGTTGGTGCTAAGACATTAAAAGAAAAAGATTTTAAAATACTACTAATTTTAAGATACTAATATAAATAGATAGAGGAATGTGGAATACGATGATTTCATCAGAGAGCTTTTCACATTTTACAATCTTTTTTATTTGACAAAAGTCAAAACATCTAACGCATAGACTTGGGAAATACAGTAAATAAATAAATATATAAGTAAATTGAATTACTGTATGAATAATAGTGGTGTGAATCACAAGTTTCATCATAATATGTATAATATATATAATGATTCATTTAACAACAATTTGATGTCTACTGATATCACAAAGTCTTCTACGACTAGATTTTGATTGGATTCAGTTCAGGAGCCATTGATTGATATGAGACAATATACAATAAATTACAAAAATCCACTTAAATACCATTTGACGGTTTTATTTATTAATAAAATTTGGAACAAACCAGCTGATGTCTCTGTGCTTGCTTGGAGAGGAACGTTACAATATGTATAATGTCTAATCAGTATTTTCATTTTGGATTCCGTGGGCTCATTGATAATTGAATTGATCTGTTGATGTAGATCAGTGTATGGTTAAACCCTTAAGAAATACATTAATTTAGCATATGTTGTATATAAATTAATAAATACTCCAAAATTAAATGATGTACAAAGACAATGATAAATAAAACTGAACCCCTGATTTGTGTCTCATCCTCTTTTCAGGTGGAGGATTATTTGGCCTGGTGCTGAAGAACAACCGCTTCAGACGCACGTCTGTTGTGTTTCTTGGGATGGTGGTGCACTTTGTGGCCTTCTACCTGATCTTCCTCAACATCCCAGATGATGCCCCAGTGGTCTTCAGCACCAGCACCGAGCACAAGCCGTACCTGTCTCCAAGGTACACTCTGATTTTACAATTTGTACAGCTATAGCCACAACTACATCTAGTACCTTGTATATACTGTGCATTATATAACTTCAGGTAAACTTCAGATTCTGATTCTAACTCTAGAGTCCGAATTTGCAGGCTTGAGCTAAATTACATGCTGTTTATGCAGCTGGGCGATTTTACCTCAAACTAATTTCTTGAGTAATTAAACCTCAATTTGACCTCAATTACTCAATTAATGAACATTTATTTTCTTTTGGGTTTATTTTTTGCCCTCTTAATTCACTGACAAGGTTTGTAGTGTAAATATATTCAACTTTTGATGCTGGGATATTTTCTTGAAGGATATAGTGGCAAGCTGGATGGTGCAGATACACATGCAGCAGAAGGTTTTTCATAGGACAGTACATGAACACATATTGGGGAAATTAACCAAATAAAATAAAACATGCTAGCTTTTAGTTTTTACATTATTTATTAAAGTGTTAACAACATTTTTTAAGTATTAATAAGAATTAATTAATTAGAACTTCTGAATGTTTTTTTTTTTATTAAAAAAAACAAAAATGAACTGCCCAGTCCTGTTTGACCGTGTGTTGTTGTTTGTCAGTGTTTCCATCGCCATGCTGTGCAGTTTTCTGCTGGGCCTCGGGGACAGCTGCTTCAACACCCAGCTCTACAGCGTTCTGGGCCGAGTCTACTCCGAGGAAAGCGCTCCAGCCTTCGCCATCTTCAAGTTTATTCAGGTACAACCTCATTCATTATATCACAGATTTGTTATTATACTTTATTTGCTATTACAGTGTTACATTTAGAAGTGTATACAGATACTTGATATAGGAAATACCACCACATTTAAAATACATTGGACATACAGTGTACGACCAAAACGGATATCTGCATCTGATATTTGCCGTTACCTTTGGTAAATGATGACTGACATATCATTATTTCCCTTTTTAAAGTGATAAATATATATAATATTATTATACCTTATATGTGTAGCTGCAATATCTTATAAAATGACAGTTTTCACAAACTACAGTGTTTTCATATTAATCCAACATGACCACTTTAATACTAAGCAAAAAAAAGACCATTTTACGATCAAATTCAACAATGTTTTTACGATTACAAGTTACACAAGCTTCCTTTTCCATGGACACAGATGCAAAAACATTATGTTGTTATGACAATTTGTAACAGTTTTTGTGTTTTGCAAGGTTTGGTAACTACGCATTTGAGGTGTGATGCGCTATATAATAATAATCACTTTGTTGCAAATGATTTTTGAATTACCTTATAAACTGGCATTTTGTTCCTGACTAATATACATTTTTTTCTTGTTAATTAATATAAAAATGTAGCTGTTTGTAATACTTGTCATTTCACAAGGTATTATAGCTACGCATTTATGGTGTTATAGCGAATATATATTTAATGTATAATTTGTTGCAAATGTAATAATTGAATGCAACATTTAAAGAATTTTGAAAGTCAGTCAGATCCAGTGCCTTTTTTGACTCCTGCATTCTGGTTTCTTTTCATTTTAAATGTGACATGCGGTGCTGAATTCTAAATGACAATCAATTAAATCTTTCCTCTTTATCAGTCCGTGTCAGCAGCTGTGGCGTTCTTCTACAGCGGTTACCTGCTGCTCACCTGGCAGCTCCTCATCTTGGTCATCATGGGCTTTATGGGCACGTTGTGCTTCTTCATGGTGGAGAGAATGCAGAACAGCCTGGTCGATCTGCCCGAATACTAGCTCTTCTAGGTTTTTATTTTTTGGCAGGATAGTTGTACAAAGTTTTGTGACCAAACAAGCTATTCCTGCAGAAGGACTGTTCAGCCCAAATTGCACACATAGCATGTAGTTCTTACAGTATGCGGCCTGAATTTGCTTTAGTCCCCGAGGGCTCGTTTGAGCTGTTTGAGGTAATCATGAGCTTTTTTCCAAAATTGCTAAGCTTTGCCTGGAGTGTTGGTAATATAACTTGCTGTATAGCTGTGATTGTTTGGGAAAACAATGTAGTAGTTAAGAGCAGTATAGCAGTTTGAGAAGTTGCAGATTCCAGCCTTGAATAATTAAAACAGAGTCTGCCTACTTGAGCTGGAAATAAAAAATTATTACCTGTGATAGGTTATGGATAAAGTAAGTTGTTAATGAGAGATAGGTGTTGTGGAGTTTTAGAGCCTGCCTGCATAAAGCACTGTTTTTATATTCTTTTATGTTTTGACTTTTTCCAAGAGAATTTCAAATTTTCAATTACTAGCATTAACATTTCCGATGATGACTTGTCTCTGCCACTTGCCTTTCTCAGGGTTTTATTAGTTCCTTTGTAAGTGCCATTGTGTTCTGTCCTTCTTATCATGCAAAGTGTGTGTGAATGTATTATACACTCTGTCTGAACTACTTCTAGGGACAAATGTGAGATGTCTGCAGACTGAGAACGGAAGATAAAAAACGACTTAGTGAAAAATGGGCATCCCCGTTTAGTTTTCTTATCTTTAGTATTCAGATAAAAGTAAGAAAACTTAAGGAGCAGAAAAGTTTCATGTCTAAGTTGATTTAGGCCTTTTAAGCTCCAATCATCATTATGTCCATGGATCGTCCCCAAAAGTAGAGTAAGATGTGTGTGTGTGTGTGTACTCTTTGTGGTATCTGATATCAAGTGCCTTGCCAATGACTTTTTAAACAGTGTATACATTCAGAAATATTTTTACAGAATTATACAGAATACCACTAACTCTTCTTTTATTTATATATATATATATATATATATATATAATATATATATATATATATATATGTATATATATATATATATATATATATATATATATATATATATATATATATATATATATATATATATATATATGTATGTGTGTGTGTGTGTGTGTGTGTGTGTGTGTGTGTGTGTGTGTGTGTGAATATATATATATATATATATATATATATATATATATATATATATATATATATATATATATATATATATATATATATATATATATATATATATATATATATATATATATATATATATATATATATATATATATATATATATCCAGTGTAAACATTTTTGCCTGAAGAAAGTCTCACGATTAAAAATTTTAATAACATCTTACAATCGTATATACTGATTAATACACTACAAGAGTCTGGGTTTCACTTACATGCTTTTTAAAGCCAGATTTCAGCTTCCAGTTTTTAAACACTGTTGACTAATGTTGGTGTGTCATAAAGTGCCTATAGTTATTTCTATGCAAACTGCACATTATTTCATAATTATGCAGTATTTAAAAAATATTTGTTAATACAGCTCTTCAGACATATCTTCTGTTTATGTTTTAGTGCATTGAAATAGGGTAATCCATGTACAAAAACAGTTTCAAGCCGGAATGTTTCTTTGTTCTCAGTGCTTCGTGGAGAATAATGGTGGAAATAAAATAAGGCTTGTCCAGTTGAGTTTACTCACTGCACTAAGACTCCCATTCTGTTCACTTTCCTACACATTTTCTTATTGTGAAAAAACATACACTCACAAAAACCTGAGTGCTGTATTTGCATTTACAGGTATGTCCAGTAGATGGTGTAAAAATCACAAAGTTGGTGACTGAGGTTTCATTAAGTGAATTTGTCGTTGTGAACACACCATTTGACCCATCCATGAAGGAGCAGTGGGCAGCTTTTTGGTAGTGCCTGGGGAGCAGTGTTTGGATACGGTTCCTTGCTCATGAGTACCGCCGTGGTGCCTTTGCCAGTCCAGCAGTTGAGCAGTTGGAACAGTTGACCTTCGATTATGTGGCCAGCTCCCTATCCATTACGCTATGAATTTCCCCATAAACATGTTTCTTTACAATTTTAAAAATATATTCATCTATTTAAATTCAAAGGAAGAAGAATTGGGGGAATTTAGTAGTTTAGGGCTGGACTAAAGCGTATAGTGAGAAGAAGTATTTTAAAAATGAAGTCTAAGCAACAAGGGATAAAAAAGAAAGTTTTACTAAAATAAAATCAATAAAATGTTATCCATATGCTCTATGGAAAGAAAAAAGGATATATAGATAAGTTCTTCTTTTGTAAACTTGCACCATTAAAGAGGTAGTCTCTTTGAGAAATAAACTGTTTTCCAAATACTCCACTGACAGTGTACAGAGTAAATGGCTAAGCATAACTATTTTACAAACTTGCAAAATGAAAGCACTGTTAAAGAGGTTGTGTCTACAAAACATTAAGCATTTGAAATTTTTGCATAATCCTTGCAAATATTGATGCATTTTTAATATGATCTATTTTAGTACCTGCTAAGAACAGTCTATTTGAATGCTTTTGAATGTCTGTGTGTGCAACTGCTGATCACCACAGTTCATGTCATCATTATCAGTATTATTATTATTATTGGTGGGTGGGTTCTCCACCTGCATAGGCGTTCGCTTTCACTTCAGTGCTGCGTTCTCTGTGTTCTTGTCTAAGCTCTGAAGATCTTGGTATCCACTATCAACTGAGATAATTGCCCCTTCTGATGCAGGCTGAGAAATGTTTAGCGAATCTTTATTGCACAT
Source organism: Distichodus sexfasciatus (assembly GCA_032718565.1). Lineage (NCBI taxonomy): Eukaryota > Metazoa > Chordata > Actinopteri > Characiformes > Distichodontidae > Distichodus > Distichodus sexfasciatus. The sequence goes on from JAVGVS010000040.1 coordinate 2,152,466, forward strand.
TAGCTTTCCCAAGATCAGATTATGATCAGTTTGAGTGCTGATAAACATTTTGTTCCTAAAGCATCCCCCGGCAGTCCTGTTGTTGGCCTTGCTGACGTTCTGATAGTCAACAACCACAACAGTCTTGGAGTTGGAGTGGATGACCTGTGTGTTTGCAGCTTCCAAACTGGCATTACATGGACCATATTCAAAGACTGTCGTTATCGTCGGGCTGGAGCATTTCGGGAAATCGAGATGAGGATTACAACTCTCATTAGTGTGAGAATTACAACTGCCATTAAGACAAGGGCCCTGTAGAAAGAATGAGGTGACACTTGAGGCTGATTTTGTATAACATATGTTGGTTACGTTCAAACTAGAATTATTCCCAGAAGGCTTTTTGGAGACGGCCATAATGGTGACATCAGACGGTTGCGAGTTTTCAGGTACTCTGTAGGATGCTGAAGTTTCCAGAAAAACTTTTACAGAATTCTCTCCTTCACTGCTGGACTTCAGCGGAAAACGTTCCACTGAGGCTGAATTGATATCTCTCTCAAGATTTTGGTGGTGATGATGTTGAATACAGATATTTGTTTGGAAAGATGATGTCCCACTGTTGGTAGTTAGAATTAAGAATTAACAATTAACTTTATGGTTAAGCACTTTTTCTTTATGTTTGAAAATATGACGATACATTTTACCTGGTCCTGCTGTCGATGTGATCCACTTTTGGAAGGTCAACATGGAGAGGGCAGAACTCCGTAGGTGAAAGAGACCAGGAGTGGATCTGATAAAAACAGAAAATACAAAGCTAGCCAGATGGCACCGAATCTGATTACGCACCAGCACCTTTTTTATGGGTATTATTGATAACAATAAATATTTCCGTGACCCGATGACGTTCTATTTATTTAGATGCGGGCCCGATTATGATGACAAACATCAAAATATCGATTTTTTCTTTTTGGTCTTATATGAAAGATCTTCAAAAATTAATCTGGTCTCCAAAAAGAAAAATAAGCTATTTTGTGATGTTTTCAGCACCAATAAATAATCATCTAATAAATAGAGCATACGACTTCTGACTCATTACGGCAGATCGGGTCACATATATGAATAAACTAAAGAAAACTAAAAGAAACAAAAAAAATTACCTCTTTATTAATACCAGAAGATAATATTTGGGAATGAAATGTATCCCACCATCCTATCTTAATCCTGCAATGAAGTGGTATACAGAGCTGTCAGTTAACCATGATTGATGTGATGATACAAATCGACCAATAATTAAACACATTTTAGCATTAGGTTGGAATAAGTACCCACAGATGTAAGTGTTTCACCGAATACTGCATTACACCATAGCATATGTGACTTATTAGAGAATAAAAGTGAGTATTTGTCATTGTGAACACAGCACAGCACAGCAGTCTGGGGGTTGGTAATCGAAACCAGTTCCAATTGATCAATTCCATCAGAATCGGAAACCTCAAACCTTATCGATTCTTCTTAACTATTCCCAGCACAACGTCCCCAAGTTTTGCATCACGGTACATTACGTCACACTCTCTGCGATTTGACCTTCAACCACAAAGAATCATGACGCATAAATGATATTTTTCGAGATGTAAACACATGCGCTGTTTATTAGCACGCGCAACTCTCTGAGGGAAGTGCAACATTCACTAAAACGTTCAGTTTCAGTTCGTCACCATTTATTACGGACAAAACTCATATTTTAGCTGAACAAAACAGCCATCGTTCTACAGTACAGCCATTTACTTGATATTAATTTATTCCCCAACGTGCATCCACTATTGTGCCGCGGCTGTCATATGGAACGCCCTCAGGACAAAAATGTACTTCTCTCCCAGAAATGAGTCAAAAATGAGTTATAGGTCAAAATCAGCCAAAATGCTCAGAAATTGCCAAAACTTCAGTGTTTCTTCATTTTCATTAATCAGAAAATATTTCTTTACATTCTATAATGTTAGAGAGTAAACAATAAATATAGAAAAATGCATTATTTGTTATCAAATAATTATATTCCATATCCAGATGGATTCTAAATGGATAAAGAAGTGTTTCCACCTGCACTAACCTATTGTTCTTTATAATACTAAGCATAGCATGTCTCTGCATAACAACAACTCTAAATATGAATATGAATGTGTTGTTCACAGTCTTCTGCAGACATCATTTTGGGAAAAATAAAATGGTTGCTTTTGATGCGGAAGACTGTGTAGAACTACTTTTTCACACTCAAAAACTACTCAGGAATCGATAAAGAGAATTGGCAGGGAATTGGATTAATATAGGCAGAATCAACAATAACGATGTTGATGAAATCGCTATCATTTCCACCCCTCCTGCTTTTACAGTGCATCACAACAAGGCAGTGACCTCTGGGTCTGACCTATCCATTGAAGGAACAGTGGTCAGCCTAACATACTGCTTACCGGAAGCGCGGTAGCAGGGATGGTACCTTGCTCATGAGTACCTCAGTGGTACCCTTACCAGTCAAACCAGCGACCTTCTGATAACAGGGCAAACCCCCTAACCATTATACTACCAACTGCCGCAGTAAGAACAGACATGCGCATATATTGATGATAAGAAAACAAAATTTGACTTACTTGATATAACAGTAAAAGATGGAGGATATGAGGATGATGACGGTGATGCATAAGATGGAAATTGTAATCCGGGGTATTTTCTGCTTAGATGGGGCTATGGGACACAAACACGTCATGTCATATAGTTTATCAAAGGCGTGAAAATGTTGGTGCAATACAGTGTAATAAAACTTACGTGTGGTAAAGTAATATGGTTGACTAAAGTTGCTGAATATTGAATTGTTGTTGTAGTCTGTGCTCACTCTTGCCTTCATAAAATACTCAGAATTAGGCTGAAGGTTTCTCCCAATTATTTCACAAGAAGTGCTTTTTTCACAATTCCCTGGCACCTGTATGGAGGTAGAGCAATTAATCCGTATTCTATAGCAGTTGGTATTGTCAGATGTGAACAGCTGATTCGCACCTTTGAGCCTGGAGATGAGCTTCCGTTGAGTCCGTAGATGAGCTCCGTATTCAGGCTTTCATAAAATGGTGTACTGGAATGTTGTGTATAGCCTGTGTCCCAGGTAATGTAAAAACTTCCCGTTTCTGTCAGACTGACTGAAACAATGGATGGTGTTTTGGGTTTGACTGTGTAAAAATACACAGAATCTGTTAGAACAACCTTACCACAACCAGTCAAACGGTTGGAGATTTATTACATTTTCAGTTAATATTTACTTCTAAAAAATCCACTCTATGTTAATTAGAATTAACAACATTTACAGTAGGTTCACCATTTGAGCACTAAATAGAGCATTAAATAGCCTTACTAACTCAAAATTCCAGTCCATCTTCCAACTTTAGTTTGTTAAAGGTAAAACACAGCTGTACACTCTTTCCATTTTATATAATTTTCATTTTTATCTTCTCATGCAACAACTTTCTAATATTTAACATGGAATAAAATAATTGCAAAAGTGGTAAAAATTCATGGTGTGCAAAAACGTTCATTCTTTAAACTGACAAAATTGTGATACTTTACACAAATATGCACAGGAGGATATTAAAAACTAATGCAATACCATATGGGTTAAAACTAAAACCAAAACTGCCACAGATCCATAACAAATGATTTACAAATTATCATGGCAAATTCAAATACAGTGCCTAAACAGAATGGTCACCAACATACAGAGAAACATTGCACAAGGATCGTTGCAAAACTACAGCCTTTAAACACCACTGAATTGAGTCAGTTCTTCTGTGAATGTTACAAAATTCCCAAAGAACATCAAAACCTGGCCCAGTGAGCAACAGAAAAATGCAATATGGTTTAAAGCATAATGATTTTATACAGCCAAACCCGTTTACACTGACTTCGCTTCTAATTAGGGATGCACCGATACCAGTTTTTTGAGACTGAGTACAAGTACCAATATTTATTTTTGGGTACTCACCGATACCGAGTACAGATACCTGTGCAAGCCTGTTATTAATATCAATGACAATAATTAGGGATGCACCGATACCATCAGTACCAATACCACCCCCCGTGTAAATGGTATCGGTGCATCCGTGAAATAGAGAACCCATTATAATTGCTGTATAAATTCGTATGCTTTTAAACATTCTGAAATTCGATGATCGAACTAAAACTATGAATCTACTTCTAATTATTCTGTATATATTGTTCCTCTGGAGCCAAAGACCAAGCAACCGAATTTTAACATAATTAAAGCTAAAGAAAGAAAGGAAACCTGAAGTAATCTGTGTTTTTGTTAATTACATCTACATTATTTGTGCCTTTTGTTGCCTCATATATTTCTCAGATGTTCGGCAGTGCAGAGTGTAAAACAGTTTACATATTGCTGCATTATACCACCACGGGCCCCTGAGCAAGACCCTAACCCCAAGTTACTTCTGGGAGACTGTTCATGGATGTAAAATAGTCAGTAATACTACTACTGCGTAATGATATCAAAAGAGACTTACTGAAGTCTTCCGTAATGCCTTCATTACTGAAAACAATCTCTTCTTGTCTCATCAGATTTATAGTCCATTTTTGATTATTAATAAAGCCGTCTGTCACTCGCAATTTGCATTCATGTTGACTTGAGTTTACACGCTGAAAACTGCAAACAGGCAATCTATAACATAAAAACGAATAATGCTCAATAAACAGAATCTATTTATTAAAAAGAAATCTTATCCTAAAACGTTTAAAATAAACTTACTTGTTGTACCCATTGTACACTAGAAGCTTGTATTCAGAGAAATTGCTGAGTTTCTCTGATGTCAGAAAACATGTAATCTCCATATCGTAGTCATTAAAACATACCAACTCATTTGGTGCTGGCTCTAAAATATATTGTAACATTAGAAAACATTAAATTATTATTATTATTATTATTATTATTATTATTATTATTATTATTATTATTATTACTACTACTACTACTACTACTAATAATAATAATATGACATTATTATTAAGACAAATGTCATGATCATGATAAAATTCTGCTGTTGGCGAGATGGTTACTGTTATATTTTCAATAATTTTGTAATAACATTTAGCTTACCTGCAGATTCAGGAATTCTAAAATGAATTAAGAGTAGTTGCAAAATCAGATATGGTAACATTGTCATAAAAATATTTATGTTGGTTTTACCTAGAAAGTTTAACGACAAGATATTATTGGGAATTGGTTTCAGAAAGCTGACTTTCTTAGAAGATATATAAAACAGAATGAATACTAGTAGACAGAATTCAGAATGAAGACTGTTAAGCGTAGCCAAGAGATAAAGAGAGATAAGTCTTACCCCTTTGCCTAAAGGCGGATTTTGTGCTTAAATTCCTAAAAGACGCATTTGATTGAGGACAGTTTTATCATCTGAACTGAAATTTAGCATATATTTTGCTAGAAGTGTATTTTGTATCTGAGATCAGGTAACAGCAGACACAGAAAGTCTTCTTTCTCTTATTTCTGAAATGTTGCCTAATGTGCGTGTTGAACAGGAAAAATAATTCGCCTCAGTTCCATGGAAGTTCGTCTTCCGTGATTAAGATTCCCGCCCCTCTGCGCCACCATCACCGCCTCCTGTCAGGGTACCTGCCGCAAGATGCCGGCATTTCCCGCATCACCTGCTGTTCAGTCTTTACAGTGTTGGGCAAGTTACAGAAACACAAACAAAGTTAACTAGTTACACATTAGTAGCTGCTTATTTGGCTTGTTTACGTTACTCGTTTAAAAAGGTTACTTCACTACTCGCTTCTTTACTTTTTGGTTTTTCAACAATTATCCTGCAAATTCACTGCAGTGCTTTTGCAGCGGTTGAAAAGGAGTTTCGCACTTGGGCAGTGCTTCAAAGCCTCAAAGTCAAAGAAAACTTCATTGTCATCTCTGCTATATACAGTACTACACAAGTATACAGACAGACGAGACCAAATAAGGCCAAATAAGGCACATATAATAAGCAATACTGTATATAAATAGAATATAAAATATAAACTTTAAACTAAAGTAAAAAAAGACAATTAGGTTACATATGCGGTATTCACCTAAAATTATGGTCCTGAGTTCTTTTTGCACTGTATGTACATTAGATCTGCAACGGTTTTAATAAGAATTCTCTATACAGACAATATATTAAATAACAACAGTATCTTTTATATGGCCTGGACTAACATATAAAGACTGATCATTTATAAAGTTTGACATATACAGCTAACATATAAACTTTGTGCAAATGTAACAGCAGTGAAGTGGAGAAACTCAAGTAACAGTAACTAGTAATCTATAATGTATTACATGTTGGAAAGTATTTCATGTATTACATCAAGGAATACTTCATATTTGTACTGTACAATACTCTCAAAACACTCATTTCAAAAATCTGATTATGCAAATCTGTATTTCTTTTAACAATTTGATGTCAAATCACAGTAAAACTTCACTAATGTTTTGAAGGTAGAGAGTGTTTTGATTTTTGGTTTGATTAAATTACACTCAAATGTGTAAGTTCAGTCAATTTTATGGTTCAAAGTAGTACATTCTAATAAATACGGCCACAGATTCTAGCCTCCGCCTTTGCCAAGATGGACTCCATCTAGCAGCTACAAAGAGTGCGCTGTGACGCGTGTACATGGTAGCCTATCAGATGCCACTTCTGCCAATTCAACACCAATCAGAAACACCTGCTAGTTGAAACCTCCTGTCTTTGTGTTTTAACAGTAACTTTGCTGCTGATAAGATACTGAAATAAAGTGGTTACGTTAGTAGTGCTGCTCACTTTATTTAGTCATACACCAAAAATGTCAACACAAAAATATTTTAGGCCCCCTTTAAAGGATTTTCACAGATTAAAAAAGACTGGAATTTTCAGACTCCACAACTGAATTGAATGTTAATATCATTTAAAATTTGTATTTATTTATTTATTATTTATTTATGCAAAGGGAGTATGTATGGGAAGTTGTTAGTCAGTCTTACTGTATGTTTTTGATATGTCCCTTAGTAACTGATCTTCTGCTTTATAACATCCAAAAAAGGGACATTCCTATGTACAACCACAAAAGGGCTTTTTACTGTGTCAAGAGTCAAAATATTTCTCGGTAATAGAGTTTTACTGGCAAAATAACTGGAAAAGTTTATATGCGGTTGGCCAGATAAACTCACCCCACAAAAATGTCCCCAGCACAGATAATGGAGTATTGATTACTCTGTAATCAGGGCCTAAAAGACATGTCACCTTAATCCATACTGCAGTGAGTGCAATTAACCCATTCAAAATGAAGCAGTTTTTAAAAGAACCAAATGTCGCATAAAGCATATATAAACATGACTATTATGTACATAAATGTTTTCTGGAATAAAAGCATGGAATGTAATAAATATTTACAGATAGTGGTAAAGGACCAATGGAGTGCAGTCTCCACTAATAGGGAGAGGCATTACTGGTGGGATATAGGATATTTTCTGGTTAATGAATATGGGAATTATTATTAGGCATGATACACACATATGCAGGCTACCTCTGCTACCTTGATGATTAGCTTTAATGTATTTATCTTCTCCACATTAATGCATAAAAGCCTGTTTGGTTTGCAGTGCTGACAATATGACAAAGATAAAAATCTCATCACAGCTTTTTGTCAGATGCCAATAGAGCTTTTGAACCAAAAGAAAGTTATTTTCGTCAGTACAGCTGTTTCAGAAAGCCAGCTCATACCAAAGTTATTAGAGACGTGGTAGATAGGGAAACCGCATTTGTCTAGGCATATCTCTCAGATGACACACAAACACAAAAATAGGTGAAACTTGCTTTGCCTGATCTTGTTTGGTCTTGTCAGAGCAACTGTCCCTGACAGCACACATGGTGCAAGCCAGACTGAACGCCTCAAGTAAATTATTTGTTTTACACTTCCTGTTTCATTAGGATATTAAAATTGCATGTGCTCTGTTGTGGCTTGTAATGTTTTGTGGTTATCTTGCCATTTTTCCACATTACACAAATCCTCATTGTTCGTTCATAGGTGATGTAACAAGTAAACCTGGTTTTATTTAAAAAAACACCACCACCACAAACATACTTCCATGTTCTCTAACAGCCTAGAACTGGAATTTATCTGGAATTCATGTTGAGCTAACAGTGTTGTTTTAAATTTAATAGACTGAAATCAACTTTAGGACTAAGCAACAATAGAAATTTAACACCATCAATTTAGCAATGTGTCCAGCTTTACATACCCTAAAAATTACAAACTATTTATAACACAATAGATACTTTATTTTATAATGATAAGTACATGAACAGGTGGTACTGAATTGAAATTTGTAAGTGTACAGCACTAGCATTTACAATAAAAGTAAACTTTAAAATTTGATCCCAGATTATATATCTATTCCTAACACAGATATTCCTAATTTTATGCAGCGATTTTATATCTCAACAGTCATGTTACCAAGAACATTTGAATACAAAAGACTTGTGTTATATTGTCATTGTATACAATGTAATCATCATATAACCTTATTCTTAACAGAAACAAAAACTGTCCACATAAAACCCATGCTTATTTTTTTGTCTCAATCTATAGACTTTAGATAATAGATTTATTCTGTTTATAGAGCAGTTTGAAAGCGTTTGTGACAAAAATGTACAATCTATTCATATAGTATATATAAGTAGTTTTATTCAGTGGCTATTTAGATGATGGTGTTCCATTCCAGGATTATTAGAAATGTTCTGTATATGGAATTTGCAGGATGGCAGGTATAATGATGGAGGACAATAGATGTATTCTGTTTATAGAACAGTTCAAAAGTGTCTTGTAACAAAAATGTACAATCTCTATATTAAAGTGGTTTTATTCAGTGACTATTTAGATGCGTGTCTCAACAGGCAGGTGTGTTCCATTTAGGGGTTTATTGAAATTTTCTTTATATGGAATTTGCAGGACAGGAAGTATAATGACGGATAAAACATTGTGGAACCTCATGACGCCTCATGAGTTACGAACTTATCCGCCTTGAATTGGTTGGCATATGAATTATGTCATGAAGTAGACATTGCAAAGCTGTAGAAACTACTCCAGTTCATAAAATATTTGTGTATTTGAGGCAAGAAATGTGGGGCTATGACGTCAGACCCTCTGATAAGAACAGTCTATTTGAATGCCTGGAGAAATATGCAAAATAGGTCCACAGAGACTTTTTAATGCTGGTGTGTCCACCTTCTGTTCACCATAATTCATACTGTGGCAGTTTGCGTCACAAGAGACGTTCTCTTCCATTTCTGGGTTAAATTCTCCTGTGCTCTTGTCCAAACTCTGAAAATCTTGGTATCCACTGTCCACAAGAATAACGTCACATGCGCTCCAAGAAACTTCAGGCGAATCTTCTCTGTACATTGTTTTTCCCAGATTAATATCGTGGCTAATAAACGCATGCGTCTCTGTCTTGTGAGTCTGATTGTTGTTTTCGCTGACGCTCTGATAGTCAGAAACCACAGCAACCTCACTGTGTGTTTGCTGTTGTTTGTTTAAAGGTGCTGAGCAGCATTACACGGTCCGTACTCAAAGTCTACTTGTATCGGCAGGTTGGAGACTTTCGAGAAATCGAACTCCGAATTTCCACTCTCATTAGCGTGATAAGCCAGGTGTCCAATAGACTCGGTTTTGCAGCTGGAGCCACCCGAATCAGACGCGATATATGACTTATTGCTGAAAGACGAGCCGGAAGTGTTGCCACAAAACTTCATGATGTCCAAATCTTTGTTGCGTTGCAGATTTTTGCCAGCTGATAGTTGAGGTCTTTCTAATTGGCGAGCAACAAGCAGCTGGCACTCAGAATTATTTTCACTACTGCTCCCTCACACACTTTCGTATCCTGTCTCAGCATAAATTACCTTCGCCGAATCGCTGTTTTCTCTGAGACTGAGACTGAGACTGCTGTTTTCTCTACTGACTTGGGGCGATGGTTTCCTGCAGACAATAGTGTTTTTTTAAGCACAGAGCCAAACAAACGTGTATATTTATTTTCATTTTGAGTGTAGAAAATCTGACAACTCACCATTTCTTGCTAAGGACATCCACTTTTGGAGTTTCCACATCAACAGATAAAAGTACGTTTTGATATGGCGAGAAAGAATGGGGCCTGTTAATCATAAAAACGCAGACTGAAAAAAAATGTCCATTCTTTGAAAAAATGTAGAACAAATATATTCTCTTTTCTAAATATTTTACTCGAATTTTTTAAATAGACATTTTAGATATATGTCTTGATAGCACTAATGGCAATGGTAGTGCTGCAATTAAATTCTCAAAATAAACACAAAGGGTGTCTAAAAGTCTAGGAATGACATGGTTTGACAAGCGACAACTAGGGACAGGACTGGATTCTAATAAAGTTAATTAAAAATGTAAAATATTTGGAACAACTTTAACTCTAAAGAACACTCCCTACTTGTGATGTCTTCTAAAATACAACCAAACAGACATGGAGAAATCGACAGGTGAGCCTGAATAAAGACTATGGGAAACCTGATATCCATAATGAATTTTATAAAAGAGTGGCAGGAAGAATGTAATTTTTGAAAAAAGAAACAAATCCAAAAACCTGCCTTAGTTTAGGATAACAGTTTAAGTATAGAGAACAAGACTTGAAAAATACACTATATTGCCGAAAGTATTGGGACACCTGCCTTTACACCCACATGAACTTGAATAAAATCCCATTCTTAATCCATTGTCTGTAATATGTAGTTGGCCCAGTCTTTCCCGCTATAATAGCTTCAACTCTTCCGGGAAGGCTGTCCACAAGGTTTAGAAGTGCGTTTATGGGAATCTGACCATTCTTCCAGAAGAGTGTTTGTGTGGTCAGCCACTGATGTTGGACGCGAAGGCCTGGCTCACAGCCTCTCAGCTCTAATTCATTCATTGTTCTATAAGGTTGAGGAGGAGTTCCTCTTCAACACAAACTGTCTTTATGGAGTTTGCTTTGTGCACTGGTGTGCAGTCATGTTGGAACAGGAAGGGACTATCGCCAAAATCTTCCTACAAAGTAGGGAGCATAATATTGTGCAAAACCTTTGGCTGAAGCTGAAGCATTAAGATTCCTTTTCACTGGAACTAAGGGGCCAAGCCCAACCCCTGAAAACAACCTCCACTGACTTGGACGGGTGTCCCAATACTTTTGACAATACAATATATAAATGTAGCCAACGGTGGTCTTTATCAAATATTCATAATGAGGTTTGGTTGGCTCTGTGTAGCATTGGCGCCTGCACAGAGTTGTTCCCCGCCTTGCGCTCATAAATTCCTGGGATAGGCTCCGGTCACCGTGACCCCAGTTGGGATTAGCGATTCCCGTGCTGAATGAATTAATGAACGTTAGATGTGTCTGTTTCTTAACACATTTTGCCACAAAGATCACATGAATTTTGCATATGTAGCATAAATCTTAATTATTGTGAAAATTAAATCTCAGATAACTAGATAAAATATTAGGGAAAAAATGTAATTAGTATAGCATGTTATTGTGTGGCTCTTAACACCTTTCTTGAATTGGTTCTTAAGAAAGTTAAGACGTTTAAATAGTAACTAACTGTAAAGGTAATTGTACTATTAACAAAAATCCAATAAGCTAATGCTTTTCCCAAACATACAGGTAATAAAATGTGCACAGGAGTGCTCTTCAGTAGTTTGTTTACTAGATTGTTTTCTTAGCAAGGAACAAATCTTAAATATAAAAACATTAGTGAATGTCAGAATCTTTATGAAGGCTGAATAAACTGTGTGTTTTAAGAACAAACTTCTTCTTAAGAACAGCTGGTGAATGATGCCCAAAAATGTTAACTATAATCATTTCTATAATAGTTTAAAAATATGTTTTGGTTTGTATCACAGCTAAATCAAATGACAGTAAATATAAGCATTCAAGAGATATCCACAAAATGAATATCAAGAGGTCAGAGGAAAATGAAATGATACTGACCACTTTTTCCTTTTTTTCAAAACCAAGACGTATTACTGGAGCTGAAATCTTATCCCACCACTCTTTCCTGATTCTGTATTAAAAATAAATGTATTACAAATATAAATTCAGATGCATTAAATAGGTAACATTAAGTAAAAGCAACGTTTTCACGGTAGACTCTGATGACAAATTGGGTACCACAGTGGCTAAATATTTTTTACTGATGATGTGTAATGTTTAAATGAAAACTGTCAACAGCCCAAAATGTCAAAAAGAAAAAGGCCTTACTTGTTGTAACAGCAGTAGATGGTGACCATAAAGATGATAACAATAATACATGAGATTGGAATGACTATTTTTAGAATGTCATGAAGAAGTAAGGCTGGAGACAGAGACACAGATTTTAATGCAATGCAAACAAACTAAATATAAATGAAATACTGATGTTGCGTTTAATAATACTCACGTGTCGTGAACTAAATTAATAGCTCAACATAATATTCTACTGAACAATGAGTTATTGTAGCTTGTGCTCACTCTTGTCGTCACATCATAGACCGAATTAGAATTAAGGTTCCTGGCAACAATTTCATAACTAGTCCGTTCTTTTCCCAAATTACATGTCTCCTGTACAGACAAAAAATAAATAAAATTCTGTGGCATTCAACAAGTGCATGGATGAGCATAAGTGGTGGTCTCACTTACGTTTATTTCGCTTCCTTTGATCACATTAATGAAAAAGTAGGTAAACTGTAAAGCCACTTTCTGATTCGAATTTGGATAGCTGGTATTCAAGGTAATGAGGAAGTTTCCATTTTCTGTCTGAGAGATTGAGTCGATGATTGGCCTTTTGGGTTTGACTGAGAAATTCAGATAGAAAAGTAGATTAACAGCAGGTTGTAAATATCATATATTTAAATATGCCCCCTAAATTGCACCGCTAAACACTGTAGTGGACAACTGAACAATTTACTTTCTTCTTTTCAGTTCATTAAAGAAATGACATTCAATTGCAGAACTTGTGTGACATTCCAAGAAAGATTAAAATCGTGGGTTCCGAAGACAAGAAATGGTGAAGTCTCTCAGCTTGCACACTTTATAAATATATTAGCTGATTCTGTTATGTGCACAGATACTACAACAGATATTACAAGATATCAACAGACTAATGAACCTTTACCATGATGAACTGAAAATCTGATCAGTAAAACAGATTAAAAGCATCAAACGCGCAAAACACTCATGTGGAAAACAAGTAATAAGTTCAACAGAATATGAATAGGAAATCATCATTTAAGATTCAATACTTACTGATGGCTTCTGTGGGCATTTTTCTACTCCACAATAATGTGCTTTCGTTGAAGAGTTCTACAGTGATGTCCTCTCTAAGAACGAAACTTTGGGGTACATTCACTTTAAATTCACACGTAGCGGGAGACGCGGAAATACTCCTATATCTGGAAAAGCAGGAAATAATGAGTTATACACAACATATCTTTATAAAATATAATGTAACTGTTTTCCTCGATACTCTTGACTAGATCACTATTGACATGAACTCACGTTTTGGCATGTACAGCATCGAGCTTGTATTCATAACACCTTTCTTCAGGAGTCAAATAGCAGACGAATTCCTCGTCATAGTCATTAAAACATTTCAGATCCAGTGACGACACTTAAAATATTGTTAGAAGAAAGTGTTTTAAATATTAACATGGCGTATTTCTGATTATGCTTTCATTAAATTATAAACCGTTAATAAAAAAAACATTTTGCAATAGAAAACTTACTATAAGATTTTTGGAAGGTAAGGCTGAAAAGAAGCAGGCCAAGGTGTAGGATTGCAGTTTTCGTGGACATCGTCGCCAAAAACTCGAAAGCAAACGAAACGAAGCGAAAGTACAAGAACATGAAACGGCAGAAAACACAAGAAAGCAGGAAAATGATTATTTTGGGACGTTCGCATTGTTGCTATTGGATTTGATATTATTGAATGTAGTTATACAAAACAATACAAGTTAATAATACACGCAAAAGACAGGAAAGATTTTTAATCGCATTAATAATCTTACCTACTTGATGGTAAAAAGTCTAACAATTGACGTCAAATTGATCCTTATTTGGATTAATGGTGTTGGCCTGCGATTTGCGAATGTAAATTTTTACATTGTTGTACTATTTTCAGTTGAGGAACAGAGCAAAGTCTCTCGTCTCACTTCCCGTTCGGAGTGGATGGATTTGGCAGCGTGGGCGGGCTTCTTGGTTTACTGGAACGATTACAAGTTCCGATGAAATTCGTAGCTCAAGAGATGTTCAATTGCAAACATTTAAAAATCTACTCCAAATATGATTCCAGATGTAGAAGATGGACCGAAGGTGATTCAGAAAGTGTTTCACAATAATAATAATAATAATAATAATAATAATAATAATAATAATAATAATAATAATAATAATAATGATGATGATGATGATAATACAGTAAATAATTATAGCTAAAAAGTAAATGTAACATTAAATATATATATAATATAATAAAAATAATAATCGCATCAACTAGGCATTGAAATGAAAGTGAGTAGGCATTGATTCTAACAATAAAATACAAGGAAAGAGGTCTTATTTTAAAAAGAACTATTAGTCTTTTTAGTGTGAATGATAAGCGATGTTCATAGTAATTTTCACTAAAACACTTCACTAAAATATTTAGTTCACACCAATACTTAGAAAAACGACTTCATCTTCAGTCTAGGAGTGATTCATAAACAGTTTGTCAATGTTAAACCGAAGAATGAATAAAAAGAACACAACTCAAACCTTGAATTAGCTCTCCACATTACTCTGTATGGATCGTACTTTTATATCTGTGTCTGATAATCAGTGGTAAACTATTATATTACTATTATTTGTTGCACCGTATTCTGTGAACCGTCAAATTCTGTGACCCCCTATACCTAATGGCTTTAAAGACCATATAGCCTCATTTTCACATGGAAGCTTTAACTGTATAAATGATGTATATCTCAAGAAAGTCTCTTGGATTCACGTGTGGGTTTTCGGCTTTGATAAACTATTAATCATTCGTCCGATATGCACCTTATTTGTTTTCTTGTAAAAGTGAGTCTCTTTTCCATGGCACTGAACGTGCTGACACTT
Source organism: Distichodus sexfasciatus (assembly GCA_032718565.1). Classification (NCBI taxonomy): domain Eukaryota; kingdom Metazoa; phylum Chordata; class Actinopteri; order Characiformes; family Distichodontidae; genus Distichodus; species Distichodus sexfasciatus. The sequence continues at coordinate 2,167,638 of JAVGVS010000040.1, forward strand.
TTATGTTTCTTCAATTTGTGCAACGGCACCAAATACTCGAGCTGATAATCCACAATTCTGTCTTCATCACTGACACCTGGTGGAGGACATTACGGAATCGCTTTCCGCTTCTGGTTCTGGGCGTTTCCTGTAGTTCTATTAGCTCCAGACCAAACACTGCAAAATGAAAACATCTGTATTTTGAGACACACCAGTTAGCAGAGCTGGAATTTATAGCTTTAACGGCAATCTAAGTCTACAGTTTAAAAATTTATTATGTTTTTGCAAATGACAAAAACGCAAAGGCAGAGTTTCTCGAAGGCTTTTATAAACAGCACATCAAGTACAATACCGATGATAATAATAATAATCGGGATTGTATTTGGTGTGTTGTTTATAAAATTAATAATAATAATAATAATATATATGTATAATATATATATATAATAACGTTTGGGATATTTAAATAAATAAACGTAATATTTTACTATTTAGAATATTGTTGTTTTGATATTAAATTTTCTTTTAAAAGTTTGGAAAATGATTTCTTTTGGGTTCTCACGGCCTTACATCCAACAACTGTTTTAAACATTTGGCCATTTCTTTTCACATTCTTATACTTGAAACATTATTATTATTGTTATTATTATTATTATTATTATTATTAATATTATTATTATTATTATATGTATTATTTGATTTTCCATCTATTTTGTGAGGAAGTTTATCAAATATTTATTTCCGGGGTCTAGGCATACGCACTAAACGAGCGTAACGCACTTCCATAGTAAAAAGAGTATGTGAAAATAATACGCACCCAATGGTGTTGTACCACACTACGAAGTACGTTAGTATGTGATTCGCGACAGATCCCGCTTTCTGCGCATGCGCACAAACGGAAACGCGGGACACTGAGAACTGCATCCGACATTTAAATTCTGAAAGAGAAGTGAATCAATTTGTTCGCTTTATTTGAACGCAAATTCATCAAGGTACGAACAGAGTCTTATGTTTTTATAGATGTCTAGTCGGCAGAAGAAAACCTACGTACGTTTATGACAGCTGAGAAGCCGCACAAACAGACAGCTGGTACTTTATTTACATGCTAATGTTATTCTAGCATCTTTTACTGATTTGCTTACTGTATCTCAGGCTGAAAACAGTTGTTTCACGAAAATAGATTATGTACTTTAGATGTGTGTGGTTAGAAGAAGCCAGGGATGATTCGGTTTGACATGGCCATAAGACACTGAAAACAGCAGTTGTATATCCAGCCAGTTTATTCTTCCTATTATCGACCTGAAAGCCACACCCGTCTTTGAATCTTTTTACAGAGACTGTGGAAATGTGTCAGAAACCATGTCAGAAACTCCATTTGTGGCTCAGATGTGGACTTTTAAATTCTCTTTAGTCGCACACTGTTCATTTAGAACATCCTACACGTAGGACACAGTGCCTGACTCTTTTTTATTTTTATTTTTAGAAACTTCTAGAATTAAGCAGTGGAGAGATATTTAGGTTCATCAGGTCAAAGTTCAGACCAGTTTTTTGCTCTAACAATGTAAAATCCACTGTAGATTTGGACTGTTAATTGGTTCTGTCGTATCAGTGAGGTAGGTGGCGGGAGGGCTGGATAATGACTTGCTAAAGTGAGATTTTCACATCTCTGACTAATAGTTTGTTTTATTTATTTCGCCTCAGGTTTGCTTGTTGGGGGTTTGGGCAGTTATATGTAAAGATCTTTGTGACAATGACGGTTGTTAAGAGTGCTTTATAAATAAAATTGAAATGAATTTAGGCATTCAAGGCCAAAGTGGTGATTTCTAAAGCTTACTTTCCACTTAATAACCCCAAACATGGAATGAGCCATTCTTTCCAATATTGAACTATTGAAGTAATGTCATTTGAACCATAATTTTTATGATGCAAAAATAGTACAGTTTTAGAATGCTTGTGGTATGTTGTAGCTCTACTCCACACCCTTTATTCCTTAAATACCTCTACTTTCTAAAACACCTGTATGTGCATAGCAGACGTTAGGTAGTTGCATAGTTTGATAAATGGTGTGTTCATATGAAAGTACTCTGGGCAGTGTTTTTTTTATGGTAGATGAGTTGACGTAAGTGAATTCTTTCTACATTGCTTTGTTGCGGTTAACCGGTCTTACGTTCTCTTCTTAGTGTATTAATAAAAGTCTCAGACAAGCAGAAATCTACAGCAGATTTTTTAAAGGTTCTATTTCAAAGTTATGTGACCTATATAATATTGTATTTTTAAGCTTTAATGCAGTATAATATTGGGATCAGTACCATTTAATACCCAAACTGGTTATTACTAATCTAGAAGATTCATAAACAATATTTTGAACTACAGTAGTGTACTGCATGTAAGTGTGAAAATGTGTTGGAGTAACAAATACTCCAACACAAAAGCTTTATTAAATTCCTGCATATGTTTAATTCTGAAAACATTTTATAGTGTCCTTAACTCAAACTTTCAGTGCCTTCAGTCTTGACCTGATAGTGTGACGTCTACCAAATCCGATTTGGACTTTCCTCTAGAGTTTCAGAAAGGGAGAGCCAAAGTTGTACATCTTGAACTAATTAGGGCCAGTTGGAAGTGTAATGGTTTGGGAGTTGGCACTGTGATTATGAGGGTCGTCGGTTCAAGTCCCAAACTGGTAAAGGTACCATTTAGAGTCCTCATGAGCAAGGTACCTCTCCAAGCACTGCTCACTGCGTGCTGCCAATAAACTGCCCACTGCTTCTTCAAGGACGGGTCAAATTCAGAGGTCACATTTTGTTGTAGTGCACTGTGTGCGGTGTTGGGGTGTGTTAACAATTGCTCACCTGTACAATTAAAAAAGAAATGGTTTAAAAAATCCATAGAAAATCCATAAAATGCTAAATACTAAACTGGACTGATAATCGATCAATCCTGATATATATCTCTATATATGTATTTTTTTGATATATTAAAATCTCATGCAAAGCAGTTCGGAAAGGCTTAATGGAACCCTTTGATTCATACAGCCACACCAGTAACCTGCAACCTGCCTGCACTAAAACGTTCCCTTTTATAACCAACTCAACCAGTCTGTCTACCTTCGTGTTTTCATCTTAGCAGTGAACTTGCTTTACCTTCTTTCACTTTCTACCACTTTTCCCCTCTTCACTCCAGACACAAAAACACACGTCTCACCTACAGTATATACTGCACTTCACACACACACACTTGTCCAGGAGAGTGGTCTGGATGGGCGGACGAGTGTGTGTGTATGTCCTCTTTTTATGTCTAGGAGAAGGAGAAAGCTTTGGGAGAGACAGGAGCCAAAATGAGTCTTGTGCGAGGGACTTTAAAAAAGGAAAAACTTTTTACTTAATGTTTACAAATTGGGGCAATTAGTAGCGTAACAGTTAATAAGTTGGCCCCTGATCCGGAAGGTTCCAGTCCCAGACTGATAAAGGTACCACTGAGGTACTCGTGCTGCCGGCTGCTCTTTCATATATGGTTCAAATGCAGAGGTCGCATTTCGTTATGGTGCTCTGTGTGCTGTGCTGTGTTAACAATGACAATCACTCACGTCAAATGTCTGTCTGTCTGTCTTTGTTTGATTAACACCCAAAATACATGTTTATCCTCATGTCTGTGGCGCATTTGTCAGCATGTCTCGGCCGATGGGAGACAGTCACAGACGGTTCTTACAAACCATGATGAGTAACGGCATCATCAGCAGCATCCAGGCTAAAACTCTTCATCAACATTGCTGTGAGACTCACGAAGGTGTGTCACGTCAACGAATCAGATTTAACTTTGTCGTTGTACAAGTAGATGCAGAAGCCACAGTGACAGATAATCTTCTTCTTCTCACTCTCACTTAAAATTCACTTTTAATCAATACAAGATATCTTTGTCGTCCACTGTAGTGCCTTATTCAGCCGACAGACTGGACGAGTTTATTGGGGTCATCAATGCTCATCTTCAGCCCTTGTTCATGCACATCAGGAAAGGCATGGGAGAGGAGGATGGACTGCAGTACTACGCCTTGGTAAGTTACAGTCTGTATGTTTATTCAGCAAAATAATAAACAGATGTTACATTTTGTTTTCCTTTTTTTCCTTTAGGTCAACATGGCTGAAACAGATGTAACAGAAATGTCTTCAGATTATGCTGATAATGAGCTGGAACTGTTCAGGAAAACGGTAGTTGAATTCATGAAGTGTTTACTTATCAAGGTTTATGTTCACCTTTTTCGTAACAAGAGCGTGAAATAAAAACAGTGGGGCTAAGTCACCAGCAAACAGTGATACTCTGCTCTAGTAAATTTACACTAAAAGAATTGTCTGTTGCCATTTAATATTTTCCCTCAGATGGATCTGATTGTAGAGTCAGAGAACGGCATCGCATCCTCCACTGACATTTTGAACTGTGCTGACAGTCTTCAGACAAAGAAACTAAAGAAGAAAGAGACTGAAAGCGTACTATATAAGTTGGTTCAGGACAAATGGTTAAATGAGGTATATTTGAGATTTTTAATTCTATAATGATGCAACAAGCTCTTTTCGTTAGTAATTAGATTTTGCAACAATTGGCCGAAATTGCCCAGTATAACAACTATTTGTAGAATATAGAAGCTTTGAGGATTTTTTTAAAAATCAGATAATTTCAGTTTTAACTTATGTTAGGAATGATCAGGCTACATTGCACCACTGTTAATGGACAGTAAAAAGACAAGAAGCCAAGAAATAAAGAATTGACTGAAGTAGCAAAAACATTAATAAAATCCTTTTTCCACCTTTGAATGAAGAGAGAATGCACACCCTGAGCACATGCATCATCGAAATGGAGCAGTACATGCGCACTATGTAGCAGGACCTAATTAAAGTGTGTCACGTGTGCCAAAACGTCGCCTTGCAGGTGAGAATCAGTAAATACACATGCCAGAAACCTTTTCTTTCTACAGTTAATAAACACCAAAGCTGGCAAACATTAACAATCCAGTACAAAAATAAAAACTGCAACAAAAAATCTCAAAGCTGACTGCAATTTTTTTCTTCCAATTAATTTGTATGAAAAAATAGCGTTGCTGTTGTGAAAGTCTCAAATTTAACGAAAACCCTGGCTTTTTATTAATTATTAAGATGCGCCGATGCTCAGGTGCCAAGAATTATTTAAGGGGCGCTTAAGTGACCCTCGCTTGCCCTTACGTGCAATAGATTGGACTCGCAGATTCCAGGTAAGTGTTCTCTCTTTTGAGTTTAATGTGCTGTTAATGTTATATTGACCTGTTTTGTTTTTGTTTGTTTTTTCCAGAAATCCACAGCCCAAGAGCACTCACAAAGCCAGTCTTCATCTGCAAGGGAGAATGCTGCTGTCCCCTCCACCTCTGGCACACAGCGCTCCAGACGCCACAACGCCAATAAGCTTGGATTTGGAGAAGATTAAAGGCATCGATCCAAATACAATTTAGAAATGAACTAATTTTCAAATTACATTCCTAGCTGGATAGACATTCTACACTTGGCTTTTATCTGAAACTCTCTTTATTGAGAAGAGAAATGTCATGTTTTATGCAAAAGACTGCACATATATTTTTTTATGTATTGTGATAGCCAATTCCAAATCTTTCTGACCTTTTTGAAATTTAATTTGTATTATTTTTGTTTAATGTTTATTTGTATGGATGTGATGTGGTGCATTTAATTAAAGCGACATTGGTATATAACGTTTGTAGTTGTGATCTTACAAACCACATATTTATGTCTTGAGGTAAAAAAATCACTGCCTTATAGACGACTTAAGTTTGCATTTAAGATAAAAACAATTGTTACTTGTCAGTACAAAGAGCACAGACACCTTATCTGACATCACATTTCTTGATCAACTGTAATTATTCAGTGATCTTGTGACACTTGAAATTTGTAGCTTTATCGTAACAGATCGTCTCCTCCACTTCTCCAAAACAAAAACTGTTCTTGTGTAATATACATGTACACTACTGTGAAAACGTTTTAAGCCACCCCTCTTTTTTTCATATTTTGCTTCTAAAGAACCAGACTTCTTGAAAGTGGTTTAATGTAAGAATGAGGGGTTGCCTTAAGATTTTTGTGTGGTATTGTTGGTTTTTAAAGTTCTAAGCAATTTAATTGAGACATTGTGTCAGATTATAGGCTGTCTTTCACAAAAAAAACAAAAACACCAATAACACTTTTTAATTACTAGTTTATTATTTTTATCCTCCACCATTCTAGAACGGAAAGTAAAATAAAGCCCTGTATATGATCAATCATTGCATCTTTAGTACTGGACTGAGGTGTGTGATAAATGCCACAGTGTCACCATCCAGGTCATAAAACATTGCATTTAACTTAATTCTTTTTAAACGTATGTGCATAAAAATGATACTTGTGATATAATACACCTGTTTCTGAATCTAGAGAAATGACTTTTTATGGAAGAGATGATACTCAAATGTATAAAAATGTACTCAAAAGTATACAAACATACAGATATTTTCCATTGTATTTCAATTCCTCATCTGTGTTATTTTTCCCTCCAGAGGTGATGCTGAATAATTTACTAGAAAACAAAGCTTATCTAATTGGTTATATTTCACGGAAGACAATTGTCATGACCACCAAAAACTAACAGAGAAGCTGAGCTCCAACGAGCGCACATAGTGCCAGTATTGTTTGGGAATGAAGAGGACTTCACCGGGATTGAGCACGCATTCCTGATAGGAGGCTTTCTGGAAGTCTGGGAACTGGATCAGGTTTGGATTCTCAACATCCACCTGAGCAGAGCAGAGCAGAGCACTCATTATCATCACTGCTGATTACATATTAAATAATAACATCCAGTGGTTGCTGTAGAAATGGTAAAGGGGAGAAAGAAAAGGTGGGTGAGGGTGTCCAGTACTGACTGGTGTTGTACAGGAACTGAGACTGATGGGGATACAGCCTTTCAGTTTCCTCAAGACCGTACAGACGGATGTACTTTCTCCCAACCACCTGTTATTCAACACAGAATGAGATGATTTTTCTGGAATATACAGTTTCTAGTAGAGGTGTAACAATACATCAATCTACGCGGAGACATCAATAGTATTGATTCAAAATGAAACACTGAACAGATAAACACATTGTTATGTTACTTTATATTGAACAGGAGATCTACTTTGATTAAAAAAGCACATTGTTTTTCATTAAAGTGGTAGTTGAGCTCAGGATTAAAAATGTCAAATTACATTTTAGTTGCTTTTGTGCTTTGAAATTAACCGAAGTGATTGTGTTAAATCAGCATTTGATCAAAATCGTAGTGTAGCAGACTTTGTGATATTGTCAGATATCAAACTGTTGTCCTTGTAACAGCCATGGTACAGTAGCTGTACTTTGCACAGCCACACAATCACTTTAGATCAAACGTTCCTAAAGCCAACCTGAGCCAGGAAGTTATGCTGGGGATCCTGATGTAAAGGAGAGACAGTGCCTCCAGGCCCAAACCAGGCATTAATGGTAATGTCGTCTTCATCACCCTCTCCCAGACAACAGTAGTCGGGAATACGGATATCTTCCTTTAGCTCTGGCACCTTTAAAATGATTTACACTTATAACTCATGTATGTCTTTTATCAGAATACAAACATTACATAATCTAAAGCTATAGGCGGTTTCATTAAAATGTGTCATCACTGTGCCAAAACAGAACACTTCTGGAGAAACAACACTACTAATTCAAATCTTCATTATAATTCATAAATGCCTTGTGATCAGTAACATCACCTGGTCAAATAACTGGTGCTGAGCCAAGTATCCCATAGCGGCCTCTCCCTGTAAACACACAGATATATGTATATCCCATTTTCATAACAGGACATTTGACCACAATTGTGAGAGCATATAAGAATGATCTTACTTTACTCATAATATAGCGGTCTATGAACTCGTTCACAATAAGGAGCTTCTGAGACCACTCTTCATCCGTATACCTTGATCCCAACTCCACAGGTACAGTCCTCCAGCCTGCCACCGCCCGCAGGTACTCTATACTTTCAGGTGTGCACAAAATGGAAAAATTAACATTCCCAAACTGAAATACATTAAACCTCAAAGAAAGTCACTCAGAACGGTACCTCATGTGTGCTCTCTGAAAGCTGGCCAGTGGTCAGTACTCCTTCCAATATGACCGGCTTTTGCGGCACTAGAAAACCAGATCGGAAACTTTCCAGAGCTGGACACTGAACTCTTGGAACCAACAGGGCCTTGTCGATTTTAGGTTCTAGCACACCACCGTCCTTTTTGCATTTCTGTTGAAATGGGAAGCAACAATGAACTCACATCAACACAACAGCAATACACATTTTGGACCACCGGCCATACTGTGAAAATATGGGTGTAAATTAAGGTGCGAATGGGGGATTATATTCCGACACTAATCAAAACCGGCCTGTACAAACCCTACCCCATGTTCAACCCAAAGTTACATCCTTGCAGGAAATGTCTCTTCACCTTTGGACAGGGCTGCTTACTCTCCTCTAGTGCACTGGGATTGTCTGGCCTCATTTTATTTTCCAGCACACTAATGAGTCTTTGCAGAATGTTGTCCATGATGGAGGCGCCCATTAGTAAACCCATGTCACACGTCTTTATAGCATCACAGATTTTGGAGAGAGACGCTTCACCCTGACACAGGCCTATCACCTTAAACAGACAGCCATAGGAGTAAACACGCCGCCACTCCTTATCCACATCCCGCCATGTGCCCATGTTGAGCTTCTCCCACGAATAGTCTATAATGACCTGACCATGATGAGCACAGGATGAAACAGGTGATGCCCCATACACCTGCTTTATGGCAAGTTCTATGAGGCTCAGCACACTTGGGTCAACTATCTCATTGAATAGGAGTGGAAAATCTGTCTCACTGTCAGGCAGCACTGCACGCACCTCTTCCCAAACCACACTCATGCCTCAGGGTTAATCAGAAATTAAAGTGGACTGTATTTGTTAATTAAAATTTGCACTTAGTCACTCAGCATTTTGGAAATGAGAAATAGGGGGAATTAAAAAAAATCCCATATCGACACGTTTTCCGGGGGAGCACATTTAGCAGCAACACACGACGAGTTGCCGTACGCGAGCGTATTTTTAAAACCAACTTTACGCATAAGCTGATGATTTAAAATGCTTGCAAAATTAATTACAACGCGTTTTGTTAGAAAGATATACGGTCTCTATTTATATTTCGCCAATCGCGTCCTACGTCTGCATGCAACGACACACCGCGCACCATCGATAAACGTCCGTATAGAAACACTGCGCTCCGCTATTTGTTCCACTGGTCTGCGTTTGTGTTGATACAGCATTACGACAGAGGGGGACATTTATGAAGTATTTTTGTTTATGTTTAAACTATATTTTTACACCTATCTAATCTAAAATTAAGGAACACTCTATATCGAAGAGATTCAGAGATTCGATAGTTATAGATTTCCACTTTCAAAATTATAAGATAAATTCAGTAATACAGTTAATTGGTTTATTCTTGTACATTATTATTATTATTATTATTATTATTATTATTATTATTATTATTATTATTAACAAGAATATGGAAAAATGACTAAAAACGAGTAGAATGTATCACATTTAAAATAATGTTTTAAAAGATATTCCTTTTCCCTCAACATTTATCATAGTCCTGATTTTGATAATGCCATTGCGTTTTTGTAAAGAGGGCCCCCAGCAAAAAAAAGGTAACCGTGTCTTTTCTGTCAGCGTTCCCTCGGAAATCCTGTCATCTTTATGTACCAAAAATGATAAAACTTATACAATTGCTATAAAAAATATCTTTTTTTTTGGATTGAGCAATGCTCATACAATACTCATACCATAAATAACTGCCAAATTTTTGTTTACATTTCCTAAAATGTGTGTGAGAAAGTAATCGCAACGTGTTTTGCAACACATTATGTGGTAGGTAAATACCTTAAAATATAATTTTCTTAGGTGCCTTGAAAATTTGAAATATATGGTCAAAGTAACATGTTGTTATAAACAGGTGTCATTAATAATTAAAATGACACATTGTCTGGAGTGATAAGAGTAGTAATATGCAGCACAAATGTGAACTCATCCTGTCTGTCACCAACCTGCCGTTTATGACCTGCATGCTTTTATGTCCGTTACACTATGTGTGTCTAGAACCTTCAATCTTGAAACCGAATTGACAAAGCCATCCTTAATTTTAATGGTCCATTGATTTGCTTAAATGATAGTTTTTGTTCTTTTCTCCATGTAGCAAATTCTTAATTTCTTTCCCTTCCAATTGCATTATGGTGGTAAGCCAGTTGTTAAAGGAATGAGGTGTTATAGAGCTGGGAAATGATCTGTGAAGGTAGTAGAAAATATATATGTAAGGGCAGCTGGATGAGCTTTGACTAGGAAACTTCCACTAAAGGTAAATGTCAGAGGTTTCGCATCACGGTTTTAGCTTTGACAATTATCCTCACAAGTGACAGATTTTGGTATCGACTGTGTGCAGGCCTCCTGCTTCAGATTACATTAGAGTCAGGGGACAACCACATCAACAACAACAGCAGCAACAGCATCATGGCAAATGACACCTGCGAACGCGTTACCGGCTGTGTCATCTGGTGCGGAAATTCTGTCAAGATATTACATTAAAGATCTTCACACGGGGGGAGGGGAAGGGAAAAGACAATACAGGCCCCCGTATTACCCACATCTCTCTCTCTCTCTCTCTCTCTCTCTCTCTCTCTCTCTCTGACAAACGGAGCACTTGAGATGTGCAAAACAGCGCAGAGGAGCTGTAAGCTCTGACTCAAAAGGCACTTCTTTGCTCCCATTGACTTTGCCTGTGCGCTTGATAGAAAGCCTTAGCTTCGGGGTGAGTGTTACACAGCATGGCTTCTCTTCCAGCATTCTCACTTTTGACATAATGGATGAAAGCTTTGCTCGTGGGACATGGTGGTGGCTGTGGCGGAGGCACTGCATGAAATGTTCCCTCTCCCCAACCCCCCCACTTCATTGTTCTTACTTTTGTTATTTGCTGCTGTTCTAAGAAATATAGAACAATACCTATATTGTACGAATCAATGCATTCGCTTTTGTCTCACTAAATGTTTTGTTTGTATGTGAACAAGCCATATGCCTTTGCTTATAAATAATGCAGCATGTTTTGATGGGAATTTTTTGCTGTCCATGTCCATTTTTATTAATACTAGGTGTAAGAAATAGGCAATAACATCATGATTTTACATTTTACTCAGATTTGAGGTCAAAAAGGTCGCCTGTACCTCAAGCCTCTTGTTCAGAGCGAGGGAATAATATTTCTGATCTAAAAGCTTAAGTATGTGTATCAGTGATAGAAGATGTTCTGGCAATATATCTCTCTTTTCTCTTATTTTCTAACGCTAATAGTGTTATTGGCACAAATATTTCTTGTATTCTTAAAACTTTTATTCTTTTTTTTATGTATGTTTAGACTGCTGGAGCATAATGAGATGAAAGAAAATGCATGAACCTTTTATTTAAGAAGTGATCCTACAAATTAACTCGCTGATGCAGTGTTGGCAAGCCAATGTAGTTACCACAGCACACTCATTTCTTTCTAGGAATTGCATAAAGACAAGTTTCGTAACAGGACGTGTTTGGGCAAAGACCGGCGTCACATTACACTGGTTAAAAGTCCTGTGAGAAAGGCAATGATGACATAGGCTTTCTGTGAAAAACGCTTGTACTCAAACAGAATTTGGCAGACCGCGTCACGGCAAAATATGCTGTATGCTGCAGTATCATGATGCTGCTGATTTCCTCCAAGGATGCTGGAGGTTGGTCCCTCTCTGCTGGAGTGGGTTTTTAATTCAGATGCAATGCATGCTGTGGGTAGTTTGTGCCAGGGCAAGGATTGTGGGGGGATGATGGGGGTAGTGTTGGAGGTCAGAAAGCCCAGCCACGTCGCCCCTCAACGGCCTGTCATCACCGACATCACACGCTGGCAGATTTCCCAAATGCTCATCAGCACAACCGGCTGACCTTTGTTTGGCTCATCATGCAGGCAAAGACCTCGGTCCGGTTCGGTCCGGTTCAGTCCAGTCCAGTCAAGTCCGTTCCTTCCTCCTCGTAGGGAGACTCTTTATTAGCATGTCACTCACGTATGGTATACCTTTCCTCGACCGTCAAAGATTTTGTACGTTTTACAGCCCCTCTTCCTTACCCAAGTAAAAAACCATCACATAATATATTTTAAAATATACAAAATTTAGAGTCTAAATTTGCCTGTACATGGACTTGTTTAAAAGTGTTTAAAAGAAATATAAATCTAATATACAGATCGTAGACATTTTATAAACTGACCCTGTAAATGTTGCAGATGATGTCTTATGCAAATAAACCAAACACAGACAAAACAAAAAATAAAACCAGGCATCAAAAAGGACCAAGCTAAAAACTTAATCAGAATCAGAAAAAACCTTTATTTATTCTGAAAGAAATTGCTTTTCATTGAAACTACACACCGATGTATACAGGTATAAATATATGAAAAATATTCACCTAAACCAAGGAGAAACCAATCAGATCAAATGCATAACCCAAAACCTGAACAGACCAGAAAAAGCAGATAGAACAGGAGCAAGACGAACGGACAACCTGGATATTCACAGAATCACATTAGAGCAAACAAACTAGAAGAACAGGACCAGGCAGTATAAGACACAGAGGCTTTATGAACGTACTTTTCGTGTATTTTTACTGTATTAAAACATAACACATACTGTATGATTCAGTTGGGAGCAGTTGGTATCATACAGGTTAGGGCGTTCTCTCCATAATCAGAAGTTTGCAGATCAAATCCTGGATCCACTGAGGTACTCATTGGCAGGGTACCATCCCCAGGCACTACTCCCCGGGTGCTGCCCATGTCAGCTGCCCAGTGCTCCTTAACTAAGGGCCTGTGTCCACCAAACACGTTTTTTTCCACTTGTAGTGCCTATTTTTAATACAAATCCTATGAGCTTCAGCGTTCAGAGTGCTAAGTGCCTTCAGTGGGGAAAAAAACGCCGGTGGCGATGTTTTTTTTGTCGCAGCACTCAGAGCACTTTAAGTTAAAAACCCGTTCAACTTTTAGAACAGTGCTGTGCTCGTCAGTGTCGCTTGTCTCTTTTGCTAGCCGATCAAAATTGAGGAAGGGGCGGGACATACGCTGTCAAGAAGTCACTACAACAAATGGCAGCGTTTCTTGAGCAGCTGGAGAAGATTTGTGAAGACGTGAGAATCTATCGATCTATTATGCTGCCACTAATGCTAAGACGTGATTTTTCTCCATCTTGTTGGCTAAACCAGCGATCTCAAAAAACACGTTGAAATAGGGACGAACACGGAAGTGCCTGATGGCATTTTCGTAACTTAGCAACAACGAGTGCTGAGAGAAAGCGCATAGAAAGATTTTGAGCGCTCTCAGCTGAAAAAAAATGCGTTTGGTGGACACAGGCCTTGATTGGTCAAATGCAGCGGTCACATTTTGTTGTGGTGTACTGTATGCAGTGCTGTGGTGTTTTCACAATGACAAATAGTCACTTTCACTTTTAATATAAGGTAAAAACGTTCAATACAGTTCAATACAAGTCTTGAACCACCCCTTATTCCTTAATATTTTTCTTCCAAAGAGTCAGACTTTTGTAATACCACTGAGATGGACTCAAGTGCAGAGTTCAAAAATCAACTGCTTTATTAGCCAAAGGGATGCACAAAAATCACAGACGGCAAGCAGGCACCGTTTAACACCAGAAAAGACAGTTTGCAGGGCAAGCCAAGCACAAGAACAGCAGGCAAAAGAGTTATCCAACAAACAGGCACAGTAATCCAAAACAGTGGGATAGACAAAAAACCAAAAAACAAATCCAAGTCCAACACAAAAACAAACCCCATTGTCAGGGACAAGCAGATAGAAATCCAAAAGCACAAAGCAAAGTGATTGTGGATTCTGGATGAAAGCATCAGCTAAATGGTGTAAAAGTAAATATCAATACGTGGGTAAGATACATTAGGACAGAAAACTGCTAGGTGTTCTGTATGGGATGTTGGCAGTACTTCGCAAAAAGACAGACGTGAAACAAGGCATTATTTATACAAAAGGTGAATGACATAACTGACTATAATTCAAGTGATCCCTATTTTCACAATAATCAAAGGTCTTTCAGAAGATGTGGAGTTGAAGTTTAAAGTGGGCAGTCTTTTTTGAGAAAGGGGCTGTACTCTTCTGGATCTTGGCTGAGATTGTACCACTTTATTGTGTTGTCTTGTTAAAGGAATGTTGAGGAATAATATTTACATGGATGTTTGGAGCTCTTCTTTTTCTTCTCTGTCTTTCAGCTGCTTCCAATAGGGGTCGCCACAAATGATTGTCCTTGTCCACGTATTGATTTGGCAAACGTTGCCCCCTCTGACATAGTTTCCCCCCTTTGTCAGTGTTATGGCGGTGTTATGACAGTCAGATTCCGTAATACTAGATACTAATACTAATAATAAGAGTAAAATCACGAAAAGCCATACTCCATGGAAAGCAATGGAGACTAAAAGCGAGACTATATTTTATGATTCTGATTCTTTTAAACAAAGGAAGTTGGTGGCGTAGCGGTTGGGCATTCGCTCATAAGGTCACCGGTTCGAATCCCAGACCGGTAAAGTTACCACTGAGGTACTCATGAGCAAGGTACCGTCCCCAAGTACTGACTCCCATGTCAACTGTCCACTGCTTCTTAACGGATGGGTCAAATACAGAGGTCCCATTTGGTTGTGGTGCACTGTGTGCTGTGGTGTGTTCACAATGACAAATCATCACTCACTTTGTGACTAGGGTCACAAAATCAGATGGTCAGGTCTTAGGTGGTGGTGGTCTAGTGGTTAGGATACTACCCACCTCTGAAACAAGATGTCATGGGTTCAAATCCTACCTACATGCACTAGCATCATTGGGAGCAAGACCCCTAACCCCAAGTTACTCCAGAGAGACTGTCTCTGAAATTAGGAAAATTAGGAAGCACTAAGGAATACACTAACTTGGCTGGGTTTTACATGTGTTCACATGTTGCTATAAATCACTGCAGCTGTTGTCTCTTTTTTGAGCAAAATATAAAGAAATTAGGGCTTTTGCAGAGTACAGAATATTGCATGCACACTGTCTCACAGTATGTGTACTACAAAAACTGGGGTGAAACAATCCCACAGAACTGGTTCTGCTGACAACAGTGAGAGCATTTCTGAAAATGAGAGCATGAGGTTAATTTCATCTCACGTGATATAACTGAATACGCCAAGAATTTTGGGTGTTGAGCAAACGTTCTGCAAAACATCCAGTTTTGCATTCAAGAACTGGTTTTATTG
This sequence comes from Distichodus sexfasciatus, assembly GCA_032718565.1. Lineage (NCBI taxonomy): Eukaryota > Metazoa > Chordata > Actinopteri > Characiformes > Distichodontidae > Distichodus > Distichodus sexfasciatus. Next base: position 2,183,020 of record JAVGVS010000040.1, read on the forward strand.
CAGAACGTTTTGGAATACAACCAGTTCTGCAACGTGGCTCTGAGTCCTGAGTCCTGTAACATGGCTTTAAAACATTAAAGCAACTCACGCTTCACCTCTGTTTCCCCCGATTATAATGACTTGGGCCTCCCAAAGCAGACGGCATCAGTAAGTCTCCGATTGCCGCTTACCTTCCCCACTGAAAATCCAGAGGTTTCACTCCTGGCCTGTGAAATGAACTGTGTCGCTGAGCTTGTTGACACAGTAGGAGATGATCTTTGCAGCAGAAATCACTTAAGGTTAATCCCGGCCGAAACACCGGGCCAGCTACTGTGAGGTGGAGGCGATGGCATTAGTGGCATTAACTGCCATGCCGGGTGCCAGGGTATCAGGGCAGCGCTGGAGCATGACAGTAAACATCACCCTCCTGGGGGGTCCAGAGCACCACCTGGGGGGCACCAGATTGAGGGAGGGTGGGGGATGGATTGAATTCGCTTCTGTTATGCGCTAGGTGCTCCGGGAAAAATAAGAGAAAGAGGATGGCGGGGTTGAGGGCGGTGTGGCATAGAGCCTTGCAGTTGTGTTGCTGTGGATCAAAATCCAATTAAACACTGTTTAGTTCTACACAAGCTGCCAGTCATAGTCTGTTGACTCATGAAATTAATGCATTGTGGTGTCAGAAAGGAAGCCAGTGGGCAAGAATGCACAGCACCTCCTCGGGCAGCATTCCAGACAAATTGATGTAGCCTACCTACCTGGCAGATGTTAACATCAGGAGTTTTGCACAGTCTGTAAGAAAACACAATGCAGAAGCCACTGGTAATCCCCTGTTGGCACGACAGCACCGACACGCCTCTCCTTTTTTTATTTCCATCCTTCAAAACATGGTCAATGTACAGTACTCACACACTTCCACTGATAGTCTTTTAATAGAGCCTAATAGAGCAGGCGTTGGGAAAAATAAAGCTGGGAATGATGGAAGCCGGCCCACTGTGTTGGTTAGGATGCGTCCCTTTGGCCCTGCTTTTTTCCCAAGCTGCAGCCTGTCAGGGTGAATAATGACCACTGCAGTGTCCCCCCACATCCACAAGGCGATTTATGCATGCATAAAAACTATTAAAGGTTAAGGGATACTAAGTTCCATAGCCGTTGCTTAATGGACACAGGCCAATACTTTGAGGACATAACAAATGGCCATACTAAAGTTCAACGTGGTGTAAAGTCGTGAAAGTGTGTGATTATGCGTATGTGTGGGTGTTTGGAAGTGGGGTGTTAAGGAAGCACAGAAAACCCTCAAATAAAAGCTATTCTTCTCTGGGTAAAGGTGGGTTAGGAGTAGTGGTGGTTTGGTGGTAGACAATTTGTCATCGGTTCAAATGCAGCTCTGTCCAGCTGCCCGAACTACCATCGTTGGGCTCCTTGAGCAGGACCCTTAACCCTTAAGTTGCTTCACAGAGACTGTCTTTGTAAATTACGGAATGTAAGTCGCTACTAGGGTGGCACAGTGGTTAATGCTGCCACCTCACAGCGGGACGGTCCTGGATTTGATCCCTGGGTTGGCCTTAGGGCCTTTCTGTTTGGAGTTTGCATGCTCTGCCCATGTTTGTGTGGGTTTTCTCTGGGTGCTCCGGAGCAGGTGTCCATTTCTGCTTGGCCTGATGTAAGCTGAGGGCCCACGCACCACGCCAAAGTGAAGACAGCACTGTCTCAAACACTTTGGATCAAATTAACTCAGCCAGGTGTGCCCTCACGTCGCCGGGGGCTCAGGTGACACCTGCTACAGTCCGTTAATTAGAGCCAAAACAGCTGTTTCTGCCTTGGTCTCTGGGACCAACCCCTTTGCCACTCCAACCCCTTGACAGATCCCGTGCTTTGAATCATGTCACACCTCTAATACCCGAGATGCTCTGCTCTCGATTCTGTGGCTGTCTCAATTGTAACACTGTCGCACTAGCAGAACACCATGGTATAAGATTGAGAGGGGAGCAGGAAAGTTCACCTTGGCAACGAAAGTTTGAGGAGGATGAAGACAAGCAGAGCTTGATGATGTCTGGTTTGATTAAGACAGTGTGTGGCGATGAAGTTGTGCAGATGAAAATGATTATGCTCTCAGATCCTTGTGCCCATCAGGAGCTGGGTACGGGTAGGGCACCGGTGGGTGAATGATTGAGACTGACTAGACCAACGGGGGCTATTAGAACAGAAACAGGATGGATCCACAGGGACTCAGTGGAACAGCAGCGGATCTCCCGCGGGACCGGCAGGGGAAAAGGACAGTTTAAGCTGGCTTTGATGTTACCAGGGAGTGGCAGAGTGTTCTCCGTCTGCTGCTAAAGGTTGCTGGAAGTTCAGCACGTATAAACCCCACCCCCCACTTATTCTCTGGTGGGAGGGTTGAGCTCTAATCCTAAATCCCGATGTTTGGTTGCATTACCTTGATCAGGAAATGTCTACACGGCCCTGTTGAAATGCCAGATTTCCGTGATGTAAAAGAATGACTTAATATGTCATTGTAAAATGAGATTGATTTTTGTATTTGGAAGTTGATTTCATTTGGTATGTTTTACATTATTTGGTTGGTGCTTCTTATCTTTATGGTTATATACATATTTTTTGCACTGGAAATGGGAGCTACATTACATGATACATAATTAAAACATACACATAAATAAATACATAGCAACTTCCATTTTCCTAATTACAGGGACAGTCTCCCTGGAGCAACTTGGGGTTAAGGGTCTTACTCTCCCCAGATGGGTGATTCAAACTCTTGATCCAGAGGCAAGTGTCCTGACCACTAGGCCACCAACACATTCAATGTACCCACTTTCAGTTTAAAAATAGTTTCTGACGCATGACCCAAAATTGATTAAACAGTTAAAGGTCCCATTTTATGTTCACAATAAAGGTTCACATTTTCTGTTCTTTGGACATCCATTTGGGCCTGTACTGCCTCTGAACGAACTGTGTAGATTTCTCCCCTACTTCTCCGTCACAGTATGGGACATTTGAATAACTCCATTCTCCTATCTGAGAAGCTCTGCCCACCAGGTAGAACTGCTAGCACTTCCTGATCCGCCATGTTTTCCTGAAGTGCTAGTGTAGGAATCACAATGAAGACGTCTACCAGCAGAGTGTTGTGTTCAACATGTATGGCTGTATGGATGGTCTGTTAGCAGCAGCCGTGTGGATTATTTTCACGTGAGGTAAACTCTAGCTGTGCTGTCTACAGCCCAGTTCCGAGTGAGGGGCGTGTGTGGGCAGCATCGGCTCATTTGCATTTAGGAATACTAATGAGGAACAGCCTGTTCTGAAAGGGACTGAAATAGAGGAGTAAAAAGCAGGTGAAAATGCCTAATCTGAGAGGAATTTACAGCAAACTACTTCAGAGACATGTTTAGTGGAGGTCATAGACCTGTTTTAACTTGTTGAAGAAATGTATAATATTGAACCTTTAATGCTATAAGATTACCAGCATTACTCTTGAAACTGTAAACTTCATCTGGAAAACAATCAAATCTTTTTGGGGGCAACATAAGCTGTTTGCCTAAGTTTGTACACCCGTAAACTAAACTAAACTTTGTTGAAGCACCTTTTATTTTATTACATCATTCAGGCTTTTGAGGTAAGAGTTTATCTGTAAGCCATATCTTAACTTGAAAACATTTGCCCACTCTTCCTTGCAATAGATTGTGTAGACATTTTTATATCCACTGTATATGCAAATATGAAAAAATCTGCATGGATTGCATCACTTTGCTGAGTTATTTATAATATTTTTGCTTAGAACAGACATCTGTTTGATCTGAGGGTGAGAGAGAGATGGTTAGGAGCAGTGTGATCACTAGTTGTTGTTATAAAGCACCAGGAGAACCTTTAAAGGGTCATAAAATCCTACTGGTTTCAGTAAAGCTCCAGCCTCACCTCGACTATGAAAGAAGGCATTACCAGCTCAGTACAATGTCATCACGAACCGAACAGGCTGAATTCATGCCTTCCAAAATGAAAAAGCTGACATTGGTATGTACTTTCAAACTTCCCTTGTTTGCCAACAGTTGGTGGCGTAACAGTAGGGTGTTTGCCCTGTGATCAGAAGGTTGCAGGTTCGTATCCAGGGTCACTAAATTACCACCGAGGTACTCATGAGCAAGGTACCTTCTCCAAGCACTGCTCCCCGGACACTTGTTAGCTGCCTACTGCTCCATCACGGATGGGTTAAATGCAGAGGTCACATTTGGTCGTGGTGCACTGTGTGCTGTGCTGTGGTGTGTTCACAATGACAAATAATCACTCACTTTCATTCACTTTAAACACAGTGCTGTGCAAAAGTTCTAAGCCACTCATTTCTTTATGGTTTAGTAGGAACATAAGTCGATCAGCCAAAAAGGAGCACATATTGAAGGTGACACCACTGAAAGCAAGCTAGTACATCCCAAATCTAACCCTGCTTCAGCCATTTCCTCCTATCTCAATTCCAAAACCAAACCCTGTCTAACTGCTACTTTCTAACAAGGCACAATCCTGCAGTGTCCAGCAGAGGGCAGTGGTGCAGCAGCGGCAGCTTAAACCCGCTGTCCAGGAAGCGGTAGGTGTAAGCACAAAGAATCCCACTCACACCTCTTATAGTGGCAAATGACTTTCAGCCGCGTTTAAATGTAAGTCGACATTCCATTCCCCACCATTTCCACTGTACCTGCGGCAAGCGTGACTCCCTAGGACAGCGCACGTCGCCTGGAAACACAAAAAAAGGGTTTCGTGCCAGGCGAGTCTTCACCGAGGGAGCGGCGTGTGTGGCAATACATACAAACTACAGGCTTTGTCATACAGAGCTGATGTACTCACTGCCAAAGGTGTCACTATTTCTCTTTAAGTCACAACTGAAGGCTTAATACAACAGCTGGGAATAGCAACAGGGGTGCAAATTCGATGTTGGAGGTTTGGGTCACCTTAGTAGTCTCGACAGTCAAAGAATTGGCCATCAGACAATGATACGATAAGAATCCTCATTGCTGATGGAACAAGCGTCATCCCGAAAAAGACCCATTCACCAACCGTACTTGAGAAGAAATGTATTCTTAAAACCCACTTACACAGCTTTCACCAAGATGTGCCAATGTTTTCATGACACGGTCAGCGCCCAGGGAGCAGTACTTGAGAGCGGTACCTTGCTTGTGAGTACCTCAGTGGTACCTTTACCAGTTTGGGATTCGAACCGGTGACCTTCCAATCACTGGACAACTGTCCCATTATGCTACCAACGGTGAATGAGGTCTTGACAATTTGTGCAATCATCATGTGACCGTCTGGATCAGCCTTGACCGTTTCTTCGTCATATTTCATCGCTCTGGCGTCAGTTCTAATTCCTGGACTGTTGTCTGCGCTGATTCTCGTGTTCCAAAAAGACCTTTTTTTTATTATTATATAACCCATACAGAGGCAGCAGTTGCCTTCTCTCCCACATAAAGAACTCCCTTTCTAGCCCGCACCTGGCGCGCGGGCTGCGAAAAGATGGCTTGTGGCAGTTTGCGAACAAACAAAACCTTTTGGGTGTGTGGGCGGGTGACCTTGGGACACATGCCCAAGCTTTCCAACTGGGTCAGCAGTCACCTCGTTCTCTCTTTCTCTCTCTCTCTCAGCTTCGGCAAACGGAAACTAATGCCCAGGGCGAATGAGGCCTCGGTCTTCAGGCTGTACGTGGGTGGCTGTTCGGGGTTGGATAGGGTGGCGTCTTTTTTTGTGGTGAGAGCGAGAGATTGATAATTCCTCTGGCACCTGTGACCCGCCTGGAGTTGCGTCCCCACCAGCTGCCAGGTCAGATCAGGTATAGGTGAGGAGAAATGTCTCTGACGGGGCAGTCGAGGTTTTTTTGTACAGGAGACGTCGTTGAGGTCGACTTATTTTTCTTACGAAACCTCAAAAACGCAGCTTCCAAATATGCTGGTATTTGGTGAACGTGTGAAAATTCGACCCGAAAGACAAACTCCCTTCTCAAATCTCCTGAATGAAAACTGGGCCGGAGAAATTGACGATATAAGTAATTAATTTTGGCAACAAAAGCGTTTCCGCATTCCCCCAAAGAAGGTCAAATGCGGTGTCATGACTGTAACGTGATAAATATGGATCCTGGCTTGAAGTGAAGGATCTCTCCCCAGTGGCGTCTGGAGTGACAGAACTGCGGAGGTGGGTAACCTTAGTAACTACAAAGGAAGAGTTCCAAAACATCCTTCATATTGTTAAAGATCTGAAGCTTTGACTACTATCGCTGTAGTTCTTCCCAGCACGGCTATTTTACTAAATATAACCAACACCAATTTAGTAACATATTCAGTAATAGTGCAGCGTACATGGTGGATAAGGCCGTGATCTTACGTTTTATGCGTAATACAATTTTCCAAGGCTACTAAAGTGTCTTAGATAAAAAATATTTATTGTGTGTCTTGTATCCAGTCATAACTGGACACAACAGTTACAGGTCTTTCGGGCTACTTTCACAGTGCAAACATAATACCATATAATTTCAATTCAGTAGAGAATGATGCAGTATCTGCCGATATCACAAAGTCTGCAATGATATGATTTCGAGTCAGTTTATAACAGGAGTCAGCGATCAGTACGAGACAATTTCATATGCTGATTTAACACAATCACTTCCATTCATATCAAATTACAAAAACCAACTAAAACATCATTATTCCTGAGCTATGGTCCGTAGCAGCCTGTGGTAAATAAAGGTTGTGAAAAATCCAGCTGATGTCTTTGTGAGGAACGGTCGTATGGCGTCTGATTGATTTTTTCATTTTGATTATTGTCAAAATGTTGTCTTGTTGATTATTGAATCAATGTATCAGTGTAGATTGATATATTGTTACACCACTAGCTGCAATCAATGTACCATCTGTCCCACTTTCCTAGCAAAATATAAAGAAATGGGAGTGGCTCAGGACAATACTATATGCAGAGATGGGAAGTAACAAAGCACAAATACTTGGCTACTGTACTTAAGTAGAATTTTTGGGTATCTGTACTTTACTTGACTATTTTTTTTGTGTATTTGTATTTTTTCACACACAGAAAAGACAATCCCATTGGTCTTTGCACATGACGCGCAACACGATAGACATGATAAAGCGAGAGAGAGAGTAAAAGAAACTAAAAGCAGGTGGCAACTCAATGGGAAATGATACGGTGATTGCGGTGGCAGAATGAAGCTTAGCTCCACCAAGTTTAGTTCAGTTTATTTATATAGTGCTCTTTACAGCACTGTAATATTTTTTGTTTGATGTGTTTAAGATAGAGGCGATTATCATGTATAATTATGGTAATGAACAATGCAGCTTAATGTATTCATGTGGCTTTATTTTTCTCTGCTTGTGCTCTACATAACACTTGGACATGGAGTCCAATCAGCTTTACCCTAAAATGGTGGTTTTATCCTTTGCAAGGGTACTTTATACTTTTATACTTTAGGTATGTTTTAGAGTCTGTACTTTTCACTTTAACTTGAGTAAAGAAATTGAGTCAGTACTTCAACTTTTACTAGAGTCTTTTTAAACACATGTATCTATATTTCTACTTGAGTTATGAATGCGTGTACTTTTGTCACCTCTGCCCTATATGTGATGGTGAACATGCAAAAGTACCTTGGAGAGCTTATGGCTTTCATGTGTCTAACATACAGGAAAATTGAATTTGAACATCCCAGTTAATATTTGTTGTGGAGCTGATAAAATAAACCTCACTAGTTTGAGCAAACCTCTAGCCAGAATTTCTGCATTATGATTCTGGAATTTGCTTCTGTCAGTTATGCACCATTAAAGTGGCAATGATAAATATGTCAGACCTTCAAGACGTGCAGCAACTTGGTCAGGTCCGACCGGATATCTCGTGTCAGTCTCAGGCAGCCCAACGTCTTCCGCGGCGCCGGCTGGCCGAACAAAGACGGGGCATTTCTCCATGGAAGCTTATGGGCTCCATTGTGTTAAGAGACTTATGCTCATGCTCAATGGGGAACGAGGGAAAGTGCTAAATGAAGGTGAAGAAACATAATTGAACTGGCTGAAGGACTATGGCGCCCTATAAGCTTCTTAGACTTTCTCTAAACTCTAAGCTCCGACATTTAATTATTTTCCACTTTCTACTGTAGCAATGAGTTACTTTCCGCACCCGAATGGGGCTGTCAGTCTGAGAGATTGTTTGGCTGATTGATCGGTTGACATTAGTGGATCAAGCGGCTTGCCGAGGGAGGGTTTCACTTTGTGCTAATAGTTCTGGGCCACATGGATATCGTTAGAACCGTTTTGTTCTTTTCGCTTTTGTCAAATGGAGCAGAGTCTGTGCAAATCTGGTGGCTGTGACACTATGTTATTAGTCTGAGTGCAGTTCTAGTTATTTACCTAAGAATGCTGGGAATGTTTTTAAGATCTGTTTTCAAAAAGTCCAAACTGCACCTTTCATACGGAACTCATTTACAGCATTTTACAGTGTACAAAGCATATACTATATATCACACATTATCAACATGTATATACTTGGTATTAAATACAATGTGAGTCAGAAAGGGACGTCTGCAGCTTTGCCCATAACTTTTAAAGTGTAGCTACAAAACCGTTCAAAAAAACCCCAAAATTGTAACTTGTAATTGCAAAAAACTTGTTAAGGTTGCCATGTATTGTTAATATGAAAATGTCATTGTTTGTGGAAATCATTATTCACATGAAATTGTAGCTACACATTTAAGGTGAGGTGGGAAACAAATTTAATTCAGAATGCAACAGTGAAAGAATTGAGAAAATCGGTCAACAATTTTGGGCCAAGTACATATACACTCTAAGAAAAACTGGTTCTTCCTTAGTGCTCTGGAGAACCTTTTTATGCTGGAGAACCATTTTTATGATGTTTAAGGTTCTTGGAGAACTGAATACAAAAAAAAAAGAATTATTTAAGTAACATCTTATCTCATTTTCAGTGCTTTGAAGAACGCTTTATGTTAAAATATAGCCTTAATGACTACTGACCCTATGCCTAACCTACTGATTTACTTGTGGATGTGTGCAGAAGTTTTTGTTACGGTGGATTTTTTAAATTGTAGCAGGTGATATCTGTCACTGTCTTTAAGAGAGATCGGTTATTGCAATTTATATAAAGTAATTGATAACTTGATTCAGTTAGGTTTTACCAATACATTTTAACAAGCTGAACAAATTTTTACATGTTGTAACACAGGTACAAAGATACAAATACTATTTACTAAGTTCTTCATGATCACTTCATGATAAATGTTTCTACAAAGAACCAATGAGTGAAAGGGTACCCCTATGGCATCACTGTGAAGAACCACTTTTGGTTATAACATTTTAAAGAGTGTAGGATAATTTTGATATTTTGCCATTGCATTAAAGTAAGTTGGAAGTTGGTAGCGTAACAGTCACCGGTTCAAATCCCCGGACTGGTAAAGGTACCAAGGAGGTACTCATCAGCAAGGCACCATCCCCAAGAACTGCTCCCCAGGCGCTCCCCATGTTAGCTGCTCACTGCTCCTTCAAGGATTGGTCAAATGCAGAGGTCACATTTGGTTGCACCGTGTGCTGTGCTGTGCTGTTTTCACAATGACAAATAATCACTCTCTCACTTGCTTCATCATAAATGAATTATGTTTGATTAAGTTATAGAGTGATAATTTGTCATGGACGCTGCACCACAACACGATCCCACCTGTCCATGTAGGAGCAATTGGTAGTGCCAGGGGAGCAGTTGAGGATGGTAGTTTGCTCAGAGGTACCTTTACTGGTTTGGTACTTGAAACATTGACCCTCCAGTCCTGAGAGAAGCTCCCTAACCATTACTGTGAGCCAGTCATCTACCATACTGAATCCAATAGAACTTAATTTTTCTGCTTTTCCACTTGAATTGATTCTTAGAAATAATTTAAAATATTAAAATAATTGTTTTAGAAAAGATCACAATTAAAAATGATCCACAGTGGATTTGAACAGGCCCCATCCAGTGTATCTATGTTGCCCATCTCTGTATGTGCTGCAGCTCGGCATCTTTAAAGCTTGGGTGACAGCGCGTCTCTACAAGAAACATGACTCCATTCTGTCTGTGCAGACATGTCAAATAATCTTATCAAAGGAGCACTCACTCACCCACTCTGCAGCCAAGGAGAAATTAGAAGACGGCCGCCCAGAGAATTCCGGAGGAGGCACCGAAACAACCTTACTGCCTGGTGAAGAAGGGCAAATTAAAACAGCACCATCACTCCTGACCCTGAGAGGGCTTCATTTATCTGTGCTGTGCCTTCTCAAAAGTTTACACTTTCCAATCAAAAAGGTAATAATATGAGGGCGTTCAGAGTAACCAGTTGAAAAGACCAGACTGGCCCAGGGAAGTGCAGAGTTAGTGATGAGGAAGGGTGTAGGAGTGAGTCTCTATGATATCTAGATGAAAAGGAGAACACAGAAAAACAAAACAAATTCAAAAGCCAAAGCCACAAACAGCAGCGCAAACAGTGAAATGCACACAGGCAAACACTGAACTAACACCAGCAGAGAGACAAAGAGCAGAAGCCAACTTAAATATGGTGAGACACGGGTGGAGCACGTAAGGGCAAACAAGACTTATTTATGCTCACTTCATGTACAATATCTGTTTCAAACATATCACAGCATTAATGTTAACCAATAGATCCTCTAGAGTCTAAGGTCGTCAATGACAACAACTAACGGAGGAGGACTTCACAATAATGTGCTTATTAAGAAAATACCACTTGTACTGATGGTGCCGCTCCATTTCACCCAAATCGACTAGCTATTCAACAACATGCAAAATACAGATGAAATGAACGCATATTACGAATAGAAATCCGGTCTGTATCTGTCTTTAATGTTGAGCATGAGGGCCTGTGTCCACAAAACGCGTTCAAAGTCAAAACATCACTTCCAGAGCGCTTTCTCTCAGCGCTTGTTGTTGCTAAGTTACAAAAAGTGCCATCGGGCACTTCTGCGTTCATTCCTATTTTTAATTGTGTTTATTTAAAAATGCTAGTTCAGCCGACAAGACAGAGAGAAAGCGCGTCTTAGCATTAGTGGCAGCGTTTGAAAGATAGTCTTTAAGATGAGATTGGGTGCATGAAATAAACCGTGCAAGTAAACAGCTGGGAGTGTACTAGCGATTTATATATCCCGCCCTTTCCTCGACTTTGATTGGGTAGCAAGAGAGAAGTGACATTGATGAGCTTGGCGCTGTTATGAAAGTTGAAAGGATTTGAACTTGAAGCGCTCTGAGCGCTGCAACAAAAAAACGTCTCAAACAGGGTCTTTTTTTCCTGCTGAAGGCACTTAGTGCTCTGAATGCTGAAGCTCATAGGATTTGTATTAAAAATAGTTGCTGCCAGTAGAACAAAATGCGTTTAATGGACACAGGCCCTAAATGTCTTATTTATGTTCCCTCACCAACAATAAAAAAAGATGTCCATTTCATATGTTTCATCTGACGCCACTTGTTTTCAAGATGATTCAGGATTTCTGACGTCAGGACCATCAGAGACTCGTCTCACCTCAGTCTGTTCGAGCTGATGAATTCAGGCAAACGCTTGAGGAGTCCCTTATAAAAACAAAATGTTTGCAGCAGGTTTGCGACAAACTTGTGGTTAATTTGTGGCAAAGTGTTTGCCAGAATATATTCCTGAAAGTTTGCCTTTGTCAGCCACTACTGGCAAATGGCAGTTGGTAGCGTAATGGTAGGGTGTTCGCCCTGTGATCAGAAGGTTGCAGGTTCAAATCCCAGGATTGGTAAAGGTACCAAGCAGGTATTCATCAGCAAGGTACCGTCCCCAGGAACTGCTCCCTGGGCACTGCCTGTGTTAGCTGCCCACTACTCCTTCACGGTTGGGTCAAATGCAGGGGTCACATTTCAATGTGATGCACTGTGCCCTGTGCTGTGGTGTGTTCACAATGACAAATAATCAATTACTTTCACTTTATTTGCCAATGATTTGCCAAAACAATTTGCAAGCAAACTTGTAGTAAACTTTTGGTCACAAATTTATGTTTAAATTTAAGTTTGCTAGAAGTCCACCACAAGTTTGCCACAAACTGCATTTGCATATGAAAATATGACCTTGCTGCAAAGGTTAACACCAACTGTTTGCCAGAGGCCTAAATTTTGGTAAGGAGTGTTATAGCCACTACAGAGAGACACTACAGGGAGACCACAGTATATAAGGCTTCTTAACCAGGACATCAACAGCACTTTCATCAACCTCTTCCCTGTTTATTATAACACAAACTAATGTGAACTTTTCACAAAATGTACATGTACAGTTTTTATTTTATCATAAGATTTCTTTGACTTGATCTGTTGTTGACTTCTAAATTCTAATTTCACCACATGTTATTCTTGTAAAACTATGCATGTGTCAAATAAAGAATCTTGAATTGGTCCTGCCAAAGGTGTTTTCAATTTTGCTCAGTTTTCTGAGGCTGCTGCAACGCTGCCATGCTCTCTGTCATGTTTCTTTTAGCACTGTGAGCTGAGATGAGGTGAGGTGAGGCCTCCCAACTCTTTCCAACAAATCATGCACTGTACTCTCCCTGGCTGTACCTAACTTGATATCTGAATGTCAACCACTAGTTGGCAACCTTGTTTGATCATGTCTGTTATCGCTTGCAATTCTTTTGATCATGTTTTCTGTTAATACAGAGACCAAACACCTGATTGAGGGCTTTTGTCAATGTCCTATTGGCTACTCAAAAACAGCCGTGTAATGTGAATGTCTTTAAACTAATTGCATATCCAAATATAAATTTTTAACCCATATCCTGTCATCTTTGCCTGCAGTTTGTTTTCAATATTGTAAGGTGAAAATAGCTGAAAAGGCATAAAATTTAATTCATAATGCAACGGGAGATAATTTTGAAAACAACAGTTGCCAGTTATGGGCAAAGAGAGGTCCATTTTTTGATGCACAGTATTTCTTTCCAGAAATGAACATTAACCATTCATGCCAACAATGCCACAAATTTCAGTGGAGAGGCCTGAAACTGAAACGAATGTCACATATCAAATCCACTCCCCTGTTTACGGTGTTGGTTTGTAGATTCTTGTGCACTGAGCCAGGCAGGAGTCAGCCTTCATTCTCCTTTCAGCCTTGGAGGCATCGGAGTGTCACTCTGTTCGTTTAGCAGTATGCACACGCAGGGCGGGCTTACTTCCTCAACAGAGATGTTCCCGTAGAGGCTGAGGGTCCCACTCGGTGCTTCATTAAAGCACAGCCATATATCTTCGACGTGTGTCTGGGTCGTCGCTGCCTGCTCGCTTCGTCTGGAGGATCTCTCCGACATGGGCACTGTATCACCCATAGCTACCTATCAACGCCAGGCTTTCCTTACTAATGCTGAAACAAAGCGAGAGTTGAGGATTTGGATGTGTTCAGTGTTACATATCACAACACAAATGCAAAAACCACAACACAAAAGCCATAAAATGAATGCAAAAGCTGCAACTTGAATGCAAAAGCCACACCAATAATGTAAACTGACTACTTGCCATTTCTGTAGCATTTATGTTGTAGCTTTTGTATTTGTGCTGTGGCTTTTTCATTCATGTTGTGCCTTTTGCATTTGTGTTGTGCCTTTTGCATTCATGTTGTGACTTCTGCATTTCTGTCCTTGCTTCTGCATGTTCTTTGTGGCTTTTGCATTTGTGTTTTATCTTTTGCATTTGTGTTGTACTTTTTTCATTCGTGTTGTGCCTTTTGCATTTGCATTGTGCCTTTTGCATTCATGTTGTGCCTTTTGCATTTCTGTCCTTGCTTTTGCATGTTCTTTGTGCCTTTTGCATTAGTGTTGCAGCTTCAGCATTTTTGTTTTAGCTTTTGCTTTTCCATTGTGGCTTTTGCATTCTGTTAAGCCGTTTGGGCCACTGCAGATGGGTGCTGATGATGATCCAATTCCCCTATCAGCCCTGGTCTGCTGAATGGGAGAGAAAACCATCAAGAGACCTCCCCTCGTCTTCGAAGAGTCACATGAATCATCTCTGACAAGCGTGCTCCCCACTTTCCTCCTTCCATTCTAGCCTCACCCCAAAGAGTTATCTGCTCCCGGTACAGTACAGGACCTGATCAATTAATCGATGGCTTGACTGTGACCCGCAATTAATGGCTCGACTCGCGACAACTCGCCGCCTGCTAACGCGATCAGCATTGGTTTGACGCCGCCAATTAAAAGTAAAAGGCAAAAGAACTTCCTCCCAGAGTCGATACACAATAGAATGCCTAGGGATTTTGACATGGGAAGCTCAGACGAAGAAGGCAAATGAGGAAGAACGCTAGAAATGCAAACGCTAGCAGATTGACATGCTCACAGACTGTGGAGCGCTCTGCCTCGAAATTGATTTTATAATAAATTTAAGGAACATGCCAGTCACATGAGCTTGGTGCCTACGGATGTGCCTTTTGGACTGATTGGAATTTGAAAGCAGTGGTTGTTGGGAATGGAGGAGAGAAGAAGAACTCAGTCTCAGGGGTTTCCAACAGATTACCGGATTGGTGAGAAAAGAGGTCGGTCCTTCTGGAGCCGATCTCCTCTCCTCTCCTCTCCGACACCTGGATGTGGCGAGGCATCAAGGGAGACTCCAGAGCGTGAGGAATGCTGTAATTGAAGCAATCTGCTCCCGAGGTTTGGGAACGGCTGGGGTTTGCCAGAGCTGTTTGTGTTTTTTGGAGTCATAACCCTCGCCAGGATGTCCTCGGTCTCCTGACACACCATTAGTGGTCAGCAGAACGAAGAAGAAGAAGGTTGACTTTGGCCCCAGTCCCTGGTCACTTGTCCTCCATCAGCCCATCTTTAGCCTTGAGTGGCTCCTTTAGAAGCTTTCCTGCTGATAGGAGAAAAAGCTCTTTTAAAAACTGAACATTTCTAGAAACTCATTTGTTGGAAGTTAGATGATAGAAGGTCAGTGCTCGTCCCGTTTTTAAAAATTCATTTCCTTAGAATAATTTCACCAATGAGTCATAAATAGTCTGGGCCCTTGTTTAAGTGGTAAAGGGGCTCTATGGAAAAAAGAAAAGAGGACCATGTGATGTGAGCTGAGTTTTCTCTGAGCAGATGGTTTTATTACTTCAGTAATATCTTAACCTACCCGTTCTGTGAATGGTATTAAAGCAACATGAAACTGGCACCAAACCTGTGACCGTTGCTGATTCACAGTAGACATATACTATAAAATAACAATGCTGCATCCTGTCTTTTAACATGCAAAGTAGATTTTTAACAACTTTTCAGTGCACTGTCACTATTAAATGCACTTTCACTTTGCTTACAGGGAGTTGTATAGCCACCTAGAGTGGTGTATACATAAATATTTACAAGATTGTAGTGAGGCCAATTTTGTTATATGAGTTAGAAAAATATATATAAGTGCCATCTGATAGACTACTGTGCCCTCTTAGCGCAAACTCACTGCGTCACAGAGTGCTCTTGGAAGCTCTGAGGTGGAGTCGGAGGATGGAGCCCGGCTTAGCTGAAAAAGAAGCAAGGCTCCGTGGCTGTGAAAGTAGTAGTTAGCTACATTTTCACAGTAGCTAGTAGTATGGGTGTTGAAATTAATCAAATAATTGATGCGTTGCCATTCAGACGTGGACGATTTTGTATTGACGCAGTGGCAGACCATAACCGATTATAGGGTGTTTTCTGGCTCTAGTGGTCGGAAGCGGCATTGCAGGTGGTACCTGACATGCAATCTAGTTTCCGTACTGAAATCACTTTTTAAAAATTATTTCTTTTTATTTATTTTCCACAACATTTCCAGATGATATGGCCATTTTTATGAAAAATGAATTTAATGCAAATATCTAAAGAGTAACAGAGAAAAATACTCCCCCCCCACACTCAGACTACTTAGACCGAGTGGTGGTCCCTGGGACAGAAGAAGTGGAAAACTGTGATGCAAGTCGAAACGTTGACCTGAAAATCCTAATCGAAACGACTTGTGAGACCAGTGAAGGTTCACACCTTCAGCTTGTAGTGAAAGTAACTTCTATATTAAAACAGTAGCTTGCCTATAGTTTCTTTACTTTTAATCTCAAACTTTCAGCTCAAAAAACTAGCTTTTAAATTCACTTCCCCAACATACGTCTTGAAATACTGCAAGTTCATAAAATTGGACAGGCTACATCTCCCAAAAGCCCAACCTCAGGCCTCAGGTGAATCTGTGCTGGAGTATTAACAAACGTAATAGTACGACGCCCGCCATCACTTTGCCGCGATGGCGTTTACACAAATGACCACATAAATCCCCACATTAATATCAAAGCCAATGGAGTCGTGTCAGAGGGACTGGACCAGACGCATCACATTTTCAGCCTCATTTCAAACCTCTCGCATTTCTTCCTCTCCTTCTATTCGAATTAGCCATGCTCCGTCATGCCAGAGCCGAGGACGGCAGAACTCGCCGGGTCCGATTTGGAGTGGGCCGCCTGGAATAGGTGCGGGGGTGATGCGAAACAGTCCATCTGTCTCTCTCCGTCCTCACTGATTGTTTCCAGAACGAGATGAGAGTGAGTTTCTCAGTTTTTTTCTTCCTTGTCTACTTTTGCTGAGTTAAAAAATCCTATGTAATACACAACACATCTCTAGGGAGACCCATGAGGTACGGGTAAATATAAACACAAGTTGTGCATGCTCACGAGAAAGTATTGTGTGATCACGAGAAAGTAATGCAAGTATCATATGCTCATGAGAAAGTATTGTGTGCCTAAAAGACAGTATCACATGCTCACTAGAAAGTAACGCTTGCCTATGAGAAAGTGAAAGTGAGAGAGTGATTGTTATTGTGAAAATACCACAGCACAGCGCAGAGTGCCCCACAACGAAATGTGACCACTGCATTTAACCCATCCGTGAAGGATCAGTGGGCAGCTAACATTGGCAGCGCCCGGGGAGCGGTGCTTGGGGACAGTACCTTGCTCATGAGTCCCTCAGTGGTACCTTTACCGGTCCTGGGATTCAAACCGGTGACCTTCCGATCACCTCCCTAGACGATGCCAAAAAAGCTACCCACTGCTCCTTCACGGATGGGTCAAACACAGGGGTCACATTTAGTTGTGTTGCACTGTGTGCATTGGTTGGTGGCCTAGTGGTAGGACACTCGCCTTTGGACCGTGAGGTTGTGGGTTTGAATCCAACCTCTGGCATTACCAACATCGGGTCCCTGAGCAAGATCCTTAACCCTATGTTGCTCTCAGGGGAACTGTCCCTGAAACTGGGAAATGTACAGTACGTCGCTCTGGATAAAAGCGTCTGCTAAATGCTGTCAATGTTGATGCTTACAAGAAGGTATTGTTGCCCAGCAGAAAGTAATTCCTGCTTATGAGGAAGTATCTTTCTTATACTTATGATGAGTGAATATTTGTCACTGTGAACACAGCACAGCATACAGTACAACACAACGAAATGTAACCTCTGCATTTGAGGTTAACATTAACCTCTCCATCCATAAAGGAGCAGTGGGCAGCTATAGACAAGCACCCAGCAAGCAGAGCTTGGGGACGGTACCTTGCTCATGAGTACCTCAGTGGTACCTTTACTGATCATGTGATAATTTCCTCATTCACACACACCATACTTTCTCATGCAGACAATGCTTTCTCATGAGTATGCAACACTTTATCATGAGCATGTGAAACCCACACTTATTTTCTCCCCTCACTTGTCGCTTTAGGGGCTCTGTGCATCTCTGTAGTCATTCGGTGTGGTTTCTAAACGTGAGCGTTTCTACTTTGTACATTTGATGAAGAGTGTCTTACAGTCTCTCAGCAGTTATTCATTTGCGGAACATCAAATTGCCTTGCGGTGTTTTTGCACAAGACTGAATTGTTATCCACCAGAGCAAGAAGCTATTATGACTATAAAACACATCAATACCAGACTTTGCCTGTAGCTGTTAACTCTACGGACTAGTGTTACACTAGCAGTGTACTGTAAAATTACCTCACAATTACCATAAAATTCATTCACTGTTGCAGTGAAATAAGTGATTATTATGTTTAGCTGCAACACCATGTGAAATAACAATTATCACGATATATTCATTTTTATGATATATGACAACTTTAAACAGTGAAAAATCAGTTACTCAGTCAACTTTACAACCACATTCAAAGACATTTAACTATTTTTGCAATTACAAGTTACAAAAAAAGTTTGCTCCTATTTTTGGGGTTTTGCAAGGAATTTGGGGCGGCATGGTGGAGCAGCGCTTAGCTGCCTCACAGTGAGAAGTCCTGGGTTCGATCCTCGGGTCAACTGTATGGCCTTTCTGTGTGGAGTTTACATGCTCTCCCATAAAATGTGGGTTTTTTCCGGTTCCCTCCCGCAGTCCAAAAGGCTCTCAGTTGCGATTCAGCAGTTCGGATCATGAATGAATGCAAGGAATTGTAGCTTAATGTCACTATACAGGTCACAGCCAGAATTCTGGGACTAATTATTGTCAGAAATTTGCCTGGTTTGGAGTTGACTATGTTCATCCAGCTTCTTTTTTTGTACATGTTATGGTTTCAGACACACTGAACAGTATGTTTGATTTTTAAATTTAGGATGCATTTGTATTATGCTGTTGAGGGTGGCAATATTTGATGCAGCAATAAACTTTGTCAATAGAACTCATCATTTCCCCGAATCAGCCCTAACTGCGACTAATATTCTGGGCCATAAAGAGAAAATTTCACCCATTATCCTTTGCTCAACGACGGTTGAAGAAGACTGCCTCATCAAAGCTTTTTTTTTGAGAAAAGAAGGGGATTAAATAACAGCTGGCGAGGGGTTGATTCTGCATCACGAAATCACACTTCTCCAGCAATTCCCACCAATTTCCAGGCAGCCTCCTGGGCCGGCATGCTGATGGAGCAGATGAAACCAATTCGTATTAGCGTGTTAAAAGCCGTACATGTTTAGTGTGTGATTAGGACAATTTAAGGACTGAGATGAGGCTCCCCGGCCTATTGCACATACAACGGGAGCAGTGAAAATAAAAGTATTATTATTATTATTATTATTATTTATTATTATTATTATTATTATTATTATTGTTATTATTATTATTATTATTTTTTTTTTTTTTTTACAATTCCATTACAAATGTTGGTATGTTACGTTTTCAATCCTTTCATAGTCTCATCCACCAGCCGTTTTAAGAAGAAGTTGTATAATATTATAGTATTTAATGTCTTAACTTTCCTAAGGACTAAATTAAGAACAACACTTCAGAAAATTATTTTTAGTGATATATTTTCTAAGTGTAACACTTTGGGCTGGTTTCTTCAACATGAATTAAGCCTAGTCTTGAACTAAATTGCAGTTTAAATGAAGATTTCCCACTGAAAGTCAAAGTTAGTCTAGGACTAGACTTAGGCTACATTTACACATAGCTGGGTATTTACAGAAACAGCTATTTCCCCCTCTTCATTTTCAATAATATCTTTGTTCACACCAGAACGTTTTCCAAAAAGTATTCATTTACACGAATCTGCATAAGTACGTGGCCAAGAGCTATTATGAGCATGCCAGACCTATAGGTGGCAGTGTAACGAGAAGCACAAAGCTGTGTTAGACAATCAGAACAACAAAATAACGAATAACACTACTTCCTGTTCCTGTCCCGCATCTGGTGCTAATGCATTTTCTTTCACATACTGTGAGGTTTGAAAACTACAAGCAGACATGAAAACAGAGTTTTCCCAAATCTTCACTTTGGCCGGTTTCATAAATAATCATTTTTAGTGAATTAAACCTTGTTTTTGTGTAAATGGAAGGCAAAAACGCATGGATATATCATTGTTCTCCCAGATACACAGAAGTGTAAATGGGGTCTTAATCTTAGTATGGCCTTTGATATATTTTTTTGCTTTATAGTAAAATAATATGGGTTTATCGGCCAATGTTTCTAGTCTAAAATTAAGCCTAGTCCTAGACTAACTTTGACTTTCAGGGTCAATGTCTCTGTTCAGTATTAAGACTAGTCCTAGACTAACTAGCTTAATCCATGAGCAAGAAACCAGCCCCCAGTGTTAAATCTCCATTGGTACTTCAATTTAGTCCAGGACTAGGATTAATCCATGTTGAAGAGACCAGCCCTTTGGGGGCAGTTGGTGGCGTAACGATAGGGCATTTGCCCCGTGATCAGAAGGTCGCAGGTTCGAATCCAGCAGGTAAAGTTACCACTGAGGTACTCATGAGCTTCCCGGGCGCTGCCTTGCAAACTGCCCACTTCTCCTTCACGGATGGGTCAAATGCAGAGGTCACATTTCATTGTAGTGTGCTGTGCTGTGTTCACAACAACAAATAATCATTCACTCACCCTTTGAGTTTACAAATTATTTTGTCTTACATTATTTTGCAATCGTTTTCACGCAAATTACTACATACAGTGACATTTTTGTGTCTGTATTTTCAGTAATTGATTGTATTTGTACAGTATATTATGTAGCTGAATTTGATATCTAATGTATTAGTTTAGATTAAAATATTTGAGATGTCATTTTTCCTCTTATTTTGCAGTAAAATACTGTGTGAAATATAGGACACACAACACATTTGCATTGTGCAGTGCATTGTTCTTTGTGTGTCAAATTATGCTAATGGGAGAGTAGTGTGTCCAGTAGTTATGGCAACATGGTAACTTTTGGGGTAAAGTATGAAGTGTTTTGGTGGTTTTACTGTGTTGTAAAGTGGAGACAAGTATGAAAATGATTCTAAAAACCTGTAACAAAAAAAAGGAAAGCTGGCGTCCGAATGAGGCCATCTCTCCTCGGCGCTTGTGTGTGTGTGTGTGTGAGTACGTGTGCTGGGGAACCGGGGACGGAGGCAGAGGTGAAGGAGATGCTCTAAACAGCAGGCGTCCTGCGGTCATCACTCACACTTACCCATGTGACAGTGCATGGTGGCAGGGCTACTAATCTCCTCCACACCACGGGAAAAAAAATAAAAAAAAAAGACGCCTCTCCTAATGTCCCGGACAATTATCATGTGTAAAGGTATTAGCCAGGACGGGCAATGACTCTTATCTTTCGGGGTCGGATTTTTGAGGAAGTAGATAGAGGACACACATTTTACTTCTTGTAATTTCGAGATTATGATTTATTTTTCTTGTGATCTAAACACAACAAAGTGATTGAAGAATAAAATTGAAATTGTTTTCTAGACATCAGTTATTTTCTTCTGATTTCAAGAAAACAACGTTTGTTATTTTTCAAGTTTATCAAGTTATTTTCCTTGTGAATTTGACAGAATGAAAGTTGTTAAAACTTATCTATCTCTTGATCTCTAGAAAACAGCTCTTGTTATCTTGAGATCATTATCTTTAAGTTATTTGTCTTGTGTCTGTTGTATCCATATAACGAAAGTTGTTTTCTAGGGTCTGAATAATCACTCAGCTAAATAAATACCTTTATGTATTATGGAAAAAACATTTGTTCACAGTACCAGCACTGTTGCTGTCGCCAGTGGAAAAGTGCCAAAATTGGCTGCTGGCAAATGTGTGGATTTTGTTTTATTACAGAAATTTTTGAGATAAGGAAATAACGACGTGTGTATGAAATACTACGTTGCAAATAACACCTTTTTCCAATATAGAGGCTGTTGGTGAAAAACAGATGGATTTCTCAGCTGAGAGTAGAAAGCCAGCACTGCATAGGATGACCTAAGGCCTCTTCTCTCTTTTCCTCTTTCCCTATTGCCTCTCTCCTCGCTCTCTCTCTCTCTCTTTCTAAGTTCTAAGAGAATATTTGCTATACCGAGCTGCCTTTTTGTTACCTCTCTGCGCTTGACAGCTCGTACCCGGTGGTGCAGGTTAGTCATTGCTTTTCCATGGGTAATGAGAGAGAGCGAGGTGTTCGTGGTCCTCCCTCGTCCCTTCCGTACCTCATCACATCCTCCGACATACAGCACACAGTCCCCAGTTGCACAATTCATATGTGATACATCCGTAATGTTATTTAACTATCATTTTCATACTAAGTCTCAGTGCCACGTTCGCATTCTCAAAACACTTCACACCTTCACCACATCCATAGACCACGTGAGAACAGGTTGATGTTGCTTTTACACAAAATACATTCAGTGACGACTTCTTCCAAAATGGACCAGTATCTCTCTAAAGTAGTATAAGTAAAAGTGAGTGATTATTTGTCATTGTAAATACAGCACAGCACACGGTGCACCACAACCAAATGTGATCTCTACATTTGGCCCATCTGTGAAGGAGCAGTGGGCAGTTGACATGACCAACGCCCGGGAGCAGAGCAGTGCTTGGGAGGATAGTAACTTGCTCACGAGTACCTCAGTGGTATGTTCCAATTCCTAATTTCAGGGACAGTCTTTGAGCAACCTGGTGTTAACTGTCTTGCTCAGAGACCCAAGGATGGTAGTGCTGGAGGTAGGATTCGAACCCATGACCTCTTCGTGCAGAGGCCAACCTCAGTGGTACCTTTACTTGTTTGGGATTCAAACCGGCAACCTTCCGATCACAGGGAGAATACCCTAACCGTTACGCTACCGACCGGCAAAATTCTGTGCAGTTACAACAATTTTATGAGGAATTTAACTATTCTTCTTCTTCACGAATGGGTCAAATGCAGAGGTCACATTTCGTTGTGGTGCAATGTGTGCTGGGGTGTGTTCACAATGCCAAATAATCCCTCACTTAAATTCATATTTGCATAATATATAAATATGTTAAATTTTTGTTTGTTTCATCCCCTTCTGAACCTTATCACATACTCTCACATCTGACACTCGGTTCTGCTCTGAATAATTTCTATGCAATATATCATTAATGTTAATAATTGGATAAAGTTAGCAAATGGGAACGGCTAGACAGGGCGAGAGAGTTTGAGAAAGAGAAAGAGACAGCGTTTTGACTCCAGGCTGAAAGGGGGAGTAGAGGAGCAGCTCCTGTCGGTGGAAAAGCCGTCAGAAGACAATAGCAGGAGAGGTTGGAGTCGGGAGATTGGCTCCATTGTGATATTAATGAAAACTCTCTGGGCCGTAGACGCGGGGCCGTCATCAATTATACATCTCACGGCCGGAGCTCGGACGGCGACGCAGTGAGGTTTAAGAGCCAGAGTGAGGACGAGCTCCAACTCCATTACATACCCTAAGCGCGTTGCCCAAAGTTATTTACACGGCGATGGCGAGACGAGGGTGCGTATTGCAGACGGCTCATCTTGTTTCATTATGTGACGCCCTACTAGTGCCACGGTGCTGCAAAGAACGCTCATAGGTTCTGGAAGTCGATACGTTGTTTTTCTTCTCATTATCTTGAGATCACAAGCTGTTTTTCTTGTGAACTTGAGATAATGAAATTTGTTTTCTTGGGATCAAAAGCATTTTTTCTTGTGAAAAAGTGTGTGATTATTTGTCATTGTGAACACACAACAGCACAGCACACAGTGCCCCACAGTGAAGTGTGAACTCTGCATTTGACCCATCTGTGTAGGAGCAGTGGGCAGCAGTGCTTGGGGACGGTACCTTGCTCATGAGTACCTAAGTGGTAACTTTACCAGCCTTTGCTTCGAACCTGCGACCTTCTGATCACGGGGCGAACACGCTACCGTTACGCCACCAACTGCCCCAACATAGGGAAAGTTGTTGAGTTTGTGCTGTTGTCCTGCCACTCTGACTGATCACAGAAGTTTGTTGACGGTAGTTTGGTGTGACGCCGAGACCCTTGGAAGCCCTCGTGTGTGCTACCTTCTAGCTCTTGCTTTATAGCCAGGCTGCCATAGTTACTTTAGCACTGCTGGAGGTTAGGTGTAGGGCACTAACTCTCTTCCCTTTCTCCTTTTTCCGAGTTGATCCTGAGCTGACGCTTGACTAGCTTACCCGTCACCTGGACTCTATGGAGACCTAATCATCTGGAACCAACTGGGACTTATTTGGACACTATGGACTTGAACTGAATTCAAATTTAATATTGAACAAATTTTAGCTTAATGTTGCTGAGTGGAGCAAGTGACCCCAGAAACTCAAAAGCATCTTTTGGACTATTTTTAAATCTTCACTTTCTTTATAATGATTAATTAACGATTCATCTTGAACTGATGTTAACTTGTGTATTAAATGTTTATGATCCCGGTTGCCCAGAGAAGGATGGGGTCCCCTTCCGAGTCTTCTTCCGACTAGAGGAAGTTTTTCCTTGCCACTGTGGCCTCAGGCTTGCTTGTTAGGGGTTTGGCCTGGTTATACGTAAAACGCTTTGTGACAATAACTATTGTTAAAAGCATTTTCTCAAGATTATTAGCTTTTTCCTGAGACCATGATCATTTTTTTGCATTTCCCAGCTGCAAGTTGGGCAGTTGGCAGTGTAACGGTTGTGCATTCGCCCCAATACTGGAAGGTCACCCGTTCAAATCCCAGGACCAGTAAAGATACCACTCAGGTACTCATGAGCAAGCACTGCTTCCCAGGTGCTGGCCATGTGCTGGCCAGTGCAGCCCACTGCTCCTTCATGGATAGGTCAAATGCAGAGGTCACATTTGGTTGTGGTGCACTGTGTGCTGTGGTGTGTTCACTATGACAAATAATCACTCACTTATTCACTCAAATGTCTACATTTCCATCTGAAATGAAATGATCCTTGTCCAGCACTGATAGACTTAGTGCTATTTTGATATGTGACAATCCATGATAGTTCATCCGTGAGGATAATGTTTTGCCAACATACTAAACCTGCTGCAAGATCTCAGCCAAAAAGTAATTCATGATCTCAAGATTGAGCTAAATAAATCTCCTTATCTCATGATCTCAAGATATCAAGCAGAAAAAAAACATTGCTTTTTGATTGGTTGAAATGTGGTCACGAGAACAAATAAATAGTAATTTAGAGAAAAACAGAAGCAAAATAATATGTGTCCTCTGACGTCCATATATTGGAGATGAAGGATAATGTTGGATAAAGCCGTAATGGGGAAGAGAAGCAAACACCTGTGTCCACCAAACGCGTTTTTAGCGCTGAGAGAGGTCAAAATCTCACTTCCAGAGCGCTTTCTCTGTGCGTTCCACAGTGCTTATTGTTGCTAAGTTACGAAAAGCATCATCGGGCACTTCCGCGTTCATTCCTATTTCATGTAAACATTGTAACGTGTTCCTTTGAGATCAGTAGTTTAGCCGACATAAAAGAGATTATCTTTACAATGGAGAGACATCGCATCGTGGTATTAGCGGCAGCGTTTGAACTAGTTACTCACATGTCTTCAAGATGTGGAGATTGGGTGCATGTAACTGTGCAAGAAAACAGCTGGGAGAGAAGCACCCATTTATATGTCCTGCCCCTTCCTCAATTTCGATTGACTAGCAATAGAGAAGTGACATTGACGAGTGCAGCGCTGTTTTAAAAGTTGAATGGATTTCAACATGAAGCGCTCTGAGTGCCGCGGTAAAAAACGTCTCAACTGGCATTTTTTTCTGCTGAAGGACCTTAGTGCACTGAACGCTGAAGTTCATAGGATTTGTATTAAAAATAGGTGCTGCCAACGCGAAAACCGCGTTTGGTGGACATTACACACTCAGCATTTTATAGACACGTCTATGCAACGTTTGATCAATCACACGTTAAAACACGATTCTGTTCTCATTCTACAGCTTATGTATGTGAATTGATTTTAAAATCATAGCGATTCGTACTCCACACAGTGCCTTTTTTTCTGCTGAACGCACCGTTTGTGTTCCACTGCTACTCTTTCCAGGGATATTTACTTTCTGTGCCAGAGGGAAATTGGATATTTAACCTTCTCCCCTTAGAACTGCTCAGAAAAAAGGATTTCCAAAAAAGGCCTCCCTCGGCCTCACTGTCGTCACCGCTGACTCCGACTCGTCTAAACGTTCCGTAACGGATGATCTAAAAGCAGGTCTGGAATTCTGAGTTCCAAAGCGTGCTTACAGTATCGTCTTGGTGCTGGTGATGTGTCTGGCCAGCATGACCATACGAGCTCCTCATTAGTGCTAACAAAATGCCGGAGCGTCAAGGGTAAGGGGAGATTATGCGATCGGCTCTTTCTGTCATTTTAGCCAGCAAAGACGCTGCTTCAGATGGGCGCTAGATTTCTACAGGCAGCCTGGAGTACGGGACATTTTTTTTTGAATTTCCCTGCCAATAAAGCTGTACACACTACAGTAACAGTAACAGGAGTAACATTTCTGTACCCAAAGTTACATTTATCAGATGTGTCTTTTAAGGTACAGAGATGGTTCTTAAAGAGCAAAATATAAACCTTTCATTGCTGACAAGCAGAGGCCACATAATTGTGTGATTAACAAACTCGATTCAGTAAATCAGTGGTCACAAAGTACTAATTTAAACAAAGAATTGGCTTTATTGAAATACAACAATCTACCGGTAAATTTCCATTCAACAATCTGCCTATGTATCCTGGGATTTGGATACAAATTCATTTCAAGTATTAATGCTGTGTTTTTGCAGAATTACCAATAGATGTATATTTGATCCATTAGGAGTGAACTGTGAACATTTGTCCAATTTTAAGGTGCAAAAAAATTCTCACAACAAAGGCTACATAATCATAGTAACGACAAGCTGGAGGTGCAGGTAAACGACGCATCCCGATATAAATTTCCAATACATCCATAAAGCCTGGAAATAATTTTGACATATGTTAATTTCAAGTTTTGACGTATTTTTCACAGAATTCATTTTTTTTGTATGTGAGTTATAAAGCTTTGCCTCTCTAGCAGGTACATATTGTACATACATGCATAGCATCGTCACCTCTGCACCAAGAGGTTATGGGTTTGAAATATACCTGCAGCACTACCATCATTGGGTCCCTGAGCAAGAACCTTAATACCAAATTTTTCCAGGGGGACTGTTTCTGAAATTAGGAATTTGAAGTTGCCCTGGATAAGAGCTTCTGCTAAATGCCATAAATGTACATTTAAGTTGGTAGGGTAACGGTAAGGAAGTTCGCCCCATGATCAGAGGGTTACAGGTTCAAATCCCAGAACACTCACGTACTCCCATCAACTCCCAGGTACTCATGAGTAAGGTACCATTCCCCAATCACTGCTGCCCATGTCAGCTGCCCACTGCTCCTTCATGCATGGGTCAAATGCACATATGAGGTCACATTTCGTTGTGGTGCACTGTGTGCTGTGTTCACAATGAGAAATAATCACTCACTTTCCCTTTCATCAAATAATAAGCGACTGAAAAAAACCTGTCTGTACAATTCCTACTTGTAGTTAGCTACTCTCAAAGACTGATTGTGCGTCCATAGCGTAGATATTTTCCACCAGGCCTCAAACGATTTGCTGCAAGAGCTCTTTTAGCCAATGTTACCAGGATCTGATTGCAGTTGTGTTTCTCTGAATATTAATAATATTTTGTATGAAATTCTTGGAGAGTAAACTCTTAAGTGGCCCTTAAATGCTGGGGCTATATTTCAGTCCCAGTCCACCCCTAGCTACCGGTAAGAGTGCAATTTATTCTACGCCAGTCGAGAGCAACTGAGGATTTCCTGAGTGTCACTGTTGTTCTCCTGAAAGCTATTATTCCTTCCAAAGAGCTTTAGAGAACCCAGAACAAAAAACAAAAAAAAGACAATGAAGGACGTACACTGCCGTTTGACCTCAACGCGGGCACCCTGGATTTCCCACAGGTCACTCTGAGGTGACTGTAGATTGGCCTCTCCATTTCGTCATCGACCCGTCAGTGTTAAGAGAGCAGGTGAGCTATTCTACTGGCAGTTCATTGGTTTGTAGGAGCTGTAGAAAAGCTGAAGCGGTTATGCTCAGGAGGGTAGACAGTACATCACAACTCCACGTCTACTTGCCGTGCAAGAGAGACACAAAAGTAACCTGATAAAGCGAGCTGTAAAACGAACCCCTGTGGGATTTTCAATGAAAGGTCTGTGTGTCCTTCTACTCGCAGTCAAATTGAGACTAGAGAATAAAGCGTACCATAAAAATACATTCAAAGGAATTTTGCCTTCACTTGGGTTAAACTAAGGTCGTTTTTACACTTTTATCATGTCTCGTTGTGAATTTATGGTAATGGAGAGATGGAAAAGTCTGTATGGATTATCAGAAGTAAAAGATTGATGATTTGACATTGTGAACACACCCCAGAACAGCACACAGTTCACCACAACTAAATGTGACCTCTGCATTTGACCCGTCTACGAAGGAGCAGTGGGCAGCGCTTGGGGATGGTACCTTGCTTATGAGTACCTCAGTGGTACCTTCACTGGTCTGGGATTCAAACCGGAGACCTTCCGATCACGGGGGGGACGTCCTAACTGTTACACTACCAACGTAAATGTATGACATTTAGCAGAAGCTCTTATCCAGAATGCCTTCCAGTTCCTAATTTCAGGGACTGTCTCCCTGGAGCAACTTGGGGTTAAGGGTCTTGTCGAACGACCCAGTGATGATCTTTGAGCAACTGGTCCTTACACTACAAATTGGGGGTTGGAGCCCTGTAGAGCTTTAAACCTGAAGCTGTAGGATGAGGATCAACGGTTTCAAGTCCTGGACTGGTAAAGGTACCAGTGAAGGTACCTGCCAAAAAGCTGCCCACTGCTCCTTCACAGATGGGCCAAATACAGGGGTCAGATTTCGTCATGGTGAACTGTGTGCGGCGTTATTATACTAATTAACTAAGATTATAATTTCTTATTTTTAGGAAAAATATCCTCTGTGTAGGAAATATATACTAACAGCACACTTGAATATACTTTTTTGAAAGAAACCAATTTAGATAATCAGCCTAAGCTGTGTTTGGAACCCTCGATCCGTCACGAACCAGATGAAAATAGATGCTGTTTACTTGACCAGAAATTACAAGAGGTTCAGATCCCTTTTTGCTTTCAAGTTGCAAGAGGTAATTTTGCACCAGTAATTGAAAGACTGGAGATATTACAGTGTGTGGATGTGGGGAAGCTGGTTAAACATCCTGCGATAATATAAAAAAATCATTTCTGTTGAAAGGTCTGCCTGTCCTTCTACTCACAGGAAATGTTAAATCCTGAATATTGAATAAGCTGTGTTATTTAAAAAAAAATTGTTTCAAAGGGTTTTTTCTTTACAGAGTGGACCCACAGCAGTGCAAATACAGATATCCAGAGGTCTTGCATCCTTGTTGTCATGGTCTTACTAAGAGAGAGGCAGGCAAATTAAAATGAACTCTTTAGGGGATGGGGATCTGCGTACTGGGACTCGGAGCCGCTTTGAAGCTTCAGAAGCAATATCTGCATGTTTATTATTGACATTCAGCGCGAACGGCGTCTGAGCGCTAGCTACAGGTCATGGAGCAGCCCGAACAACAAGCATGAATAATAATTTGGGGGCACCATCTGGGCAACTTCAAAGCTTCCTGTTTGTAAGACATTAACACCGGAGGTGTTCGGGGTTAGCGCACAAACTCTCCATTCGGGGATTAATATTTCGCTTTGAACATGTTTTCTCTAATTGTGAAGGGTGACAGTTATCTTTATGATCTTGTGAGGAGAAATTTCGTGTTAAAAAACTTCAAGATAAATCGGTGGCAACGCAAAATGTGGATTTACGCTGAAAAACAGGAGTTCGTCACCAAAAACAACAAATAATAGGACTTGTAAAAGAAATGTTAAATTAATGGAATTTTAAAAAAATGCAAAAATGCATTTAAAGATTTCTCCTTTACTTTGATTGAAGTGGGATCATTTTACACCTTGTCTTTTCTAATTTATAATGCGGTGATAGTTAAAATTCTCAAAGCAAATGGCTTAAGGAAAGCTGGTGTGTTTGCGTGCTGATTGAAGTTTATTGCACTTGAATAGACTTTTTCTAAAGCATAAGATGTTTTCTAGAAAGTAACATTTGAGGAAACACTGGAAGATAACATTTAATTTTGAGGTTTTACTGTATTGAGGGTCCTGGATATGAAATTGTGAACGTGTGATGAAGTGGGCTGTCTTACGTCTAATATCTGTATTTGAGGAAGGAAAGAGAGAAACACATAGAGAAGAAATTTGTCATGAAGAGAGAGAGAGAGAATGTGAGAGAGAATGTGAGAGAGAAACAGAGAGAAAGAGAAGGAAAAACAGAGGGAAAGAGATATGGAGAAAGGGGGAAGTGATAAAAAGAGAGAGATTAGAGAAACTATGAAATTGAGAAAGAAAAAAACAGACAATGGGAGAAAGGGAGTGAGAGAGATAGACAGAGAGAGGGAGCTGAGAAAACAAGAGAAAGAGAGAGGGAAGAGGAGAAGGAAAGATGGAGAAGTGAGAAACAGAGAGAGATGGAGAGAGGTGCGAACTCAGCGAGAAAGAGAAACAAAAAAGACCGAATTAAAAATAGCAAGAGAGTGGAACTGAAAAACTGAGAGGAAAAGAGAAACAGAGATGGAGAGATGGTTGCACTGATAGATAGATAGATAGATAGATAGATAGATAGATAGATAGATAGATAGATAGATAGATAGATAGATAGATAGATGGGGGAGAGTGATTAAGAATATGAGAGAGAAACTGAGAGAAAGGGAGAGAAAAGGAGAGGGAGAAAGATGGGGTAACTGAGAGAATGAGAAAAAGGGAGAGAGGGAAGAAGGAGAGATGGAGAAGAAACAGAGAGAGATGGAGAGAGGGTGAAATGAGAAAAAAACAGGAAGAGACAAAGAGAAATGGGGAAACAGAGATGAGAGAGAGAGTGAAAAAAAACAGGAGACAGAGAGGGATAGAGAGAAACTACCAGAGAGAGAGAGAGAGACAGAGGGAAGAAGGAGAGAGTGAGAGAGAGAGAGAGCGAGAGAGAGAGAGAGAGGAAGTATGTTGCATTAGTATGATCTGCCTCGTCCTGCTCTCCTCCTCACGGCTCTACTGGTGTTCTGTCAGCTGCAGCAGCCAGCCGGCTCTAAACTCTCCACTCCAGCTCTCTCTGTCTTCATATCAGCAGCACCAAGTTCCTGTCGTAACGTCGCCCACCTGCACGAGGGGACCTCCAGCTGTCTCGCGTAACACGGCCCGGAGATGAGTGCTGCTCCTCACACACCTGTCTAGTGTCCTCCAGATGAGGGTCTGCTCCCCGCCTGACGAGTGGCTGAGTGTAGAAAATCAGAGGAACTGTAAAAACAAAACAAAGAACAAGATGAATTGTGATTGTGCATGGAAAACCAGACAGGAGCCCTAAAACTGAACAAAAATACAAAAATCAAAACAACAACAAAATGCCGAGGTGTGTGAAAACAGATTAAAAAAGACAACATAATTGTGCATGGAAACACAGAGCCCTAAAAGACAGACAAACAAACAATAAATCAAACAAAAACAAAAAACAACTAAATGTAGCTTTGCGTGGAACTGTAGAAAAGAAGACAACACAATTGTGCATGAAAAAGAAGAAACCTAAAAGACAAACAATAAAAGAAACAACACCACCAAAAATGTGGCTGTGCATGGAGTCCTTAAAACCCCCCCAAAAAATACAAACAAACAAACAAAAACAAACAAACAGGAAAATATGGCCATGGATAGGAAACCCATGAAGAGCCTTACAAATGGAAACAAAAACAACATGCTTAAAAACACAAACAAAACAAAAAAAGCAAAAAACAAAAGATGTGGCTGTGCGTGGAAAACTGAAAATGAGCCCTAAAAATGTGGCTGTGCAAAAAAGAAAGAAACCAACAGAACATGGCTGTACATGGAAAACTGAAGACAAGCCCAAACAAAACATGACATGGCACAGTTTAAAAGAATGCAGCAAAGCGACTCTCGATGACTCTTCTCTTCTTTATGGAAATGATTGCTGGCAGTTCTTTTTTTAAGCAACATGTCATTTTAACGCAGCTTTCTTTCCTCCAGCTGCCCTTCATACCGCATTCCCACAGGAAGAACAGGCGTCGGATGATGTACAGCCCTGCCATCCTCACCACGGGAAGCTAAAGCGCAAACCCTAAACACCATGGCTGTGAAGAAGAACCTGTGGATCATTTTCATATTATAAAAAAACAAAAAAATTTAAAACAAAACATGTCAATTTTCATTTCCAAAAACAAATTAAATAGTTTTTTAATTGCCCATTTTACGCTCAAATAAATATGAAAAACACACTCATATTTCATTTTGATTTTTATTCAAATAAAAGTCTTGTGAAAATAAAAAAATTACTGCTCAGTGGTATGGACAGCTTTGTTTTGTTCCTCGTCAGTGAGAGCATTACTATTGGTTTTGCACTTTTTAAACACATCTCAGTCATGCCACTTGCATTTGAGAAAACAAAACTGAATTATATATAAGTGCATAATGCCTTTTTTAATGTGTTTTTTAATGCCTCCTCTGGACTGTTCCCCAAGCAGCCACCAGATGCCGATAATTTTTGGTTTGTGTTTGTCCTGTCTTTTTTGTATTTTCAAGCATCCCATTTGTCCTGCCTCCTTGTCGTATCTGATCGGTCCTTTTTGTTAATTTTGCCATGAGTTGTTATTGATTTTTTCATTTTGGTTTTGGAAATGAATACTGAAAACCCCCCACATTATTAGGTATTGGTGTTTGATCTTAATTTGAAAAATGAACAAGCAAATTATACCCATCATAAATGCTTTCAGGGTTTTCGGTTTTCTCCGTTTTATTTATTTGATCATAAAATGAGGATTCACTTTAGTTTTGGAAATGAACATTACTAAATATAAAGATGATGTCACGTCTGTGCCTCCTTGGCCCCACTCCGATCCCGATCGCCAGAATTCTAACCTGGGTTTGTTTGTCCCCTTTCTCACTTACAGGATTGGAATTTTAGGCTAATGTCTGTCACCTGTGTCTTGTTTTTTCCCGCTTTAGTTCCCATGATGTAATGGTTGTATGTCACCCTCGAAGTTGATTCGCTCACTCGTTTCGAGGTGATTCCTCACAGCTGAGGTTTTGATTATTTAAGCCAGCTAGACCCGGACCACTCTCACGTTAACCCGAATGTTCTGTGTGTGTTTTTCAGTTCTAGAGCGCAAGCCACCACAGCCGACCTGGCTCGCGCCACCCTGATCCTGAGACGTTATGGAGAATGTGCTG
This sequence comes from Distichodus sexfasciatus, assembly GCA_032718565.1. Classification (NCBI taxonomy): domain Eukaryota; kingdom Metazoa; phylum Chordata; class Actinopteri; order Characiformes; family Distichodontidae; genus Distichodus; species Distichodus sexfasciatus. The sequence goes on from JAVGVS010000040.1 coordinate 2,216,048, forward strand.
GCGAGGAAGTTCCGGAATTCGCTTTTGTGTGGCAATCCGTTTATGAGCACCTGAGAGACTGAACAAGAAGAGTGTGAGCCCGTGTCTGCATTTTGTGTGTGCTTGAGTTCTGTTTAAGCATTTGAGAGTGTAACAATGATTCCTGCATCTGCGTCTTCTGTTCCGAAGGTTGCAAACCCAAACGTGATAAATGAGAGGTGAAACGTCTTCAAGAAATGAAAAAGAAATCCAGTTGCTGTTCGATTCAAGTCTTTAAGAATATTATGTGTTGGACAACTGAGATCTGACACAGATATATTGATAAATATGCGTTATTAATTTTTTTTTGGATACAGCCGCATCTGTAAAAAGGACTCAATGGAACTAGTTTTCCATTTTCGGGCTGAAGCGATGTTCCTCTGCTTGACCTTCTCCATTGGCTCGCTCTTCGTCCCCCGCCGCTCTCGCTGCTGATTATTGGTGGATTTATTCCAAGTGGTCCTTGTCGACGGAACGAAGGGGTCAGCGGGAAAACGACTCCCATCCTCCTCAAAAGTGCCCAAACGTGAAGAGGGAGGGAGGGAGGTGGGTAGGAACGCTTCAGCGGGGAGACTATTCTGGGTAGTAACGGGCCGAGCGGTAGCTGCAGAGGACAGATCTTGACTCAAAGTCTTCCCTCATGCTCGGGAGAGAATAATGCAAACTTAATTATGGCTGGCTAATAACTCCAGGCAATCAAAACCTCCGGCTCTGGTGCGACTCGGCTCCGTCTAATTGTCATGACAACTGAAACCTTTTGTCTCCCTTTTAGCACGTGCTGAGTGGAATTCGTAAGATTTGACTGGTGCGACACAGCCGATAAGAGCTGCTGCGACGGCTCGGCCTCTCCGCCTTTTTATTCCGCCGCCCGTCTGTTCGGAATGACTAATTGCGGCGGAACGCGAGCGCGCCGGAGATGAAATGCGCATGGCTAATCCAATCATTTCCAGCAAAGCAGCGGGAAAATGAGGAGTGAGGACACACACTCGGAGACGGAGAAGAGAAGGCAGCGTGCGCCTCAGATCATCTCCTATAGGAGAGCCCATTTTTTATCATTAGACTTACTACCTACTCATTTGCGAAAGCATTAGCCGGCTCTGTGAATGCCGAGGAAGATGTGCCAACTTGCAGCTATTCAGTTAAATGTGGGCCATTTCATAGCTTGTCGTTTCTAATTTCTGCTTAACAGCCCACACTGTAAAATCGGCGTTGGTAAATCCTGCCGGGATGAAACGGCTTGGCCCGGCAAACTGGTTACGGCCGGTCAATGGTGTTACGCTGCCACAAAAATATACGTACTTTACTCGTCAATGCTTTTCTGGGAACCTTTATATGCTGACGAATTTTACTGCCAAAACATTTTGTGGAGAGAAAAAAAAAAACCAAAGGCAAATTGAAAGACCTTAAAAAACCCATTAAAACATATTAAAACATACAATATACTGATTATATACTATATATACATACTGACTTACATAATTAAAATAAAATACACAGTAGATAAAATAGTAATTAAATAGAAAAAATAAAAAATGATCTGAAAAGGCACAGAATGTCCCTCTGTCTTTCCATCCATCCATCCGTCCGTCCATCTATCTGTCTATCTATCTATCTGTCTATCTGTCTGTCTATTTTTCCTTGCCTCCTTTCTTCGATTTATTTGTCCTCAATTTGTCCTGGTGTGTCTATCCTTCCCTTCATTCTTATATTTAATGGTCTGTCCAACCATACATCCACTCAATTTTCCATCCAATTACCCATCAGCCCATCTACTCATCCTGTCATTAAGTCATCAATTAATTTATTCGCTAATTAAGTCATCATTTGCTGCCCATTTTTGGTACAGTCCATCCTCCACCTTGCACAGAGAACACCTGAAAGCCATCTTGTCCTGGCCAGGTTCACTATTGGTGCTGATCGATAATCAGGAGGCTGGAGCGCGGTTGAATCTGTCTTGTGCTTCCGAGTGGCGTCCAGTGGTAGGTGTGGAAACTCTGCACGGACGTTTTGTTTTTCTGCTCTGTTCGTGTTTGCAGCACCTAGAAAAGACTTCAAAGTGTTTTGCAGTTTCTGAAAGCTGAGACATGAGGCTCTGAGACAAAGGGGGATCAGAAAGCACTTAAAAAAAAGATGTTGGGGGAAAAAAGAAAATCAATGCCGTGGAAAACACCAAGCCGTCCGTCTTTATACAGAGCACTGCAACACGCTGGCACTGAGTGGAACAAATCTAATATCAAAATGAACCCCAAACAACCTTTTAAAACACAAACTAGTTTCCCATTATAGTCATCAACACGGAGCATATGCTTTGAAGGACATTGTTATATAAAACATTATTAGCAGCATATTGGTACAAATTGCGTGGAAAATAAAGAAAACAAAGACTTAATTCCCCTTGAAGGTATTAGCGTGTGATATTCTGTGATCGTTTTACGTTCTAATTTAGCATAATTACAGAAGATTAGATGTGGTGCAGTTACAAATTAGATTTGTTCTCATCAGCCCCGCATATCCGTTGTAATACAATCTTTGAAACAGGATATTAATGTGAATGCTTATTAATGAAGACATCTCAACATCACAACAAAGGTTTCTACTTGTCTCACCGTGGTTTTAACTGGCTAATTATTTTTTTGTGGTAACACAGCACCATATTGCCTCCTACTTATTTGGAACACCTACGCTGAACACGTACTCATTTGTCAACTCATTAAGAGATCCTTCGTTATAGCTGTTCTTCATAGCTGTACAATCACAGACTTCAATCTGTTGTTATTGACAACTGACCATTGGTCAGTTTCCGACCATAGGAATTGTGTTGATCTGCTTCTATTTAGGTTTTGGCTGCAAGAGTATGACACAATGGTGTTAACGGACAGCATGAATATCCAACCAAAAAGCTGTCAGTTTACTGATTTTGGGTTAAAACAGAATGTACATGGAAACAGAATTTTGAAAATTGGTAATTATTTGGGGTGACGCGTAGTTAGCACTGCCACCTCACAGCAACGAGTGTCAGTGATCTGATGAGGATATAACAGAAAGCTAGACGTTCACAAGCTGCCAGCGGCCGGGTTAGGCGGCAGTCAGACTGTTACACGATTCGGACAGGGATCTGATTAGGATATGAACCGAATGCCAACTTTTCACAGTCTGCCAGTGATCTGGTTAGGATGTAGCAGATGGCTACTTTGTTAGCCCATGTAGCGTGGTGGTTATCCCAAACACGGCTGAGAACACAAGTAGGTAGGATTGCCATGCGAGTTGATCTAAGAACTCTCTTACGCGAAGAGCTTGGATTACCACAAATAATCCACGTTCTAGCAACACACACTTGGACAAAGAGATGAACCAAATAACTGAGAGTACTCACAGTTGACGCCGACAGGGTTGGAGGGTGGGCTGGTTGACTCAATAGCAGAACGATGCGCCATGAGGAAATGATTCCTTTTATACTCCCTGAACCGTGACCAACCACTTCTGGGTCCTGCTATCGGCCGCGGGACACAGAGCATGTGACAACAAGGTCCTGGGTTAGAACCGTGTTGGGCCGTAGGGCCTTACAGTGTGGAGCTTGCATGCTCTCTCTGTTTTCTCCGGGTGCTCCGGATTCCTCCCACAGTCCAAAAGCAAGCAATATAGGTAAATTGGCAACTCTAAATTGGCCCTGTAAGATGTGAGTGTGATTATGTGAGTGAGTGTGTGCCCTGCAGTGTGTTGGTGCCTACACAGGATTGGTTCCCGCCTTGCACCCGTTGTCCTCCCCCGTGACCCCATTAGGAATTAGGCGGTTTGGATAATGAATGAATGAAAGAAAAGGTCAATATTTGGTAACAGGCAAAAGTCCAAAGTTTCCTTACTTTGAATCACAATGCATAAAGAATAAATTAGAGCGTCGGCTAAACAGCATTAATGCAAAGGTAAAGACTGAGAAAGGCTTGGTAACAGTGACCATTCAATTTTTAGCCACACAGTAAGCTTTTATTCCACCCTAAACACTAAAGCATGGCTATTAAGGCTTAGCAGCTAAAAAGCAACAAAGAAGAACTGGCTCTTTTCCTTCCTCACACCTACCTCACATTTTTTTGAACAGGCGATTGTTCTAAAGGCCCAGACTAGTGCTGCTGTCTACACAACTGTAGCTTACTCGGCTGAACTTAGCGAGCGCGTAGGGGAGAAAAATATATAGCAGAGCCATTAATTTGCCATCTCTAGAAAAGGGCATCAGTGAGCTGTGAAATCACTTTGTCCGTTTGAGACGGTTGCACATTCTGCCCATTCATGTCGCATAATGACTTAGATTATGTGCCTCCCTCTTCGCCCGCCTGCTCGCTCGCTCGTTCGCCCGCACGCCTTCGGCATCTGCAGTAAGTCAGACAGGAGCATCCCAAAACACACTCCTTTCCACATTTAATTCAGTTCCTGCCACCAGCAAACACACTCCCTCCTGTCCCATACAAATCCGGAAAACGAATATAAAAAGCGGGATCGGCAAAAGCCGTCGTTCATTTGCTGCGAACCGTAAAACATTTTGTCAGCCGTTCCTCAAAACGTGTCGTGCCCTTGTCGGCTCTGTCGCTTGCTCGTGTGGTTTTAAAATGCATTGTGGGAAGGAGGTCCCTGGCAACTCCTCCGTCTTTGGCATCTCTGCCTGACGAGGGATTCCTTGGGCTTGAATAATTACTGGTCTGTTAATCACTGAGATAACTGCTGATGTTTAATCTGTTGTGTTATATATATATGCATGATATCTCCAAAGCGTGCATGTTGAACAGAGCTGGTTGTGCCTGAAGCTGCAACTCAGGTGCAAAAAACGGAAGAAATATATATATATATGTAGGCTATCACTCTCTCACAGGAATGTGGGCCTTTTTAATCTATTTGACATGTAATAGAGTCTCTTATCATTATTTCATAAAGCGCATGCAAGATGCTGACGCTATCTGCGGTATTAGCTTTTTGACCCAGAACCAGCTTTTTATTATGTGCCGATCTAAGATAAAAATGAGCACGCCTTAAAAGATATATGTTCTGCTGGAAGGTGCTGGAGAAATGTGATACTGTCGGTTTGATATTCTTTATGACGAGTTTTAATATCTTTGGGCCAACTGACAGACCTTCTAGGGGCTGTCTTTAAGTCTTTCTGTCACAATTAGAAAAAGCGCAAGAAGATCATCTTTAATTGGCTTTCCCGTCAGCTGCCTGCTAGAGGTTTCTGCCGTGCTGTTCTAAATCGGTACCTGAATGAGGTCTGAAATATGAATGAAGTGTCAGTCTGCTGTCATTGGGCTTGCCCCGGCTTTCACACTGCAGTGAGATGCTATATATAATGTAGAACAAATAGAGTTAGAGTACATCCACAGGTACAACTAGTTTTAGTTACAGAAGCCAAACATGTCGCAGTAAGTAACTCAACCGCACAATACGTATACATGTAAATACATGTAAACCCTGTTATCAGTACCTTAATAGACTGTACTTAACTTAAATAATAGCAAAATTGACCATTTTCACTCCCTACTTAATTACAATTAAAATGAAAGTAGTGTTCTTTTTATTCCATTACACTTCTACTGATGATAGTCTTCACGTTTCATTTTGCAACACAATTTTATGCCTGAAATAAAACATAAACTTCTGCTAAAGAGGTAATATCACCACCTACAGGCTTTTATGTAACTGATCCTAAATCCTAACCAGGGGTGTAGCCAGCATCAGCCCAGGGTATTTTAAGTCTAGCCCAGGTAGTCAAAATAATTGTATAGTAAGTGATTATTTGTCACTGTGAACACACCACAGCACAGGACACAGTGCACCACATCGAAATGGGACCACTGCATTTGACCCATCCGTGAAGGAGCAGTGGGCAGTGCCCAGGGAGCAGTGCTTGGGGATGGTACCTTGCTCATGAATACCTCAGCGGTAACTTTACCAGCACTAGATTTGAACCTGCGACCTTATGATCACGGGGCCAACACCCTACCGTTACACCACCAAGAGCTGTTTAGCTTATTTATTTCATTAACATGCATGCATCTGGAAATTAAATCATATTTTTGGCAGTCTACTATAGTCTATAGTCTACGATTAAACCTTTTATATACTGTATATAAATTGAAGGAAAACGTCGGCTCCTCTTTGAATTTACATCCGTTCAAGGCTAAGCCCAGGGCGTCCTTGAAGGGTGGAAATGGTCCTGAATTTTAACATTCAGAGTCAAGCATTTCTTGTAAATTTAAGTATAGTTACTATTACATATGAACCGATCATCTGCCTGGTCAGTTATCAATGCTGATATTTAGTTTTGTGTATTGGTTTCAATCGTTTTTTACATATAATACATTTGCATAAATTAAAAAGTAAATTGGTTTAAAAATAGGTTCTAACTAGCCATCTCTCTCTGTCTGCACTCTGATTTGTTAGATGTAGATGTTTAGCCTAACAATGGGCCTTTATCGCATCACAACTGACCACTGGAAGTACTGGTCAAAGCAGTGTTTTTCTTCATTGGAAATAATTGGTATCAGTATCAGCCCTCAAAACCCATACTGGTTGACCACTAGCTACTGTCTGATTGTTTTTGACTCGTATTCAAGTATTTTTTCACTTTTCACTTTTACTTTTTGTTAGGAATCTTTACCTTCTCTTAAGTGTGGGTTTCCAGTCTGTTTACACCACTGCAATTTATACACTTTTTCTCAAATTTGTGTGCCACATTTGGCAATGGACTGCCTTCATTAGTTCCAAATTTTGTGTCAGTTGATGTTAAACTTTGAAGATTAATACTTTTTACTGTGTGCCATAATTAGAGCTGCTCTTTAAAGTTTGCTCTCAGTGCATGCTGGAATTGCATTAGAGGTCACTTTTTGAATCTTGGTGCAACTTTCAGGAATGACTTTGAGAAATGACTTGGTTCCAAACTCCGGCTCCCAGAGGATCTGGATACGGCTGAGGCCTTTGCTTCTGTGTACACACAGAGAAATAATGAAGTCCAAAGTGGTTAAACGGGGGGGCCTTTGACAACACACACTTCCTCCACTAACACTTCAGACGCCCCTCGGAACCTAGGCGCAATATTAAGGCATGGATCTCAACCTGACAAATACACATTTGAATTCCACACTTGGATAACGATTTCTGTTCACAGTAAAGGGATTCTTCCTTTTTTTCTGCTCTCTCTTTCCCTGGCAAAGAATGAGAGGAACCCAATTAACCCGAGTTAGAAACAGAGCAACAGTTTTCTCAATGCCTTCCCCCAACACTCAGGAGATCGGTCTTTACTATTAGAGTGAATACACCAGGATGCCTCACTCTTCCCTAATTGAAACCTTTGGGACTGGCTTTTTAAGCTTTGAGGGGAAAAAAACATATAACTTTGAGGATTGAGCTTGGAAAATCAAGACGCTTTTGTTCTGCATGAGGGGCCGGCGCAGAAGGTGCCATTTCCTTTTCTCCTTAAAAACAGCGAACCGCAGGGAGAGCCGAGAGGATACTTGTTTAACATGTCTTCATTAAAAGACTTTTGATCCAAATCGCTATAATCACGTCGTGTTAACGGCAACCTGTCGCTCACCCTCGACTTTTGGTCTGATAATTGGGACTGTGTTGAGAAATTAATTGCAAGAGTCTCCCTGCGAATCTACAATGGGATTTGTCCAAAAAGCCGAGAACAGAGGAAAGAAAAATCCCCAGCAGTGTCTTCAGCATGTCAGTCTCAAAACTAACAAAAATGACATTGTATTGACATCTTAATGTTGCAACTTTAATCTTAATGTTATGCAAGATTAAATGGCAAAAACTACATACATCATCATCATCATCAATATTCTATTTTAACATTTATGCAAATAAACACTCATGCAAACACGGTTCAAACTACTTAAGTTATTTCTGGTTTGTCATTTGCTGGTTCTTGTTGATTTGATACTGACCAGCAGTTTAGATTAGTTCATGCTGACTTACAGACCATCTCAAAAGATTTTAAAACAGATCTTACACAGAGTCGCTAACTCACACACACATCTGGCGTGACACACATTAAGCATCAATCTCACACTCTCATGCTCAAGCACTCTCACACCAACCTATTATATATTTTAAAAAATTGTTCACTCATATGCTGAGTTGATCACTAGACTGCACAAGAAAGTTATTTTCCGAATCACTAGAACCAAGCTCTAGTCGTAAATGTGCTCTAAACTCCTAACTAGACCACTGCATTATCTATGCACTTTTCTCTGCTTGTTGATTCGCTGAAAATATCTGCCACCCTTATGTCAGTTACGTACGTCTGCCTATCCTTCATCTTTGGTATAAAGTTGTTCAGAGCCAGTAGGACAGAGATGAAGGTTCTGTGTGAAATTGACGATTATTATAGTAAAAAAATATCCTGTATTAAAACAATGTGTAGTAACAATATAGATACGTACTCAACTGGTTAGAGCTATGGTTAGGATTTGGCTAACGCTCCGAAAATTGAAAATCTCACCACTGCCAAGTGACCGAAGTTGGCAACCCTGCTTACACCAAATAACTTGGTCACAAGCAAAAGAAGACTTTTAAGACCAGACTAAAGCTGGGGAATGGATAAACCCAAATTAACAACCTTTCTTTCAGTAGAAAATCCCCAATCTAGATGATGTTGGTAATAAGGATTTACCTACAATTTTACTGTTGAAAAAAAACCCTCTCGTTCTCTCAGAGCATCAAGTGCTGCTCTCCTGGAACCGCCTCAGCTTAAAAGAAGAGGAAGACATGCATCAAGACTCTTTGCAGTGCTGGCTCCTCAATGGTTGGACGAACTTCCTCTTGCCATAAGAACTACTAAGTCCCTTGCTGTCTTCAAACGGCGTCTGAAGACACACCTCTTTAAAGAGTATCTAGGGAACTAATTTACCCCTCATAATTACTGTTTACGTTGCTTTCCCCCCTCAAAAACCCAAAAGAAACCCCACTAACATGTACATTTGTCTGGGAACTTTCATTTTTCTCTAACACGTTTTTGTTAAAGTACGTAACGTAGTCGGCGGTAACTTGGTTTAATGACAGTTGCTGATTTTAAACATAGCATTACAGTTCAAACACTACGAAGCACTGTTGTAAGTCGATCTGGATAAGAGCGTCTGCAAAATGCTGTGGTCCAGATGTAATGACCTTATCCTTTATTCCTAATGATTTTAACAGATCTTTGTTAAAGACATTAAAAGCTACTGTGCATTAAGTGGAGGGAAATATGTAAAGATAATCTGCTAGTACAGGCATTATGTAAATGGCAAAAGTTATGTAAAACCATAAAAGGCCCAGCAGAACATCCCACATGCAAAAGATATGTTCTTGGCAAATTAGAAGTTCCTACTTTGGTCAAAATATTAAGTAAATTGACTAAACCTGAATTTCAACATGCAGAATATTCATCCTGCAGTGTATATGCATGAGTCTGTATCAGACAGTGACATCATTTTTAGTTTTGATGAACAACTGTTCAATAAAGAAAAAGTGTGACCTGGAATGTAAACATGGATATCAAGTCAATATCATACAGCACACATTCACCTGAAATTCTAGCTTACAATGCTGCAACTAATAATGTCTCCTGATTTGTCTGTGATTTTAGAATTTACAGGCTGTATTAGACAAGAACCAGGAAAACACCCTGCTTTTCTTCACCGTGCAGCCGCACAAACACCCAAAACATACCACTTGTCACGAGGTGTGTCTGCATGACAGGAGCCTTTGGCACCATTACAAGATTCCTTTATTTACAGACAAATACAAATCAAGCTGAATGGCCACAAAACTACAAACTGAATCATCTGCAAATGCAAAACACACAACACGCCCACATGGGGTAGAACGACAGTGGACTGACAGAGACGAAGGGATAGACAGGCCTAAATAGGGAACTAACAAACTAGAAACAAATGCAAACACTAAACAGACTGATTAAACTAATCAAGATACTTTACACTAAACCAACAGATGAACAGAACTGGACTAACTAGAGGAGGGAACTAAACTGGGACCAATGAAGCAAACATATCAAGAAACTAGGAACTAAGGACTAAGCAAACTCAGGTGTAACCAAAACTTAAGCTAATGAACCAATAATTGAACTAATAAACCAATCAGGACATGGGGCAGGACAAAGGGAGTTGACAGACATACCGTGCTAGACAGACAGGACAGTACAGGACAGGGGTGCCCTCTGGTGGGCGGCTGGAGCAATGGTCAGGGGGAGCCATGACACTGCAGAAGACACCAAGGACCAAAACGTCGAATAATGTACATCATTTATTAAGCCCAAACTCTTACATGTAAGCGGAAGTGGAAAAATCCAGCTTCAGAAAGTAAAAATCCTATCAGGTGGTCCTCAGAACCAATTCAATTAGACTATGACTACATACGACTATGTATCGTTTTAAGAAATATCCGAGTTAAAATGGTGTAATGCGTGTCAAAATCTGACATGTGCAATTGTTTATGTGGTTTGTGTGGTTTATGTGGTTTATGTGACGACCGCTGGTGATACAGGATTACAAGGTTTTGTTGCAGTAGTGCTAATAAACTTAGCAGCGCCTGCAGCACAAACACAGCTCTGTAATCCGACGTTGTTGTTGTTACCGGTTGTTACATGCGCAGTGCGTCCTTTTTGGGTGTTTTGAAAATCTATACGATAATGTGAGGCGGTATTTTGAGATTTTTCCACTCTGTAACTTGTTTTCAAAAGAGTTTATTTCAGGGCATCGACCACCCTGGTGGCATGTGTACAAAAGACCAAAATGATAAAAAACTTTTTCGGATTGACCTAAAATCGTTGTCATGTGGACAAGTCCTTAAAGGAACACTAGGCCAGAAATTCTATTTGAGTTTTCCATTTGTTCCTAACAATTAAATGAATTTTAAGACGAACCTACGCTCAAAAAAAAGTTTGCTGAATCTGTGTCTCAAATAGAACTGATGATGCATTAGTATCAGTTTGCAAGTTTCATTTACAAAGGACAACATATTAACATGACAATTCAATTTTATTGTCTGCCAAAGAACCGCTCTTGATGCAGCCAAATTTATTGGTTTGCAAATTCCAGCCTCCTCCACAGACACCCACAGATAAACATTAGGAAAGGTTAAGATCATAGCACAGGGTCGGCTGTTTATTCGCTGAGGGAATAATGGCCTTACTCAAGTGTCCAACCATGATAAGACTGGAGAGCGGTGTGGGCTACAGAGCCTTTCTACAAATCTTAACAGTTACAGAGGTAAACAAACTTTTGCTATGGGTATGGATTCAAGACAAAAAATTCTTTGATTGTCACATACTGTACAAACTTGTTCAAGTACAAATAGTGCTTTTACGCGAGTGAATATTTGTCTTTGTGAACACACCGCATCACAACCAAATGTGACCACTGCATTTGACCCACCCATGAAGGAGCAGTGGGCAGCTGCTTGGGGACGGTACCATGCTCATTAGTACCTCAGTGGTAACTTTACCAGGCCGGGATTTGAACCTTCTGATTATGGGACGACCTCCCTAAACGTTACGCTACCAACTGCCCCAACTGTGTTATGAAGATCAGCTGTGTTATGAAGAAGATGTTTATTGGCATTGATGTCCTGGCGAAGAAATGTTATGGCCCTCTCTGTCTCTGTGTTTTGGGCGTAATAATGAATTTTTCGTAGGTCAAACAGGCCAAACGAGTCTCTGCTGAACCTGGCTGCTCTGGTCCTGCATCTCTTTCTGTAAATGTCCTGGTGTATAAAAAGACAATAAATCTTTATGTTTTCACTTAAGTGGGGTGGTATTGGGCTAGCGGTAAGACACTACTTATCAAAAGGTCAGGGGTTTAAGTCTGAATCCAAGGCTTGTAACCTCCAGGGAGACTGCACCTGTAATTAGGAAATGTAAGTTGCTCTGGATGAGCGCGTCTGCCAAATACTGTTAATATAATGTAGGTGAAACTGGAAAAAAACAAAATAGATTTGATGCTCTACAATTTATCTTTACTTTTCTGTCTTCACTTTCATTGCAAATCCAATGAGCCAAACAGACACTGTGGGTCCAAAAAAGGAAGTGCTGTGCCTTTTCCAATGTAACTGGCCAATTTGTATGAAACTGATTCACTGTTGCATTTTAGCCGCGACTGTGTAAGTAGCACAAACAGTTTTCAGTCACATGCAAGACGTGTGTGTTACTGAATAGCTCAAGGGGCTTTTACACTCCTTTAAAGTGTGGCAACAAAATTAGCATTGCAAACCTGCTTAAGCTGTGTTTTGAACGCTCAATGAGTTTAACTGGCAGCAACCCAACTTTACCTTTAAGCTGAGTATTTAGGGCCTATTTACACGTATGCAGATATTTTTATAAACACAATTAATTTTTTCTGTGTTTGGCTTTTTCATTTACATGTGAACAGAGTTTTAGCCACCTCATAGGCATATTTTTGAAAACGCCCTCCAAGGGGAAGATTTTTCAAAACGCTGGATATGTGTAAATGAGTAAAACAGTTTTATTAACATGATGGCGATAGGGGGACTTAGCCCCCAGGGCTGTGGTTAGGGTTAGGGTTATGCGCTACATGCGCGCAGAAGTCGCACCTACATAGGCTTCATCAATTAATTCATTATTTGAAGAGCATTTATCAGGCCCCGTCATCTGGCTTGCTTTCTTTCCTTCCCTGCCTTCTGTGGAAGACCCTGCCGACCTCAGCAACATTAGCTTTGCTTAACAGAGAAGCAATGACATGCAGCTTCCGCCTGGGTCCATATGCCCACCCACCTGCCTAGTATCCGGCATGTCACCCGCTATTCACTGATGAAAAAAAACATGACACAGGTGAGTGGTAAACATTTAAGTTTGGAATCATTTTGTGTTCTAGTGTGTATGGAGATTTTTTTAAACGAATGACATATAAACCTAATAAAAAAATTAAACGTATAAAAAATGTGTTCATAAAAATAGCCATATGTGTAAACAGGCCCTTAAATGGAGCACTAAATGTAGAGCTCGGCCATATTTTTTCACTGTTATATTCTGAATTAAATGTGCAACAAAGTGATTATTATATTGCCCACCAAACCTAAATCGTGTAGCTACAGTGTCTTGTGAAATCACTTCGACCACAAATAACAATTTCATTGAATGAATGGTTTTGCAAAGTATTGTAGCTGCACGTTTTAAGGTGTGGTGGGCAATGTGAAAATGCCTTTGCTGCTAATTTAAAACCCAGTCAACATTGGCCAAAGTTATGGGCAAAGATACAGAGGTCCCCTATTTTGACTAAAAGTGTACATCAGAGTGTCAGAGCTACAAAAGTCCAGCTTCTACACTGTAGACTTCTATTGTAGGCAAATTTTATTGTAGAGTGGTTCTTAAAAAATAAAAGGGCTTTATTCACAGCACAAGAAAAGCATGGATTATGGGCCGTCGACAATAATCCAGCAACTCAAATTTTGGGGAGGAGATATTTTTGTGGATTGACAGCGTAACTCATTAAGAACATAGCAGACATTTAAAGAACGAACCCCTTAAATCCTATAAGACAGAGGGGGATTAAGAGAGAGAACATTTGTCAAATTAAGTGAAACCTGTGCTATTGATTCCTGCTAACCAAGGTAAATGAAAGAGAATTAATTAAAGTGGATTAATGGATAAACGAGGGCATGGCTAAGGCATTTCCTGGTGAGCTTTTTAATGGCCCACAGGGTGGATGAATGCCCCCCTTTTCTCATATATGCTTTATTTGTTCCTCCAGGATCTCGCTCGGCAAACTAGCTCCCCCAATTTAGTTTTTTTTTGCCAAGCCGTGGCGAGGCGAGGCTTTGTGGGCGGGCGTTATGAAAAGTGGCCGAGTGCTTGCCTAATGACTCCTGCTTTAAATTCAGGGCAAGCACTGGGGTTGAAGGGAGTGTCATTTGGTAAAGCTTTAATTGCACCTCGTCGCTGATGGGGGTCATTTGTCCGGTGGCAGTGGATTACTAGTCCTACTGTTTGTGATTAAGCCTACAAAAAGGCAACGCGGTTCCGTGCAGCGAGCGCCGACTCGTTCTTAGCTCGGGCCTCCTGAGAGGAAACAGCTGTTCCGTCCTTCTGTTTGCAGGAGGAAGAACCAGCTCGCTGTCCCTTAGCAGGTTTCCCTCTGTCACCCAGCATTTGTAATTTAAAAAAAAATAAAAAAGCAGGCATTTTGGAGGCATTCTCAATGTTGACTTTCATTTTTCTGAAGGGACCCCTTTTGCAGATAAGAATATTTCTCCAATATTTCTGAGATTCCCTCATTTGCTAGTGAAACAGTGAGTGATTGTCATTGTGAACACAGCACAGCACAGCAACAGTGCACCGCAATGAAATGAGACCTCTGCATTTGACCCTTCCATGAAGTAACAGTGGGCAGCTAATATGAGCAGCACCCAGGGAGCAGTGCCTGGGGACGGTACCTTGCTCATGAGTACCTCAATGGTACCTTTACAGGTCCTGGGGCCGCCAACTGGCGACCTTCTGATCACGGGGTGAACGTTCCAACCGTTACGCTAGCAACTGCCCCAAAGTCAACAGAGAACGTCTTATTACTTTGATCATGGACTGCTACAAGTCGGAACATTCATTCATTAATTCATTTATCATCTGAACTGCTTAATCCCTTTCAGGGTCGCAGGGACCAGAGCCTATCCTAGGACTCCGGGGGTGAGGTGGGGACCTCAAGGGAAAATTAGACGCCATGATTCAGACAGATTCTTTTAAACACCAAGGAAGTGAGAAATAACATTAAGGTAAAAGGGAGTATGTATATTTAGCATGAAAATGTGAAACAGCACCCCAAAAGTCACAGCCGGTTAGCAGCTGGTAACTGAATGCCACGTTATTGTAGGTGTGGTAGCTCCATTCCCCAACACAACATGTGTAGCATGAAGGAGTGCTGGAGATTTTTTAGCGTAAAACACCACCACGACCCAATAAAGCTGTCAGAAGCGGAAGCGATGGGACGAACTCCTTGAAGAACAATATGTGCCCCAGTTTTAAAAGGGGTATAAGAAGTCACAAATCATTTCCCAGTGTGCAGTGAGGAAGCAGTGGTTGGGTGGGGGGGGGCAAAAAAAAATCAATGACGAGTACTGCAAATTGAGTTTGCTGCCCACTTGACAAACTTCGAGCCCGGGATCTGCTGGACAAACAGACCTAAATCAACTTGTCAACCAGCTTTTTATCATGGCAGAATGCTGACCTTGGACTGTTTGGGGAAATTCACTCTAATCACCAACAGCAGGACAGCAGGCTTTGGTGGAGGTGGAGAGGGATGTGTGGAAATGCTTAAATCCTCCCAATAGCAGCACAACGCCTTAGTGGAACTATCTGCACAAATGTGCATTTTTAGTAGCCGGTGACCAACAAGTTGCATCCTACCAAAGAATAACGTTGAGTCCTCATCAAGGCACACAACTCTCATATGAGAGAAAGCCGACGGGAAAAAAATTCACTAGTGCTTCTTAGGGAATTAGGCAGCCCAAGGCTCTGGAGATTAACTGTCATCTTTGGCAATGAAACACATTTCCCAGGCATCTTTCCACCCCGCCCCTTGCCCACACACACTCATTTTATTTATTTATTTATTTATTTGCCCCCCCCACAATCCATCTCCCCCCTGCACAGCTTGTTGTATTTCCATAAATTTGCTGTTCATTTGCACTTGCCGATCCCGACAGAGAGCCTTCGGACAGCTTCGCTTAAACTGCTCATTATTTATTTGATCTCGTTGGGGTGATTTAAGGCCTGCGCCGGCCAGTAATTAAGCTGTTGTCGGCGATATGGGGGGGCAGTAGAGTGTTCGCTGGTACGAGCCCTTATTGATTTACAGTAGATTACCATCTTGAAGGGAGGAGCAGCAGCAGCAGCAGAAGCAGCCAGCCGACCCGGTGATTTACGCTAATATTCTCTTTCCCGTTTTCTCCAAGGCCCCCGGAAATTCCAGAAAGTGACCGGCAGGCTTCGGTGACAGTCGGGGACTCACTGCGCTTTTGCCGGCATTGCCGTTCACATATCAATGCGCTGCAGCTTTGCATTTGCATAACTCATTTCCAGGAATGTGGTGGACTATGGCACCAGTTTGACAGAACGGCAATGGAAGGGAGACTCGGCCGCTACCTGACAAAATGTTATTGCAGCAGACGAGGCGGCTACACAGAGGCAGAGTCAAGTGTCATTTAACTATGAACAATGATGATTTCTCTCTCTCTCTCTGTGGAAACACTGTGCCGTATGTATTACTGACTGGGGTGGGGGCGGAGGGGTGTAGGTTGGGAAGGGGGTCTTGGTTCACTGCATACAATTTGAGGAAGTGAAATTTTTTTTAATTTTTGAAGGACTTAATTTTTGGGGAAAAGAAATCTGCCATCATAGTAAGATACAATATACTGTATACTTACATAATATGTAACATATTAGACTTAATAATAATTATGATATTGTAATATATTACATATTTTATATCATATCATGCTATATATACAGTACATTATATAAAACATAATGATAGTACAATATTTATTGTAATAAAATATAACAATTATTATAATGTAGTAATATATAGTTATATAAATATTATCTCAGTATTACAGTATATCACATAAAGTTATTTTAATTCATAATATTATTATAATAGCAAATGTTATATTATTTATAACATTACATACAGTTAGATAGGTTAATATGGTATCGATATATATGATTTATACACTATATATGATATTTTGCTATATATGTGCAAATGTAATGTAAATATATTAATTTTTTCATACATGCATTTTATATATTATACATACATGCATACGTGATTTTAATGTTTCAGAAACATTGCTTATTAATGTTTTTATTATTGTACAGTCAACATCTCAAAGTAGGTTTAACACCCATAAAAATATTTTAAAACAAAATAATAACATAAATTCTCACATTTTTATTTGTTTAGGTATATTTTCACACTAACGCTAGGTTAAAAATCTTTCATCATAGCGTCGCCCGTCCAGAGCTTGGCCGTCCACAGCTTTGTGATTTTAGTGTAATCCCGCCGCATAATTATCACCGGCCTCGTTTCCCCAAAACCATTTGCCAGTGCCGAGAAGCCATTTTAACGTCTGCGCACGAGTGGCTGCAGGTTCGTGTCTGTCCCCTCCCTTGTTCCCTGACCTGGCAATCACCGTGCTCTTTGTACCGTGCCGGCCCTTAATGGCCTGGGGGGCGTCGGAGTTGTTTGCGTGATGGGGTTCAAGGGAGAAAAGCCACCACATGAAGATGTCAATACATTGATATGATGAGACGCATCCCAAGCAGATGCTTATGAGGCTCAGCGAACTCGGCCGCGAACTCTCCCTCCTCGAAGGTATTTTTGCACGGTGTCCAGCCCCCGGTCCCACCGCTCAGATGCCTGCCAAAAACACTGTTTGTACTGAGTTTGGTGCACATGGTCGGCCGCGTCCTGCCTCGCACCGCCTGCTGCAGGGGAGCTCACTTTTTATTTTTTTATTTTTACATGCCCAGTATCTATCCCCCTCCATCCCTGTTAATGTGGTTGCCGTCCAAGACGTTTTTTTATTTGCTCAGATGGAGCCTCGGAATCTGAAGGAAGAGAGAGAGAGCGAGAGAGAGGGAGAGAGACGGCCCAATGCCTGGCTTTTCCCGGAGGCTTTTTTTTCTGGGTTGAGGCTGTTTCTATGTGTCTTCCTGTTGGCTGCCTTTCGCCTGATTCTTTTCAAGCTGTTCCTGGGCATTAAGATTTTAGGACGAAAAAAGTACAAGTTTTTTGGGTGACAAATAGGCATGTTTCCCCAAGCGTGGGAGTGGCGTCGTGATGCTAATCCCTAAAAATGCTATTAATGATTATCACTGGATTTATGGTTTTTAAAAAAATCTAATATAGAGCCTTGTTTACTAACATCTTCTTAAGTTTTTTCCTTAAATTAGTTCTTAAGAAAGTTAAGATATTTAGGGCCAATTTCTCAGTCTAGGATTAAATCTAGTCCTAGACTAGCTTTCAGTGTTTCAGTGATAAATCCATTGGTAATACTTCTTAGTCCCAGACTATGCTTAATCCATGTTCAAGAAATTAAAGCCCTTAAAGTATAATGTTACACAGCTGAAGAAATGAAGAAATTCCAATAAGCAATAAAATTTGCATTAAGGGCCCTCTTCAGAATCTTTGTGAAAACTGCATGAGTGGGTTTAAGAACAGATTTCTTAACCACTAACCAGAGGTGTGCAAAGTAGCTAACTTCATTACTTAAGTGAAAGTACAGGTAGCACTAGTCAAATGTTACTCCAATATAAGTGAAAGTCGTACAGTAACAAGTAACGAGAAACTTGATAGAAATGTTGTTAAGTAAAATGTACAGTGTTCGTCTTTTAAATGTAGTGAAGTGAAAGTCCAGAATTTCCAAAAAAATACTAAAGTGAAGTACAGATACTCAAAAACTGCACTTAATTACAGTACTCAAGTCAATGTACTTTCGTGTTTGTTTCCTTTGCACTAACTTCCATTTTTCTCTAACATGGTTTTTGTTAAAGCATATAATTTAGTTGGCGTTAACTTGGTTTTAATGCCAGTTGTTGATTTTGGACTGGTTCCTTGCTCATGGATTAAGTCTAGTCTCGGACTAAGTTGTAGTACCAATGGAGATTTGCCATTCAAACTCAAAGCTAGTCTAGGACTAGGCTTAATCCCTGACTGGGAAATTGGTCTAAATCTTAACACAGATTAAAAAACAGCTGTGATTAGTGAATGAGGCCCAATATCACCTTATTCGGTCATAAGTGGATTTCAGTGTGTAAGCCTTTTTGTGACATTATTTTTCACCCCCTGCAAAAGGCTAGATTAAATATTGCTTATATTTCTTGATTTATCCACAATTTAAACAAAAGATAATTGAAGAGTGTTCAGCAAATTCATTAAAGAGGACACTTTTAATTAGTAAATTATCTTTCTATTAAACACATTTGGGTTTCACATCAGCACCAAGCTCAACTGTGTCTCAGCTATGTAAGTCTCTATTTATTATCTTTGCAGAAAAATTGTCTCTGGTGTTAATCTGTAAAGCCAGATAGGTCTATTAGTTTAGCAAACTAGTAAAAGCAAAAGCAGAACTGAACTCTTTATGTGCCATATCTAAACCTTAATGTGGCAAGCTTAGATTTTTTTGCATTGTATAAGACCTAGCTCTGCAACAGTGTTTGCTAGCATCTTAGCAACACGACAGTGACGTAAGTAAATTGACACTTGTTTATGTAACGATTACTCGGTGGACCCAGATGCAGAGCACGGTCTTTAGTTGAGGAAGGTGTTTACACAAATCTGTGTCTTGAAACAGGCACTGTTCAAAACATGGAGACAGAATCAACCAAATCAAAATGGGTAGGACAAAAACAATGTCAGCAAGCCGGAAAGACTCTGGACATTGCATGAAACAGATGAGAACAATGCACTGTAAATATGGGAAGTCAATGGCGTGGCAAGTTTAATCAGGTGAACCTGAACTAATAATCAAACAAAATGTTTGCAGCAGGTTTGAGACATATGTCACTAGTGGCAATTTAATGCGTTGTTGCCAAACATTTAACAGAAAGTTTGCACTAGTGGGTTGACATTAACCAAACTTGTGCTTAACATATTCTGGCGAAACTCCACAATTTGCCACAAATTAACCACAAGTTTGTCATTGTCAACCACTAGTGGCAAACTTTCAGCAATGTTCTGGCAACAACGACAAATTGCCACTAGTGACATATGTATTTGCCAGTGATTTGCCAAAAACTATTTGCCAGTAATGACAAACTTGTAGTGAACCTTTGGTGACAAATGTACCAGGTTCCTAAGTTTTCCACAAGTTTGGCTAGCAGTTCACCACAAGTTTGCCACAAACCCAATTTGCATGTAAAAATATGCCATTGCCGCAAAATTTGCGTCCACATTGCAAGGTTAACAAGGTTAACCGCAACTGTTTGCTAGAAGCCTAAAATTTTTGTAACAGCTAGAGTCCTTGTGAAGACCGGAACTAAAATTCCGTCTCTCTGGGAAGAACTTCCTCCTGCATCGATTATAAACTTTAATCAACTTGTTTACAGTGTCCGGTACATCTTCACGTTCTGACAGTGTTCATAACTCTACTTACATCCTCTTCCATTTCCGGTTTATTTTCATTTGCATCTTCATTAATGTTTCACAAAACTGCACAGATGGGTCGGTCTGCTTTAATGTCCACTTTTTGACGAATGAAGAAGAAGTGCTGCAATCATCTTGGCTTCTGGCCATTGAATTGAGCCACGACGATGCAGGTATTGATGAGAATAGTCCTGAACTTATTTACAGTGGAAAAACGTTTGTTTACTGACCCCAGTGTCGTTCAGCACTGTTCTTGGCGCCAGTGGAGAAGTGCCATTCAGTCTGGGGAATCTGTCCTACTCAGAAAGAGCTGACTGTGTATGTGGGTTTTTGCAGAAATGCCTTAAATAGACGACTGATAAATACTCGCAATTGGTTTTGAACATTTGATCGAAATAAGATTAGTGAGCACTGCTTTAATCAAATACAGGTGTATTAGACTTTTACAGTTTGTAAAACTTGAAGTAGCTCAAAGTCTCCTCCCTGACATGGACTCAGTGACCGTCCAATACAAAACTACAGTTTGAGTAAACCTCAAAATCTGAATCACTCTGAATGCTGCTTTGAACTGGGTTTGGAGTCGCCGAAGTCCATCAGTTCCATCAGAATTGTACACCTCCAACGTTAATGATTCTTTTTAACATTTCTCTCATTTCCCAGCAGTTGTTTTCCGATTTTCCCTAAGTTTTGCATCGCGGTACATTACGTCACACTCTCTGCGTCTTCATCTTCAACCAGGAGGACTCATGACGCATAAATGATATTTTCTGCGATGTGAAGACACTTGCTGCGTTTGTTAGCATGCACGTCTCTCGCAGGGAAGTCCAGCATTCACTAAAACATTCCAGTTCAGTGAAATCTTCCCATTATTACAGACAAAACTCATATTTTTAGCTGATAAATAACAACAACCAGCGTTCTACTCGCAGTACAGCTGATTTACTTGATATTAATTTATATTCTACGCGCACTCACAGTGCTATTATTGCCCGTATTAGCTCTCATATGGAAAGAAGCCCTCATGACGAAAATATACTTCTCTCCCAGAAATAAGTCAAAAATGAGTTATAGGCCAAAATGAGTCCAAATGCTCAAAAATGGCCAAAACTTCAGTATTTCTTCATTTTCCATTAATCAGAAAATATTTTATCCATTCTATAATGTTAGAAAGTAAACAATAAATATAGCAAAATGCATTATTAGTTATCAAATTATTTTATTCTGTATCCAGATGGATTCAATGGATAAAAAAGAGGTTTCTACCTGGCACTAAGGAATTGGACTGATAGGCAGAATCAACAATGGCATTGATATTGATCAAATCTTATCAATTCCCACCCCTAAGCACGATGAGGATGGAACGAAACAGAGAGATGGTGAACATCAACATCTTCATATACTGTAAAGTGGCGTCTTAACCACACAAACTTTGCATCATCTTTATATCGTGCCATTTGTCTGCTGTTGCTTTCAATTGCGAAAGAAAGAAAATGGCTGTAAAGCATAAATGTCACCAATTTAGCAATACTTTGGTATTGTTCTTTTCAGTCTGCTAGAAGACGTGTGTGTTACAGAACATTTCAAAAAATGCCTTGCAGGCACAAATTGTCCCTCTAATTCCTTAGTAATGGAAGGAATGCTTTTTGTGAGGCTGCTGTGAGAGACGGCAATCTGTTGTTAAGACATTTTCGGAGAGTGCACTTACTCCATTACCGCACACCTTTAAGTATCTCTCCCAGAAAGTATTCTGTCTACTGTACGGTACTGTAATGGCCTTCTGACAGCAGAGTTGAGCAGCGAGGCTGGGCGTGATGGTCTCATAAACCAGCGTGAAAAGTGACTTAGCTTTATCCATGCCAACAGACAAGTGTAGAACACTCCAACTTGATATGTACGGCTAATGTGTGAGGTCTGAGTGTGTGTGTGTCTCCATATACATACACACATCCCTCCATTAATCTACCAGTGTTGGTGAGTAGATAAAATTTGCAGCTGTACATGCTTAAATGACTTTTTAAATGCAGTAGCTTTTACAGTTACTATTTCTGTATTTACAACTGGTGATGAAACATGGAAAAATGCATTATTATTACAAAAATACTATTGATTTTCTCTCTTTACAAAGATGGGTATTTCGAACTAATATGTATTTCTGTCATCTTTTCACCTCCCTACCATCAACATTAGGACCTGGAAGTGGTCAGTCGAGTTCAGGAAGTATATAAGGGAGTGATTTCTCACGGCATCTCTGCCTCTCTGCCATCTCCCTGATAGAGTGTGTCTCTGTTAGAACACTTGGTTCTTGTGGCAGAATCCTAGCTCTTTGTGTGTGATAAGGAGAGTTCTTGCCATCCCAACTGCATGCAATCTGGCTCTCGGCAGCTCTCAGCCCATTTGATTGGCACCACCACTTTTCTGCGGGCTAATGGCTAACGTAGCAGTCTGTTATATCTAACGGATCACTGGCAGACTGGCGTTCTGCGGCGTTAGTTCAGGAAATCCTAACCAGATCCTATCCAGTCGTGAAGCAGTGGCAAATCGCCTAACCGGCAGCGCTGAAAGATTGTGATCGTCTGGCTTTCTCTCGTCACATCCTAACCAGATCCCTGACAATTTCTGATTGTTGTTGCATTGGCAGAAACGGCATCTGAAAGGTTACCGTGCACACGTTGCATAACAGCATGGTATTGGCAGCTGCGTGATGGAGTCAAAGAATGGAATTAATTTTTACCAAGACAAAATCTGATATAAGTTACACATGTGAATGTAACTTACATCAAACAAAAATTAGAAGTAGGCGCCTTGTCCCTTTTTCTGTCTGATGCGATACAGATGCGATAATGATACCTCCGCGGCAAAACCAGTAAGCATCATAAAATTTTCAAAATTGAGTTATTATGTTTTACATGAAAGGGCATAAATCAAGCTTCAAAAGCGATACCTATATAGGACGACAATGACTGAGATATCAACATTCAGTGGTTTCCTCCTGTCATACCCAAGTGAAAGCGGAAAATCTGCCTTTGAGACTGACTATACATGCAATAACACTCACAGAATGCTTGGTGCGGTCTTGGCTATGTTTGTATTTACGGTAGCTTACGCTGCGTTAGGTTAACTGAACTTGGGAGACTCGCTAGTCAACGAGTGGATTTACCGTAAATATTGAAGTAGAGTGGTCAAAACAGAAACTTTTAACATTCTGCTTGAATTGAATTCCTCACCTCAAGAAAGTCACGTTTTTAGGATGGAATGGGTAAGTTTTTTCAGCGAAATTTGGTGACAACAGTACAGTATAACCCTTCCACTGTTTCAAAACACTAAAAACAAAAATCCAAAATTTTACCCCCTCAACATAAACAATCTTTTTTCGGAAACCTCCGTTGCGACAAATGACTGGTTTTGCTGTGGAGGGTCACATATAGTAAATATATCTGCTGATACAGTCTCTGTGTCTTTTTTCAAACAGAAAGCACAAAATAATGCTTTAAAAATGTCTGAAAACATGATGGAATTATTCTGTTATGCTTAGAAATGCTTGACTTAAATACTGTTTTCCTAACTAAAGCAATATAATAATTACACACCCATATGTATAGGCTAAATTATGTATTATTAAAATAACATCTCAAATATTTTTTGAATAAACTGTTCTGTAATTTTCTGGCTGATTCTAATTCTCTTGATTACTAAAACCATCAGGAACTCAGAGATTGCGAGTGAGAGCTGGTGTTCATTCATTCATTCATTCATTCATTCATTATCGGAACTGCTTAATCCCAACTGGTGTCGACACGCTCTACCTTACAGTTCTCACTGGAACCTTATATTAGTTTGTTAAAACACATTGATTTTCATATTACTTTGAACTTTATGCTTCATATTTCGTTTCAATTTATATCCAACAGCGCAAATATAAAGTTTTGGATGTAGTTGACATTAATCACTTGTAGCATGAAAACCCAACTTTTAAAAGTAGCTTACCCTGCACTGGGTGTAATCTATAGCTACTCCCTAAAAACACTGTAACACACCAAGTGTTGCTATCTCCAACACTTGTTAACCTGGAACAAATTACCCCGAATGAAACAAGATTTAAGTTTGTGCTGTATACGCATCTCATTCCGCCTTTACATCTTCTTTCCCCTTTTTTTTAGCATCTGTATCGGCCTGCAAATCCATCACGCTGCACAAACCGAGCAAAACGCGGCTCTTGCTCGCCTGCTACACTCCCTCAACAGGTCACCGCTGGGAATTGTCTTCAGATTTGTGTCAATCATTCTGTCCTGCCTAAGCTCGGCGTTTAATCCTAACTCCGGGTGACAGCGAAATCCATTCTTCAGACTCTCTCCACGAGTTCCCCATTATCGCCCGAACGCTCGCCTTGCTCTGCTATATGGTCTGAAACGGACTCGAGGCAATTTGGACAAAGAACTCACTCGTAGTAAACCCCTCCATGTGTCTTCAACTGACAAACACTCAGCAGGAATGTACTGAAGCAATTATAACAAACTTGGAAGATTGGGACAAGTATGGAAGTATTAATAAATAATTGTGTATTCTGTACAGTGCGTGAAAACTTTTCTTATTTATTTCACCAATAATATTTTAAAGGCGAAAATTACTGGGAGACTCACGGTGGCACCCTTCTCAGTTTGTGCAATCCAATTGGAGTTCTTCATCATGCCTGCCAACTTTAAAATCTATTTAATGGCGATGAATAAACCTTTTTAAGAAACCTAATCAAAATGCTAATGGACTTGCATAGATAAGATTTGATTCCTGGAAATGTCTGGCATCCTTCCAGTAATTTGTTGTTTCATTTGAAGGTCGTACAGAGACTTGCGAAATTGTCAAGAAAACACTAAGATTGACCAAAGGCTGAATTAATCTCTTGTGGTTTATTTTTATTTTTCCACTGCCACTTCTGCTTAGATATTGCAATGTGTCAACCAGGCTCATGCTCATACAGTGTGAGGCAAAGCAAGACCTTTGTGCACTTTCATGTATAATTTTGGCAAATTTAAATTCTTTTACTGTTGCATTCTGAGTTACATTTGCAATATATTGTCCACCACACTTTAAACCTGTAGTTACATATGGATCCACCAAATTCTCATAAGGCAGAAGTTTCCAGTTCAGGTCCTGGAAGGCTGGAGGATCCTGGAGGATTTCCATCACCTGTGTGAGTCACTTCTGGTGGGCTTCTAGCTGAAACAAGGTGTCAGTGTTCTGAACTCAAGTATGATGAAATACCTGCAGGATATCAGCTCTCCAGGACCAGAACTGGATACTCCTGCCATATATATTTTTTTTTATCTAGTGTGGTGTGAACTAGTCATTTATAATTTTTTTGTAGGCAGAAGTTAACTTTGTCATGTGGTAAGTTGATTTTACTCTGCAGGTTCATTTGAGTTGCATTTGGGGGCTTTTTAAGACTTGTTGGATTCTCAATTATGTTTGAAACACGGCTGGAGTAATACAGTGTTTAAAAATAAACAACATAAGATGAAAATATCACTTAATGCTATGTAAGGGCCCCATTATGGGGTATTTTTGTGCCATAATTCTGAGCCTGCAGTGAACCTTTCCTTGACAAATCTCGCACGTGCTCAACTAAGCCTGCACGCTTTTTTGAAACAGTCTGTGCGCTCAACACTGCCTTCTCTTGCATGCGACTCTGCTACGGCAAGCCAGAAGTGCCAAATATCTCCACCTTTCTTACGCTTTCTGTTAAAAAGTGGCATTATGTTTTACATCTTGAAACAGCACCAACAAGCAGTCTTCAAAAAACACAATGGAGTACAATGCGGTGTTGGGGCTGCTAGGATTACACTTTTTACGTCCCCTAATGTTGAAAAGTGGCGTCAATTTAAGAGTGTGCCAGACAGCGTAAAAAGCGGCGTTCTATGTGCACTCTGGTATGATAATTATCTCCTCCCTGAACTAACATTACCCGGTCAGCAAAGAAGGTCAGACCACACTAGTACTGCACAGATCTCCCTTTAGAGCAGTTTGCTATTTCAGGTTTGCTGTAGAGAACTTACACATTTAACTCTTGCAAATTATTTGTACCCTCTTCCCTTTGCTTCGCACCAGGGACAACTGAGCTCAAAGCAAAAGTTTGGTTTATAATTTTCATCAGATAACTGAAACCCCAGATCTTCACTTAACCGGCAGAACATGTTTTCCACAAACTGCTCTGTCCTGTTTAATCCCCACCCAGCTGTTATATGTGCTCTATAAAATCATGTTTACACTAGCTACACATATATTGCATTCTTCTCATAGTTCTGTCTATAGTCTGTTTATTTGGATATTGTATTGAGTGGAAGTGGAGAGGCAGTTTTTGGGCTTGAGAAAAGTTGCGGACCCGAGTGCAACAGTGGGTGAAAAATAGTTATCTCTCATAACTATAAAACATGTCATACGACACAGTACATGTTATAATATACCGTATCATTTTATTAACTCACAATGGATTTAAGTTTGGAAATGTACACATAAGTCCGTCCAGTTTTTGGGGTGGAATTTTGTGATGAAATATGCGTATGTAAAGTATTTCATGACAAGATATTTACAGTTTTGGGTCGCTCATTAGACGCGACTCTGCAACCCCGTGATTAATTAGCATGCAACACGACTTCTGTTGGCGTCAGAGTGATGTATACTCTGTTTTTCTTCCCTAATGAACAAAGGAAGTGAAACTTTTCTCTTATTCATGCATGAATTATGTGCTATAAACTGATAGTGTCACTTCCCCGTATAAACCCACAGGTGGCTATCTCTGAGGACACCTGACTCTGGAGGAGATGTGCTAATTATGTGTTATACACCAGAACATAGCAATTATCCATTATTGAGTGTCATCAACTGTAAAGCTGCTTGTTGGTGTATAAGTTGCACTCACTGCTTTAGTAGTGTAGCGGTCTGGAAGTGTCTAATTTAATGTCTAATTTGTTGCAAAGAGTGCGAACTAAGTTCAGTTGAAAAATGAATATCTTACTTCTGATGGAACTGATCTGAGGCTGCTTGTTTTCAAATGTCTCAAAATTTGAAAGTCCTCATTCATTCATTCATTCATTCATTCATTCATTCACTTTTTCATTATCCGAACCGCTTAATCCCAACCGGGGTCGCGGTGACAGGAGTCTGCTCAGAGAACTACTTGAGCATAGGCGAGGACCAACCCTGGACAGGTGCCAACACACCGCAGAGCCTTATTTCAACTATTTTGAAAATATTGTGGAAGTAATAATATAACATTAGAGTTGAAATCACAAGTTTCAGCAGCTACAATATGATGTTATATAAGTTCAATGGACTTGACATTGGCGTCTGCTCATAAGCGCCAAAATCTGCTATGATACGATTTTGACTAGAATCACTAGAGCCAGTTCAAGATCAAGATGAGAGAATATCAAATTGTCATCTCTGCTATATACTGTACAAGTACTCTCGTAAGGCTCTAGTTTTAACAGTGCAAAGAACAAAGAACAAGGAACAATGAGCAAACATGGCACATAGAATTATATATATATATATATATATATATATATATATATATATATATATATATATATATATATATATATATATAACTATAAGTGTACCTAGGCAATTAATGCAAATATTGATTTGTTTGAACTTCTGCATTTATCACTGCATTTTGATTGATGAAAATAAATGATGCTACATGCTTTTTGAAAGCTTATTCTATATACATATATTCCATATTAATGTAGTGTTCTTTGTTCACTTTTTCTTACTGCACTGTTAAAACTAGAGCCAAGCTGTACGTCTCTGTGTATATCTGTACAGTATATAGCAGAGATGACAAAGTTTACTTTGACTTGACTTTGACTTTGAAAATCTTATGCTGATTTACATTACCACTTCTATTCATATCTAATGACGAAAAAACACCTAAAATATTACAATTACATGAACAATAATTTTCACTTAACAAAATAGACATTGACTTCAATACCAATGCCTTGTTTAAAAGTGAGTGTTTATTGGTCATTGTGAATACACCACAACACAGCACAGTGCACCACAATGAAATGTGAGCTCCGCATTTGACTCATCCGTTATGTGTGTGTATTATTATTATCAATCTACTCAAGCATATTTTTGTCTTGTTTTGTCAAAATCCCTGTGCATTTTATATTTCCATCTGTTGTCTTTTTTTTTTTGGAGTGTTTGTTTCAAATCAGAACAAAACACTCGATCCCCTGTAGTTCATGCCAGGTGTGAATTGACAGGACTGTGAATGACTTTTGCTGGCTGTTCCAACCCTGCCAAAGTAACAAGCTGAAAAAGTGGAGGAAACAGAAAAAAAAAAAAAAACAATTTTAGACCGTTTCTATCAGCTGGCTCGTCCCATCTCTGCTCTCATTTGTCTGATATGCTGTGCAGATTGTCTGTCACCTTTAACTGGCACCGAAGGAGTAAACCAGCGATGGTTTTAAAATTGAACACTGACCCTGTAAAGTAAGTGTAGTCTGTGAGCTATGTACCCCTTGCATTTTGTCAGTAGCCAGACTTACCTCAGTCTTACTGCCCATCACTCTCACATGGGAATGAACTCATTGAATAGTGCAATATTCCATTTACCCGGCACATGTACACACGCACCTACACACTCTGTATTTAGCATTTTATTCCATAGAATTATAGATTTTGCGGTTTGATTTCCACCATACATCAACATCAATTTCAGTTGACTGGGATAAAATTAATCTGAAATTAAATTTCACTTATATACTAGTAAATTTACTTTTGACAAGAAGATCTGAACAGTCTCCTCTCTCCTTTCAGCATGATGCTCCGGATCTCTATTCCAGATCGTTAGAATGACAAGTGATTAGTAGAAAGTTCTAACTATATTTCTGAAAGCGATAAAGTGAAGTGAGGGAGTGTAGTGATTATTTATCATTGTGAACACAGCACTGCATAGCACACAGTGCACCACAACGAAATGTAAGCTCTGCAATTGACCCATCCACGAAGGAACAGTGGGCAGCTGACCTGGGCAGCACCCAGGGAAGCAATGCTTGGTAATAGTCCTTAGCTCATGAGTACCTCAGTGGTACCTTTAGTCCCTTGATTTAAACTGGCAACCGTCCCATCATGGAGTGAACACCTTTCTGTTACACTACCAACTGCTCCAGTAAACAACCTTGTGATTCCATAGTTAACTCTCAAATGTTTATTTGACTATGTTTTGATATGTGTTGAGTGCCGCCTAGTGGTAGGACACTACGCCTTTGGACCAAGTTTGTGCTGAGTTGAATCCGACCTCTGGCATTACCAATATTGGGTCCCTGAGCAAGACCCTTAACCCTAAGTTGCTCTCAGGGACTGTCCCTGAAATTAGGAAATGTAAGTTACTCTGAGATAAAACTGTCTCTTTAAAATGCTGTAAATGTACCATCATAATAAATGTTTTCATGCCTGCCGCTTTGCCTCATTTGTTTGGACTTGTAGTACTCAATATTGGATTACAATTTTGCCCTGACCTTTTTGGATTCACCTCACTGATTGCCTTTTGTTATAACAATCTTGGTGTGTTCATTTCTCACATCAAAATCAGAATTGATTTTTTTGATTTATTGGGAAAGTAAGTTGATGCTTACAAGGAATTTAACCTGACGTCTTCATATATTGTTCAAATAGCGGAAATGCACAATTAGCGCCCCCTATTGCTAAAATAGCAACATTACATTTTTCCCTCTTCCATATCCTAGTCCTGGTTGATTTGACACCTCACTTGCTAATTAGCCTAGAAGTTCACAAAAGGTTGTTTTGCATATTATACAAATTAGCTCAAAATCTCAAATTGGGAAGTCAATAGTCCCAATTAGAAAGTTGTTTGGTTTAAGTCAAAGAATCAGCTAAAACAGGAATTTTTACTCTAGACCTACACAGCATAAGAGTTAGAGGGTCCAAAGCGATGTTTTTCCTTCATATTAGCGCCAATTACGGTTATTCATTTTATTCTGTGATGCAGACCACTCTCTTGCCTGCAAATTTCAGATATCTGCTACTTAATAATAATGGCAATAATATTAATAATAATAAATAATAAACAGAACAATTACAAGAAGGTTCCATAGCACTTTGTGCTTGGACCCCTAATTAGCCATTCTTTTCATCAAAGAACCTTGACCGACATTCTCCAGCAAACCACCATCATGCACCGGTTGGAAATGCAGCTGGTCTAAGCTGTTTTTCAGCATCGTTCCTTAGTGTGCGATGAGTACTTACTGAGGTATATGTCCTGCTCCTGCTTTGGGGTTTCACGTCGGAACACAGCTGATTCCATTGCAAAAGCAGTGTTGTGTCTGGCTTGCTCACCAGTCTTGATATAATTCCTGTCCCTGCTGACGGCGTGTCTCTCTTGATCGAGAGTCACGGAGTAGGCGAGTTGCTGGGGCTGTAATGATGTCTGATGGGACAGTTAAAGGGTCAGTGTAATCACAGGTAGGCATGGTGGACAGGGCCACAGCTTTCATCAGCCTCATTACCTTCAATCAGAGCAGGCCGTGGGGCCTTATTCCACCCACCACCATCATATTTAACCAGAGTGAGAAAACACATACTACTCTCACTCTCTCGCTCTGAGTAAGCAGCTTAGCCTTTTGGACAGTTTAAGGTCTTTTACACAGAATCATTTGGCACTCTAAAATAAATAAGTAAATAATAAAATAGGAAAGCTGAGGGAACTAAAAATAACTTATTCCGCCAGTGTCTGGAAGTAAACCGGCTTTTAGAGTCAGTCTAGTAGTTGGCAACTCAAAAACATGAAGCCAAACAAATAGTGCATTTTTATTTACTCATCTAAGGCGTTTATGTTTTGCAAAAAGAAAAATGTGTAACTACACTGTATAACCATAATAATAATAATAATAATAATATAATAATAATAATACAAATGTACTTGACTCAATCCAAACAGTAAGTATTTTTATAGTATGTTTTTATTTACTCATCTGAAGTTATGTTGAACAATAGAACATTGTAGCGGCAATGTAATAATAATAATAATAATAATAATAATAATAATAATAATAATAATAATATATAAAACAACTTAAGCAACAACAATAATAATAATAATAACAACAATAATAACAATAATAATAATAATAATTATTATTACCACTCATATTTTTAGTAAACCCAACAGTCAGAAGTCTGTCAACTCGAAAACATAAATTCAGTCATTAATAGTAAACTGACTTGTTATAATTTTGAGCTTTAAGTTCTTAGAACTCACTGACACTATAAAACTGTATTTAAAAAATATATATAAAATATTTCAAGGATTCCTAAAAACAGGTAACTTCCAATAATACTGCTTATTTCCTGCGCTTGGTTATAGTATGCTCAATCATCATGGAGGAGGAAATTTAAAAACAGCAAAAGCCACATACAAAAAGTTTAAATGTCTCTAAAATAGGGGCTTTAAAATGTCAAGATTTGCTTTTTGCACAGCCATGGCCTACAGGACTTTCTGAAAAGTCCCATTCCAGGGACAATGGCAAAATCTTGTGCCAAATTTTCAGAGAAAAGAAAATGGTACATGGACACATTTATTATTATTATTATTATTATTATTATTATTATTATTATTATTACTTATTGACATAACAATTTAGTTGTTGTTGTTATTATTATTATTATTGTTGTTGTTGTTGTTGTTATTATTATTATTATTATATTGTTTTTTCCCAGTTCCTGGGTCACCAGCACACAAGATGCATATTTCATCTTTAAAATGCTTGTTCTTTTCAAGTGCAGGGAATTATAGCACTACACGTGAAACTAATCCGAACAAATAGACTGTGTTTTGCTGATAAAATAAGCACCGGAAAGTAACAACTAATAGTAATGAGGGGGAGACTGGGCGATTTGTCCTAGCACGCTTGTTGACACTAGCCTAATATTTGCACAAGAACTTTGCAAAGAGAGAGGGAGAGAGAGAGAGAGAGAGAGAGAAAGCACACTGTTTTGTATTTATCCTTATCTTAAGCAGGTCGTACATTCATTAAGTGGATGAACAACCCTGTAGATGGCTTTGGATAAACAGTAATACCCAAATTTATTTTATAATTAAAAAAAAGAAGAAGCAGCAATTAGCTAAATGGCATCTGCAAACATTAAAATGTGCATTTTCGGCCATTGGTGAATCATTGTCTAATGTACATTCCATATATATGCTAATAAAAACCTTAATTGCTTCTAAGAGCCACAGAAACATTGGCGGGTAAAAAGTTTTCTAGCCTCTAATTCTCATGTCCCCTTTAAATGGAGAGATTAAAGCATCTGATCTTTTGTCATTGGGTGACACTTTATTAATAAGTTTGTTTCTTTAATAAGTTCTTAGAAATATTTTAAAACTAGAAATACTTGAAGAACTACAGAAAACCCAGTAAGTTAATGTTTTGCACAAACATGCATGCAATAAAATTTGTGCAAGAGTGATCTTCACTGCTT
This sequence comes from Distichodus sexfasciatus, assembly GCA_032718565.1. Taxonomy (NCBI): domain Eukaryota; kingdom Metazoa; phylum Chordata; class Actinopteri; order Characiformes; family Distichodontidae; genus Distichodus; species Distichodus sexfasciatus. The sequence goes on from JAVGVS010000040.1 coordinate 2,248,711, forward strand.
GTAGTTTCTAAAATAAGAACAAATCTCAAATAGGAAAACTTTCCTGTTGAAAACCCCTGCTTTACACCAAAAAGCAAAAACACAAATAAATACAACAGAATAATGTGGAGCAAAAAGGACGCCCCCATGTTTCCTCTAGGGGTGGAATCAAAATCGATTCATGCAGTACAAAAAAATCGATTCATAGTTTCATAGATTCAACTACTATAATGGCACTAGTTTACTTTTTCCCCAACACGAGTTCACAACAGAAGGAGAGATAAACTCTCTCGGAATCTAAGGCAGAGAAACTCTGCATATATATTACAGTTAGTAAACTACATTTGATTTGATTTTTTTTTGTTGATCTGCCACAGTCAAATGGGAAAAATGACAGCAATCTGGAAACAACTACATACATGCATTTAATTGTTAATAGTTTATGAATCACAAATTGATTTTGAATCGTGAATCATTTATGAATGGTGAATCAATTTTAAATTGAATCATGAGATTTTCTGAATCGTGCATCCCTAGTTTACACCAAAGCCACTGGACATCAGCAATCACACCCCACCTTTTAATCCCAAGCAGAAAATTTCTGGATTTGGTGGTGGTCTAGTGGTTAAAATTCTCGCCTCTGAACCAAGAGGCTGTGGGTTCAACGCTATCGTCCAGCTCTGCCATCACTGACTCGCTGACCAAGACCGTTAACCCCAAATTGCTCTCAGGGAGACTCGTGGATAGGACCATCTGCTAAATGCTGTAAATGTAAATGTAAATACCTGAGTGCTCCAAAGGAACTACAGTGTGAACAGAAAAATGACTGAGCCCCAGTCTGAGCTGAACAAACCAGGAACAGAACTGAGTCCCTTTTCAAATGAACATTTTGGACCAACAGCGAAAGGAACTGAGCTCTTCTTGTGTTCAGGTGGAGTGTGAAACCTTTGCTGATGTGCTGTGGCTTAATGGATAAAAATGTAGGAAAAACATGAGAAAAACATTGGCATTTTCCCCAAAACATGTCTTTTTCAACCCCTTGTATTTTATCCCCAAAGCCACAGGACATCAGCAAAAGTTTCACACTGCGCCTTTATCTGGCCCGAAATCTTCCTAACATCACTACAAGAATCTGCGCCACTTGGCCGAGCAAGAAAAATGTTAAGCGACAGAGGGTCAGGGTCTGACAATTCCATTCTCCAGTTTACAGGTGCCGTGACAACCAGGCGCTGCGGCAACAATAACACGGCGCTATATATTTTCCTGACAGTCAGTCGCAACACATTTCCCGGGACTGGAGGAGCATGGGTGAGCTAAAAGCACAAATCCGCCCTGTGAGAATCGACGTTACCTAACTCCCTCCCTCTGTCCCCCACACTTCCCCACTACGGCTTCCGTGCAAACGTGATCACGAGCGTTTGATTCCGAGCCAGACGGAAACTCGACCAGGCGTTCTCTGACAAGAGGATAAATGAGAGAATGACTGAGGACGAGGTTAAGGGAAGAGAGGAGGGGTGTTTGGTGTTCTGCTCTTCCCCTGGACCCAGACTAGGGCAAGGTCACATGCTAGTAGTAAAACCAGCTATTTGATTTGAGCTGAGGTTAAAAGTACCATTAAAAGTAGCTCCAATGATAAGCTAGCTACAAAAGGTAATTACATTAGCAGCAGTTGGTAGTGCTACGGTTAGGAGGAAGTTCATCCCATGAGAACAAGGTCAACGTTTTAAGTCCTGGACTGATAAAAGTACCACTGAGGTACTCATGAGCAAGGTAATGTCCACAAGCACTGCTCCACTGCGGCCATCTAAAAAGCTGCCCACTGCTCCTTCATGGGTGGGTCAAGCGCAGGGGTTGGGGCAGATGGAAGCATAATGGTTAGGGTGTTCGTCCCATGATGGGATGGTCACCGGTTCGAATCCCGGACCGGTAAATGTATTATTGAGGTACTCATGAGCAAGGTACTGTGCCCAAGCACCATTCACTCATTTTAATTAGCTACTGTGTGACAGGATTAGGATAAACTTCTTGCTGTTTACTTAAAGCCACCCACAGGGCTGGTCGGCCACTTAATACATATGCGGCCTTATTAAGTCATTAGAAATGCACTTCTCCTCTTGCTGGTTCCCAACTTCAGCACCAGCACCAGCGCACTGCTAAAGGGGCATCAGCGTAATGGGTCTTGGCCACGTCTCAGGTCTCAGCACACTTCATTATGACAGAGCTACGGGTTAAAGGTGGCCAACCGTGTCGAATATCCTTGGAGCACGTAGCAAAAAAACATTTTATTCACCCCCTTACTTGTGGATGCTCCTCTGCCGTAAAGTGTCATGACTCCAGAATAACAAACGAGAGAGTTTATTAGCCACGGCTCGCCCGCCCACGGTGCTAACGTAACTGAGGTCAGATGCCAGAGCAACACAAACAAAGCCGTATTAGTGGATGCTGCACGCTCCCAGTGCCTACTCGTGCCACGTTTGTCAGATTTTTGACAAGATTTTAAGGCTCAATCCTAATTATGGGATTCGAACCGGCGACCTTCAGATCGTGGCGCGAACTTCCTAACCATTACGCCATCAGCTTGTATAATCATCGACTGCTGATGACGTCACAAGTTCTGTCCCATTTCCTAGGCAAAGATTACAACCCTTTTCCCTTTGTGGCTCTGTTCTGAAGGGCCACTTCCAGAGCAAGGACACTCCAAATCTAGGGGCAGTGCTTAGAAGTAGAGTTGGGATTGGACCTTGCTGACGCCGGTGCGCTCCATGCGGGTGGAAAAACAACAAAGGCGGTCGTAACTCGGGCACTTAATTGGGTTTCGGGCCGAAATAACTCATCGCTTTAGCGTTATGGAGGCTATTCCGGGGTTAGTGCTGCTACGGGAGATCTTCCCCCTTTTTTATTGTGATTTTTAAGGCAGAACTGAGGACAATAATCATTGCTTTCTTTGTGTTTATTGCCTTCTTTTTTTTGCTCTTTGTAAATTCAAGGTCTTCACAAAATCCTACAAAAAGGAGAGTAGTGAAAATCTCAAAAGTGTAGTTGAAAAGTGGAGGGAGTAAAAAATCTGTAGTTATGATCTTTATGGCCTGGGGTTCCGATTCCTTTTTGTTGGACTGCTTTTTAGTGTGCTGAACCTACATTTATATGCTGTTCAGAGATGGATTTACAGATCTATCAACAACCGTGTCATTGCTCAGCTTCTCAAGTGTCTACGTCAGCACTGGGTCATGCTTTGAGTAAATTACAGCAGTTAAGAAAGAGAATTTAACCAGGAATGCATCACAGAACTATTGCTGCCTGATTTTGCAGCAGCTTTTCTAAAAATTGTGGTGAAAGTTGTGGTATTTTTTAGGCATTTTGTTGCAATAAAGTTGCAAGTCAAAGTGCAGAAAAAATTGGGATTTTGTTCCCCTTTATAACGATTCTTTAACAATTAATTAAAATGAAGGGAACAAAACCACAATTATTTTTATAAGCAATTAAACATTTTTTAGTTTTGAAGGTAAATGTGAGATGTTTTTTTTATCACACGTTTTCTACATCTAAATGTAACAAGGAAGTGAGTTCGCTGACGTATGGCTCAACATTTTGTGGGCAACGACAATGATTGGTCAAAAATTGCGGAAAATTGTGGTAATTGTTAAAAATAGCACAGTAGTAATGAATTTGCGGGGATTGGCTGAATTTGTGTTAATAGTTGCAATCGCAACATTCGATAAGAATTATGTTTGTCATGACGCTTGGTGTGGCACAATAAATGGAGGCACATGCACAGAGCATTTTTTCAAGATTCATTTTAGTGAATTTAGTGTGTAATAATCTGTCATTGTAAACCCTTACAAAAATTGTAGGCTTCTTGCAAACAATTGCTGTTAACCTTTGGCAATGTTGCCGTAAATTTTCAGCAAGGTCATATTTTCACATGCAAGTTAGATTAGTGGCAAGCATGTGGTGAACTTTTAGCAAACTTTGTGTGTCTGGAAATTTGTCTTTAAAGGTTTGTCATTACTGGCAAAATGTTTTGACAAATCACTGGCAAATACATTTGTCACTAGTGGCAAGTTTTCATTGTTGCCAGAACATCGCCACTAGTGGCTGACAATGGTAACTTGTGGCAACATATTCTGGCTCCACTGTTTGCCCACTAGTGGGCGGCTTTTTGGCACCTGGGAGCAGTGCATGAGGATAGTACCTTGCTTATGAGTACCTCAGTGGTACCTTTACCTGTTTGATCACGGGTTTAACACGACCAACTGCCTTTAGAAAATAACTTAGGCACAATAGCCAAAACCAAATAAGAATCTTCTTATTATAAACAAACACATAGCACACAAGACTGGGGTACGCACAATGATGGATGGACCAGGAACACAAGGAAAAAGGCAAATTAATGTACACAGAAACAAACGAGAGGGCAGGGAAAACCAAAACGGGTAGACCAATGAAATCAACCAAAGACTAACTAGATAATGACAAACTAACTCAAACAATCAGAGAATAAATGCCTGAATCAATGAGAATAGAGGACACTGAACTAAACACATGAAGTGAACAGAATAACAAGTTGGGATTAACTTAACCTGTTAAACCCTGAGACTGTTTTACAGATTTTTGCTCTAAAAAAGACAGCCAAAATAAACCACAATGTCTATTTTGATGCTTTTGGTATCATTATAAAGGTAACACTTGTGAGATTACTGTGGAATCATCGTACATGTTACTGGGTCAGAAAAAAGAAAGATGCAACACAGCAGAACATGAAAAAAAAAAGAAAACATATTATCTGCGTAATCTGTGGAGTCTCGGCTTTCATATGATATACGGTATGCATGGTTAGTCATAGTAGTATAGATTCTACAGCCGTATTTCATCCATGTAGACCTACGCAGTGTATTTGTTTTTTGCTTATTTATGTGTTTAGTGTTGGAATTGTGTTATGTTTAGGTGGAAATTGTAGTTTGAGATTTTTAGACAAGATTCTATCAGTGATGATGCATTTGTTTGTTTTCGTTTACCAACTATTTAAAGCCTTCCCATTCTGTCCCGATACCAGGGACGATTGGGCTCCAGCAGTTAAAGAACCAATCAGACACAAAGTGGAGCAGGACAAAAGGGATGATTGACAAGACGAAAGACAGAAAGACAGAAAGACAGAAAGACAGAAATTTGTGGGAATTTGTGACATTTAATTTAGTAGTGTCGCTAATTTTAGCTAGTTACTCTCTAACACTGGAAACAGCAGTCATGTATTTTATCCCTTTGTAGCAGGGAAATGAGATTTAGAATCTGTTGCGTTGCAGCGGTGCAAATAGGCACTCTGGGATTTTTTGCCTCGGTTTTAACAAAGATCTTAAAGCGTGGGATTAGTATAATCTTGCCTGCATATCGCTATCGCATTATGCACGCTAATCTGTGCTGCAGGCAAATTTACCTGATGGCTAACTGCTGGCTGGTCTGGTATCCGCTAAGGAGAAACCCGAATGCTAGATAAATGTCTCTGTATTGTCTTTATATAAATTAAGATCACATTTTATTTGAGTATATGTCCCTTTAAGCGAATTTAATTAGATATAGACAGAGAAACAGAGAGTGAGAATCTCCTCAGCAGTGGTTTGTGAGTTGCATGCAAACAAAGCCCCCAAAAAACATCTTTTCGGAATATGATCTCATGTCAAAACAAAAAAGCTGGAATTTTAGCAGACATGACACGCCCGTGGGCGTCTCGCATTGGGTTTGTTGTCGGGAAAGAGACAAGTTTTTCAGAAAAATAAAACAGCAGAGCAGACACGGCTGAGTTCTACCAAACGTGGGCTCTGCTGGCTGGTAAAAATGGGCAGGATGGAAACTTTTCTTCTCGGAGGGATGCAAGCATGAAGGGATACAGGGACAGACGGAGGGATGAGGGATGGATGGAACAGCGGGAGACGGAGAGGGCACGTGCCTGAAAATGACGGACAGAATCAGTGCGCAATGGGGGGAGAGTATCAGGGGGCTTCTTCCTTTAAAGATAATTTGCTTTTGTTGTGGAACTGTATACTCCATCGCCCCAGAGTGTGCAACAGCGAAAATTGAAAAGCTCCGTTCTTCTTTTCTTTCTCTTTTTTTTCCTTTTCCTCGCCAGTGCGTGCTGGACAACAGTCCGCCAGGGCTTCTGATGACACAAGAAGGCAATTCTTCTAGCAGTTTAGGCCTTGTTTCCTGCATCGTCCTCGGAGGCCGTCAAGAGTTTTATTGAAGTAAAAGGATGCTCTGTCCGACAGTTGTCTGCAGTAAATAAATAAATAAATAAATAAATAAATAGACAGCAAAGGAAAGAAAGCTCAAGCACAAATAAGAGAGTAATCATAATGTAGAATTAACAATTAAACAAATAAATTAGATCATGCTGTAATTTCTGGGGCAGTTGATAGCACAACAGTTAGGGCGTTTGGCTCGTGATCGGAATGTCACCGGTTTGAATCCAAGAACCGGTAAAGGTACCACTGAGGTACTCATGAGAAAGGTACCACTGCTCCCTGGGCGCTGCCAAAAATTCTCCCACTGCTCATTCACGGATGGGTCAAATCCAGATGTCACATTTTGTTGTGGTGCACTATGCGCTGCTTTGTGTTCACAATGACAAATAATTACTCACTTAAGACTAGAGATGTAGCTCAAACAGCTGGATCGGGTATCGGCGGCATTGGGTCGTTCTATGGAGCCGATCTGTTTTCTAGAATTTTTCTAGAATCAACGCTTTGTTTAATTCATTTTACTCACTAGAGCAGCTCCACTTGTATTTCACACGGAGGCTTAATAGTGACACATGTTTTCAGTGGCGCGATCAAGACGAGACCTGAACCAGGGTGTTGGTTGCCTAGTGGTAGGACACTCGCCTTGGGATCAAGAGGTTGTGGGTTTGAATCCAACCTCTGGCATTACCAACATTGGGTCCCTGAGCAAGACCCTTAACCCTAAGTTGCTCTCAGGGGAACTGTCCATGAAATTAGGAAATGTAAGTCGCTCTGGATAAGAGCGTCTTCTAAATGCTGTAAATGTAAAAATCCCTCTTTAGGTGAAAGTATTTGTGAAATGTTCCGTGCACTAAAACAGAAGTAAATACATAAAAACATTTTTCGACAATTTTCGCGATGTAAACACGCGCTGTGTTAATGAGCGTGCGCATGAGCGCCGTTACTCGCAAAACGCTCCAGTTCGGTCAAAGTGTCGCCTTTATTACAGACACAAACCATATTTTAGCTGATAAATAACCAGAATAACCAGCTTTCTACTCACAATTCTGCTGTTTATTTAGATTTTCCCATAGATTTTCCATCGTTTATTCTGATTGCGCGCCCAGCGCATCATTGTGACGCGGCTTCGCGGCTTTCCAGAGGAAAATGTAGTTCTCTGCAAAAGCAGCTCATTTTATGGGCCAAATTGGTTCAAAATGACAAACTTCAGTATTTCATTTTCAATTGATCAATTTTTTTTTCTATTTTTTAATGTTATAGTGTAAACAATAAGAAAGAAAAAATATTTATATGTCTAAATGAACTATTTTTGAGAACAAATAATTTAGCATATGTGTGTGTGTGTAATTATTACATTGTTTTAGTAGGAAAACAGTATTTAAATCAAGCATTTAAGCATTAAGCATAACAATAATCTCAGTCATTTCAGACACAGTATTCAGACATTTTAAAGCATTATTTTATGTTTTAAAAAATACTGTGACTATATCGGATTTGTATCAGTATCGGCAGATATCCAAATTTACAATATCGGTATTGGTATCGGACATAAAAAAGTGGTATCGGCCCATCTTTTCCATCTTGGAAAAAGCTAATTGATAGATTGTTTTGGTCAGTCCTATTAGGGGGTGTTAAAAATCATAAAATCCCCAACCACATCACTGTGTTATTACATTTATTAACTTGTTAAGCCTCTTGAGCAATTAGCCGGTTTACTAATTTCATAATATAATTTTCAAGAGTCAGTTTTAGCGCTGAAAGCTTCGTCTCTTTCGTCAGTTGTAATGTTAGTTATTATAAAGAGACTCCCTTTAACCATCAAATCATGATGGAGGTGCTGTGGGCCTTTCAGATTTCCATATTTCAAAAAAAAAGAAGAAAAAAAGGTGACACCGTGATTAAGGAAGCCCTCACGAGAAGTGAATCTGGCACACTCATTTCAAGAACATGTTTGAGTTTGAGACATTTGGATTAACAAACCCAGATCCAGCACCCCAGAAGACGGCTCGCTGTCAGCGTTCTTGTCTACAATGTGCTTTAGATCCTAAAAAAACACTGCTCTCATTTTTTTCCCACCCCAGCCTTTGGAAAAAAACGTCTTCACCAAGCTGCTGCTGCTGCGCCCTATTTCATAAATCCTGGTGCCTTGCTGTCCCTCGTCCCTGAATTCGAGAGATCGGGGCGATAACCGGGCAGGTATTTTACCTCCTGGTGACCTCACGTCTCACATCGTCATTTTAGAACCCAAAAAGGTTGAGACGAAGAAACAATCTGACATCTCTGAGCTTGCTTGTACATATGTACACCGTTTTCATTTTGGATGGATTGTTGGTCATTAAATTGATTAACTGATGTAGAGATACAATTAAAAAACTACGTCTTGGAGAGGAAGACTCTCTGGTCAGAGAATCTACAACACCGGGAATCATTTAATCATTGTAGAGATACAGCGATCTACAGCACATCGAGCTCACATTGTCATTTTATAACTCAAAAGTGTGGATACAAAGAGTGCTTCCCAAAGAGGAGTAACGATACATTGATACATTAGGGATTGCTGATCATTGAAGCTATTTATCAATGCAGTTATACATCAATGTAGATCTGCGCTTCGATCTCACATCATTTCATAACCCAAAAGAGCTGCTACAAGTAAAGAGCATCTGAAGAGGAGTAACGATGCATTGATCCACACTGATACATCGATGATCGTTGATCACTGAATAAATCTATGAATTTAGCGATACATCGATCCACACTGATACATCAAACTCACATCATTATTTTAGAACCCAGAAGGCATGTGACAAAGAAAAATGACTTCTCTATGTTTGCTTGGCAAGGGACGTCTGATCAGTGTTTTCAATTTGGATCAATGCTATGGGATTCTTGATCAATAAATCGATTAATTGATGTTACAGTGAAATGAAAAAAGTTGGAGAAAAAGACGCTTTGGCTACAGAGTTGTCACAACCTCATGAAAACCATGTCAATATCCATTTACTGTATATCTACGTATTTTAGTCTGGCATCATTTGTAATTCACTTCAAAAGAAAACGGTAATAGATACTGAATCTATATATCGATGTAGCAATATATAAATCTCCATCAATGCATCAAACTCACATCATTTTATTACCTAAAAGAGCTGCTAGAAGTAAAAAGCATCTGAAGAGGAGTAATGATACATTGATCTGTGTATTAGGTCATTCATTGATTATTGAATTGATGATTATTGTTCACTTCAAAATAAATAGATATTGAATCGATATATTGTAATAGCGATACATCAATCTCCATCATCATTTAATAACTCAAAAGAGCTGCTACAAGTAAAGAGCATCTGAAGAGGAGTAATGATACATCGATCTACACTGATACATCGAAGTCACATCATCATCATCATTTTATAATCCAAAAGGCAAATGTGACAAATGTTACAATACAATGTTTGATCAATGCTATGGGATTGTTTATTGATTAATCAATTAATGATTAATGAAAAAAGTTAACTACATGCTGGAGAAAAAGATACTCTTATTACAAAGTTGCCAAAACCAAGCCAATATCTATTTATATCTGTTTTAGTCCAGCATCACTGTAGCTCACTTCAAAATAAATAGATATTGAATTAATATATTGACATAGCGATACATCAATCTTCATCAGTACATCACTCTCACATCATTTTATAACCCAAAAGAGCTGCTACAAGAAAAGAGCATCTGAAGAGGAGTAACGATATATTTATCTTTATTGATACATTAGGGATTGCTGATCATTGAATTTATTTAACACAAAATAAGGCATGTATGGCTAACTTCTACAAACACACTAGAATAAGCCTAAAAACAAAGGTATAAAAAAACACCCCAAAATTTCTCCACCATGCAAGATGTTTTGTCTAAAAATAAAGAATTGAGATATTTGAACCCATAACATAAAAACAAAGCATCATTGATAGCCTACAATACTGACAATACCTATAATTTTGTAGCGGCAGATTTGAAGTTTTGCAAATAGATCTTTATATGAAACAAGATTTTTATTGAAGTTTATTTCTTAGAGTTGAAAGAACGTACATTAATCTCCACAATGTCTCATTAGCCAGAGACGTTGACCTCTAGAGATCAAGCAACTTACCTACAAATTAGAGTTTTCAACTTGGTGAACAGTTTGATAATTAGCTATTTAGATTACAACAATTATAAGAGGCAAGCAATTTGCGAACAGAGCTGACTTATTTGACAAGAAAAAATCTACCTACGTGTTGGAAATAAAGACCCTCAGGTAACGGATTCGTCACCATATCCGAAAAAAACAATTGTTCATTAGAAGAAAATGGTAGCAGATCTTAGAACAAGAAGAACCACAAAAACTGTTGAAAAATATCTTTGCTCTTTTATATTACCTTTTTATCCACAAGAGAATTCACATAATTCCTCATCAAGTGTCCTTCTTTAAATGAGTGACTATTTGTCATTGTGAACACACCACAGCACAGCACACAGTGCACCACAACCAAATGTGAACTCTGCATTTGATCCATCTGTGAAGCAGTAGCCAGGCAGGTTCTTTGACAATGTCCAGTGAGCAGTCCTTTGGCAATGGTACCTTGCTCATGAGTACCTCAGCGGTACCTTTACTAATTCGAGGCTTGAACCAGCGATACTCTGATCACAGAACCAATTAATTGATTTATTGTATACAAGTAAGCATCAATCATAATGGCAGCGGCTATTTTTAATACTAATCCTATCAACTCCAGTGTTCAGAGTGCTAAGCGTCTTCATCCGTAAAAAAAAAACGAGACATTTTCTACCACAGGACTCGAAGACATTATCTAGTATCTAGTTCAAGCGCTGCCGCTAATGCTAAGATGTGATTTCTCTCCGTCTTGTCAGCTAAACTAGCGATCTCAAGGAAACACATTGAAATAGGAACGTGGAAGTGCGCGACGGCGCTTTTCGTTACTTACCAACAATGCTGAGAGAAAGTGCAGATGAAGCGCTCTGGAGGTGAGGTTTCAGCACTCTCAGTGGAAAAAACCCGTTTGGTGGATACTGCCCCTTAGAAACACTGCGTGTGTTGTACTCTGTAGGTTGGTTTCTTGAACAAGGATCAAGCCTAGTCTTGGCTTAAATTGCAGTACCATTGACACTAAAAGTTAGTCTAGGCATAAGGTTAATCATAGTCTGAGGAAACTGGCCCTGTGAGTTTAAAAAAGGGAGCTTGGTACCTTTGTCCACAATTTGTCCGTTTCTCAAGATTCTTTCAGTGTTACATTCAGAATTCAGTTTGCAAAAAAGTGATTATTACAGGTCGACCGATATTGGTTTTTCAGGGACAGTATCGATATTGATTATTGCTAGTTAACAGAGCTGATAACCGGTATTTGGAACCGATATGCAAAACAAAAGAAAATCTGTCAAAATTTAGCATTTTACAAACACCAAGCTCAGCTGAAACTCTCCTCTCTCCTCTTCTCCTTCTGGGAGCTTCACGCTGCACTGGTGTGTGAATGTAGTGTGAGTGACAACAAGGCTTGAGTGTTGATTGACTACTACTCATGTGACATATAGCCAATCAGAGACTGTTGTGGGTGAGACATTAAATGAAGCAGCGAGTCGAGAGCAAATGTCACAGAGAGAAGAGACGGCAGTGAAGCCACAGTGGCGCACCTTGTAATTACTGAATATTGGTGATGCTCAAAATTACACACCGATAATCGGCAAAATTCCTACTATCGGCCCCCGATAATTGGACGACCCTTAGTAATTATTTGATTGATTAACACACCCTAAACTTGTAGCTATGATACATCGTGAAATATCAAACAGTAAATAACATTTTTTCATGTGAATTATTTTCTATATACTTTAATATATTTAAATATGTTCTTTTGCACAAATAGACGCAGGAAAGTCGGTACAATCACATCATCAGTGGCGCTTTGCTTCGGAATCGATTTAACAAAGCCTGGGTTGTGGTGTAATGACTACAATAAATAAATATCCATTATATTTGTTAATTTTCCCCTTAATTTATGACCCCTTTTTTGCTGTGTTTTTTATTGTATTATCACTCCTGCTATTTTGTTTGGTCTGAGCCGCTGTGGGCAATCCTACATCTCCATTATCTGCTGGGAGTCATTTAAAGGTGAAGTCACATAACCACCGGCAGCGTATTTATCCAGCCAGCAGGTGGTGGAGTTTTTGGACGAGATTTGTGTGGAATTTCAGGGGAGGATGAGTGCGGAAATTAACATTACTTACATTAATATGTACATACTGCTCACTTTAGCCAGGGATTCTCAATCCCATACTGTATTTTTGTGGAATATAAAGCGGCATGTATAAAATCTGTATTTTTTATGATGTTATTTCACAGTATGGAGCCGATTTGACAGTGTGTGTGTGTGTTGGGAAGTCATCGTAGGATGAAATGCGTCAGCAGTGAATGAATAGTTCCTGGACTTGGGCCATGGGTGAAAGCTTGCACATCTCCTGAATACACTCACATTGTGCATCTACAGAAAACACTTTCCGCGGCACGCCGATGAGTGTGAGATATGTGACGTGCCAATAATATCAATGAAGACCGGGTGCACTGTGTGTGTGTGTTGGGTGTGTGTGTATCAGTGCTCCTCCTGAACAAAGCATGACCGTGACCTCTGCTGTTTCTCTAAATTGCATCAATGACATCACACCGGATATGGTTTTTAATACGGGGCATAATGAGCATGTTCTTCACGACTAATACTGAATGTGCATATTTTATGTGCAAAATGAAAGTTATTGTATGAACTGAACTGTGTTTGATGTGATGACATACTTGAACATACTAAAACTCATAAAACCACGTTTTTGCGTATATCACTCATATCAATTCGTAAGTCCACAGAATCTACACATGAATCAACCATTGCTTTGCACTTTGAATTACTCTGTAAATGTGGCAATTTGGGAGCGGCACCGTGGTGCAGTGGTTACTGCCACCGCCTCACAGCAAGAAGGTCCTGGGTTCGAGCCCTGGGTCGACTGTGGGGCTCTTTCTGTGTGGAATTTGCATGCTCTCCCTGTGTTCGTGTGGGTTTCCAGTTTTCTCCCACAGTCCAAAAGCATGCACTATAGGTTAATTGGTTACTCTAAATTGGCCTTGTAAGGTGTGAATGTGAGTGTGATGTGTTGGCACATGCTCGGGGTTGGTCACCACCTTGCGCCCGTAGTTCCCGGGATAGGCTCCGTGACCCCAGTAGGGATTATGCAGGTTGGATAATGACTGAATGAGGTGATTTGAATTTTATTTCAGACAGTCTCGCAGTTTTGAATTATTCTGCATGTTGTTTTGGATTATACAACATTTAGTGTGAGTGATCATTTGTCATTGTGAACACACCACAGCACAGCAAACAGTGCACCACAACGAAATGTGACCTCTGCATTTAACCCATCTGTAAAGGAGCAGTGGGCAGCTGACAAGTGTCTGATGAGCAGTGCTTGGGGACGTACCTTGCCGGTACCAGTGGTAACTTTACCAGCCCTCGATTCGAACCTGTGACCTTCTGATCACGGTGCGAACACCCTACCATTACGCCAGCAACTGCCCCAACTGTCCTATTTACTCGTTGAACCCAAATGCAGACTACGGTAAACATATGGTAAGTATTTATTTTAAGAAGTGTCAGCGTGGTATAATAGGCATGGACAGGGACAATCCACAAATCAAGCAAATCCAAATTGTGTGGCAAGAACAGAATGATCCCAAAACACAAAACAATGGTCAGTACACAGGAGAGCAGGACAGAAAATTCTTGGTACCGTCCCCAAGCGCTGCTCTCCCGGCAATCCCCAAGTCAGCTGCCCACTGCTCCTTCAAGGATGGGTCAAATGCAGAGGTCACGTTCCATTGTGTCGCACTGTGTCCTGTGCTGTGTTCACAATGACAAATAATCACTCACTTAATTATCTAATAATAACCACATTCTGAAATCTGCACTCTGGTCCATCTTAGTAATGGATTGGTTGGAGGGAGGGGTGGTTCTCTAGTGATCGGAATCCTACCCCGGGATCTTAATCTAGACAAGCGATGACTAACATCCTGATGCCAGATGTGTCCTGAGATAAGCGGCTGAGATAAGGCCGAGCTCTGTCCAGCTGTAACTCGACACATATTGCACAAATATAGTCACACGCCACGTGGAACACCAATGCGTTTACAGAGGCAGGGGAGGAGTAAGGGGGAAAAAGCGAGGGAGGCAGCAGGTCACGCTTGGGTGGGAACGAGTGGATTTGGGGGCAGAGCTAAAGGTGTTGGTTCTTTATTATCGCGCATTCATGTGGCAAAACAGAGCAGACATGTGGCACGAGGGAGAAAAGGCCTTTTCTGATACTAACATGTCACTGCATCCGGCGGGAGAGATAAAATTGCACATGCTATATATATATATGTATACGTGACCCTCCATGGCAAAACCAGTCGCTTGTCGCACATTTTCAAAATTGAGTTATTATGTTTACATGAAAGGGCATAAATCAAGCTTCAAAACAATACCTATATCGAATGAATCGGACGACATATGACTGAGATATCAACATTCAAAGGAGTCGGGTTTCTCCTGTCACGGTAAGTGAGAAACTGAGAAATCTGCCTTTGAAGTTGACTATCGACGTAGCACTCACAGACGCTTGGTGCGGTCGCGGCTATGTTTTTTATATTTAAGGTAGCCTACGCTGCATTCACAGCCACACGGATAGCCTACCTGCGTTGGGTTAACTGAAATCGGGAGACGAAGATGAATTCCAGAGAAATATCTTCACGCTAGTCAACCAGTGGATTTACCGTAAATATTGGAGTAGAGCGGTCAAAACAGAAACTTTTAACATTCTGCTGGAATTGAATTCCTCACCTCAAGAAAGTCACATTTTTAGGATGGAAAGGGTAAGTTTTTCAGCCAAATTTATTCACAACAGTACAGTATAGACCTTCCACTGTTTCAAAACACTAAAAACAAAAAATCCTAAATTTTACCCCACACAACATAAACGGTCATTTTTCTCGCAATATATATAGTTTATATTTGGATTTGTCAGAGGTTTATTTAACTCTTTATTATTTTACTCTTCATCTGCTGCTACCAGACTTTGTTGCGACTCACTCATAGAAACACTTTCTGCAGCAACTTCCGAACAGACAAATGCTACAGATCGACAACACAAGATGGCGCTGCACATGGTGACATCGGACTACAACTCCCATCATCAGATTCTTATATATATTCAGACTTACATTTATATATATTATAAATTCCTAAACGGTCATAGTATAAATGCCCTTTTATAAATATATAGCGAGTAGTGAGCGCCACTACTCGCTAAAACGCTACAGTTCAGTCAAATCTCCCCCTTTATTACAGACTAAACTCATATTTGAGCTGATAACTAACCACAACAACCAACATTCTACTCACAATACAGGCATTTTCAGCAGAGACTTTCAACATTTATTCCAGAACATCTGTCCATTGCTTTATTGTGACCCGGCTCCAATTGGCATGCGGGGGATTGTGGGAAACATAGTTCTCTCCCAGAAATGCCAAAAAGCAGCTCATTTTATAGGCCAAAATGAGTCAAATTGCTTCAAAGTGATCCACAACTTGTAGTTTATAACTTGTAGCTCATTTTGGCCTATAAAATGAGCTGCTTTTGAGACATTTAATTAAATGTAAACTAATGAAATAATATAATTTTAACATTATATATACATGTTAAAATTATATTCCTTTTTTAGCTTATTTTAAAGCAGTTTTTTTAGAAAGAAGTCTTCATTTTGTATTTAGGTTCAGTAGAATTTTATGCATTCATTATTCCTACGGCATAATGCATAAATTAATATCTAGAATAAAACATACAGTTAATTTAAAATAACACAGGCAAAGCAAAAGCTGTGAATATGTACGATACATTTTCAGATATAGCAATGTATCAATGTGTTTACACTGCTATATTTTAACGTATGTGTGACGTAGACGTTTTGCATATATTTTAATACATCGCTTATTTCAACAACAGTAGAATATAACGCTTCTGTATGGGATGAGCTCGCTATTTGGGTGATATTTTAGCGAGAGATGTGATTGATTAGTGTTTTGTGCGTGTGTGTTTGTGTGTGTGTGTTGGTCAGGCAGAAGAGCAGGCAGCGAGAATGAGGAAACCATGGCAACTCTGTGCTACTCATATCCCCGTGGCCCTGCCGGCAGAGAGAGGAGAGGAAGAAGAGGAGGAGGAGGAGGAGGAGGAGAGAAGAGAGAGAGAGAGAGAGAGAGAGAGAGAGCTACCTGTGGAAGCTTAATCCCATTCAGCACCTGCATACAAAGAAGGGCCTTCACTTTCAGCTTGATATGGAAATACACCAGGGATTGACAAGATACATTTTTGATGGACTGCTGTTTTTCCCTCGCAAAAACTCTCGCTATCGCAAGCTGCACACAGACGCGCTGACAAAACAGCTTCCCTCCCTCCATCCTTCCATCCCTCTTTTCTTTCCCTCCTTCTTTCCTGTCCGGCCGCTGCTGCTGCTGAAACATTTGAAGAATGGGGAAAACTCGAAGTAATCTTGCTGCTCCTTTATTTCCTCAGCTTGAATGGCACTTTCATTTATTTACAGCTGATTGATTGAAGAGGCCTGCAACTGTAATCTTTCCAGTGGGGGTTTAGGCTTTTTTGTTATTACTAACGAGCCTAATCTGGGGTTCGGAGTGTCAGTGGCGCACGGAAAAAAAATATAGTCCCGATCAAAAGTTTAAGACCTCTTGAAAAATGGCAAAGAATCATATTTTGCATGGTTGGATCTTAACAAGGTTCCAAGTGGAGCTTCAACATGCAACAAGACGAAATGGGAGTGAGACAAAAAAATTTTTGAGCATGCAATTTATTGAAAACAACGCTTAAACTGAAACAGGCTGTTTTACAGCTGATCAAAAGTTTAGGACCAAAACTGAAATCAAAGTTCCAAACATGAACTCAGTACTGAGTAGCTCCACCGTTGTTGTTGATCACTTCAAAAATTTGTTGCGGCATGCTTGATGCAAGCGTTTCCATGAGGTGAGTGGGAACATTTCTACAAGTGGTGAAGACGGCCGCATGAAGGGCATCTACTGTCTGGAACTGTTGTCCATTTTTGTAAACTTCCCTTGCCATCCATGCCCAAAGGTTCTCAAT
Organism: Distichodus sexfasciatus; assembly: GCA_032718565.1. NCBI lineage: Eukaryota > Metazoa > Chordata > Actinopteri > Characiformes > Distichodontidae > Distichodus > Distichodus sexfasciatus. Next base: position 2,266,143 of record JAVGVS010000040.1, read on the forward strand.
TCGATTTAGATCAGGGGAACACGCAGGATGGTCCAGAAGAGTGATGTTATTCTCCTGAAAGAAGTCCCTTGTCCTGCAGGCATTGTGTACTGGAGCATTGTCCTGTTGAAAAACCCAGTCGGTACCGAACAGACGAGGGCCCTCAGTCATGAGTGATGCTCTCTGCAACATCTGGACATAGCCAGCGGCCGTTTGACTCCCCTGCACCTCCTGAAGCTCCATTGTTCCACTGAAGGAAAAAGCACCCCAGACCATTATCGCGTTCCCGCCACTGTGGCGCGTAGAAAACATCTCAGGTAATGTTGGAAACCATCAGGACCATCAAGGTTAAATTTTTTTATCAGAGAATAAAACGTTCTTCCATCTTTCAATGTCCCATGTTTGGTGCTCTCTTGCAAAGTCCAAACGGTCAGTTCTGTGGCGTTCAAGGAGACGAGGCCTTTGAAGATGTTTTTTGTTTTTAAAGCCCTTCAGTCTCAGATGCCATCTGATGATTATGGGGCTGCAGTCGGCACCAATAACAGCCTTAATTTGGGTCGAGCTGTCCGAATTTGGGTCCAGTGTCTTGACGGACAGCCAATTGGATCCTCCAGCTCAGTGCTGGTGAAATTTTTTTGGGTCTTCCACTTGACTTTTTTGTTGCATAACCCTCAGGATCATTTAAGAAATTGAGATGGCGCGCTGCAAGAGACCCTGCTTATGCAGTTCAACAATCCGACCACGTTCAAAAGTTTTTTGCCTTTGCCATCAGATTGTCATGACAGTGTGACTACCTGACAGAAAATGACAATGAATCCACATTTTTGCACAGATTTGGCCTTTCAAAGGCATGTGGTCCTAAACTTTTGATCAGCTGTAAAACACTGTGTTGTGCCAATGGATATTAAAGACAAGTCACATTTGAATAGTGTTAACTGAAATTGTGCTTTAAAAGAAAGAGGCGTTACCAGTGTTGGGGAAGCTACTTTATGGGGCAGTTGGTGGCATAATGGTAGGGTGTTTGCCCTGTGATCAGAAAGTCGCAGGTTCGAATCCAGGACCGGTAAATTTACCACTCATGAGCAAGGTAGCGCCCCCAAGCACTGCTGCCCATGTTAGTTGCCCACTGCTCCTTCACGGATGGGTTAAATGCAGAGGTCACATTTCGTTGTGGTGCACTGTGTGGTGTCACAATGACAAAATAATCATTCACTTTTTAAATCGGAGCTTTTCAGGCTACATGGAAGTGAGTGATCATTTATCATTGCGAACCCACCACAGCACAGCACACAGTGCATCACAATGAAATGTGACCTCTGCATTTGACCCATTCATGAAGGAGCAATGAACAGCTAACATGTGCAGTGCCTGTGGAGCAGTGCTTGGGGACCTTGCTCATGGGTACCTCGGTGATAACTTTTTCGGTCTGGGATTCGAACCGATGACCTTCTGATCACAGGGCGAACACCCTAACCGTTATGCCACTATCCGCCCAAAAGTGTAGTTCCCTGAACGAGAATCGAAGCCAGGCGGTGGCGGTGAGAGCACATATACATATTGATCAAAAAGATTTTTGGCTTGCATAAGTCACACTCAAATGTTGTGTTCATTTTGCAGTTCAGACTCATACATTTTGATAAACAAAGCCACAGATTCTTGCTCCCATTTTGGCCAAGGTGGACTCCACCCTCCGACTCCTTCTTGCAACTGCCCAGAGCATGATGTGTGCCACACTTGGGCGCGGTAGTCAATTAGATGCCGCTTCTGCCAGTTCAGCACCAGTCAGAAACACCTGCTAGTTGAACATGTATAAAGAGGGAAAAATATGCTGTAGGGTTTTGCCACATTTCACCGGTGTTCATAAAGAAGCAGTTATTTTAAAAGCTATGGCATTTTAACTAGGGATGCACAATAATACCGGCATCGTATCGGAATCGGATGATAATTGCTTTTCCTTAAAACATCAGCATCCAATCGATGTTTAGATTTGCCTGATATTTCCAGCCGATACCTTTATTGTACGCTAGAAAGGTAGCGCTTGTTCCAGCATGTCCAAAGTCTGAGGATTTTTTTGCCTTGAAATATTTTTTCATTATTTTGTGCCAAAATTCTGAGCACGCAGTGGAACGTTCATAAGCAACATCTCATCTTCATGCGCTCAACTCTGCCCAAAAAAACTAAATAAATTGTGTTTGTCTCACTTAGCGAATGTGAGCTCCCACATGGGCCATGTCCCGAGTCGTGTACTACCGTACTTAATAGTGTGGTAGGTAAGGCGCTCTTATGATACTTTCCTATGTGGTAGCGTGCATCTCAGGAAATAGCCACACACTAGGTAGTGCATATTGAGTGTCACATGCGCCCTATTTAACTTGGTACATTACATAGTGCGGGAAGTGACTTTTTATTTTGTGCACTACTCTCAAAATGCTCCACCATCACTCTATTCTGCTGTCACGCTCACTTGAGCTGGCACTTTGTTAGAAATGTCAGTGTTATGGCAGTATATTTGTGCCAAAATTCGGAGCGCGTAGTGGAAGTTTGGTGAGCATTAGTACCACATCGCTGAGCCAGATGATCGCCCCACCGTGCTTCAAGTCCACCACCATCATCCCAGTGCCAAATAAATCTTCAGTTTCCTGCCTGAATGACCACCGTCCCATCACTCTGACCCCCATCACCATGAAGTGCTTTGAGAGACTTGTCATGGCACAGGTGAAAAGCAACCTCCCCCACTCACTGGACCCGCTGTGAGGTCAAATGAGGACCCGCACAAACAGGTCAACTGAGGACGCGATATCCATTGCACTTCACCTTTCCCTCTCTCACTTGGACAATAAAGACTCTTATGTCAGATTGCTGTTCATAGACTTTAGTTCAGCATTCAACACCTTCACTCCCCAAAGACTGTATGTGAAACTGAGCGAGTTGGGACTGAGCGCCTCACTTTGCAACTGGATACTGGATTTCCTGTCAGAGAGGTCCCAGTCCGTCCGAATCGGCGACAACATTTGCAGCATCATCAGGCTGAGCACAGGAGCTCCTCAGGGCTGCGTTCTCAGTCCACTTCTGTTCACACTCCTGACCCAGGACTGCACCTCCCTGCACAGCTCAAACCACATCATCAAATTTCGCTGACGGCACGACCGTGGTGGGGCTCATCAGCAACAACGATGAGTCGGCATACAGAGATGAGGTTCAGCAGCTAACTGCCTGGTGCAGTGAGAACAACCTGTTGCTGAATGTGGACAAAACCAAAGAAATGATCATCGACTTTAGGAGAACTTGCTCCGCCCACACACCACTCAGCATCCACAGTTCCACGGTTGAGACTGTAAAAAACACCAAGTTCCTGGGAGTTCACATCTCAGATGACCTCACCTGGACCACCAACACCACCTCCATCACCAAAAAGGCCCAGCGGCGTCTCCACTTCCTGAGACGGCTGAAGCGAGCCAACCTGCCCCCTCCCACTCTCACCGCGTTCTACGGGGCACCATAGAGAGCGTCCTGACCAGCTGCATCTCCGTCTGATTTGGTAACAGCACTGTTGCTGATCACAGGCGGCTTCAAAGGATTGTCAAAGCAGCTGGCAACATCATCGGAGTGTCTCTCCCGCCGCTGCAGGCCATCTTTTACAAACGCTGCATCAGGAGGGCCTCCTGCATCGTGCTTGACCCCTCACATCCTTCACATGGACTCTTTACACTCCTCCCATCTGGCAGACGCTACCATAGCATCAGGACACCAGAATGCGTCGTAGCTTTTTCCCACAAACCGTCAGACTCTTAAACACAGTTCCTGCCCTCACACTCCCCCCACATACACCTGGACTGTGAACTGACTGTGTTGCACCTCTGCACTTTACACAGCACCGTCGCTGTGATGCACATGCTGCTATACGGACTGTCTCATTCATGTTGCACTGAAACTGTCCCCGGAAAGATGTTTAAGAAAAATGTTTATGTCTACAAACTGTACAGTATTATCACTCCAAACTGCTGCTTATCTGGCACACATTTACGATTGAAATAGTAATCCTCTTCAATGACTGTAGCTACAACACTGCTATAATATTTGCACAATTTTTGCACTGCCGCTACTTATTTGCACTGAACTGGTCACTTTCTAACTAAAATATTGCTCAGACTCTGGTTCTCCACTACTGTTAAAATATCTGCACAATCTTTAAATATTAGTCATACTTTTTAAGAGATACTGTTTTATTAATAGACTGGATATAGAATTTTTCATATTGAAACTGTTTCTAACCTCTTGCACATCCAGTGTAAAAGTCAGTTTCCACTTTTGTAGGTATTACTGCATCTAAACTGTCTCTCTTTCTACCCCTATTTCTAGTTCTAGTTTAAAGTTATATTTAATACTCCATTCCTAGTTTAAAATGTTTATTTTGTATTCTATTTATATATTGTTTATTCCATGTGCCTTATTTGTTCTTTGTTCCATATTTCTTATTGCACTGTAAAAACTGGAGCCATGTCGTCTCGTCTGACATGACAATAAAGTTTACTTTTTGACTTTTTTTGGACAGTATCAGCAGATGTAAGTGTGAAAATACCGGATATTGACATCTGCAAATAACTCTCTTAAAAGTGCATCACTAATTTTAAATGTAGCTTTGCTACTAAAAAAAAAATGGTAAGTTAGTAGCATCACTAATTTTCCTTAGCTATTGACCAACACTAGGTGTATTGATTACTCAGTGAAGCTGAATGTTTGTTAAACACAGTTTTTATTAAAGCGAGGTATTATTTGTTACGAGACCCATTACATGACCAGTTGCTCCAATATTTGGAGAAGGGTCAAAAATTAATGTCTTAAGACAGGCACAGTTCAAAAGTCTGTAAATCAACCAAATTCAAATCGCAAGAGAGAATAATAAGAGTTTTAGAGGTTATTGTTTTTTCTTAAATTCTACTTGTATAATACAGTTTAAATGTCTTAACATTCTTAAGAACAATTTAATAAAATATTCGTCAATGAGGCCTGATATTCTTTGCTATCAGATAAGTTTCAGCATTCTAGTAATTTAATTAGCAAGAAAATGCCGTTCCTTTGGGGTCACAGTCATGTTGCATAAATAAATTTAAGATAAAACTGAAACATTGCCCCGGGGACAACCATAGGGCCTCTCTGTGTAGAGTTTGCATGCTCTCGCCGTGTGCGCGTGGGTTTTCTCTGCATGCTCCGGTTTCCTCCCACAGTCCAAACGCATGTAATATAGGTTAATTGATGACTCTAAACTGGCCCCGTGGGGTGTGCATGTGATTGTGTGTGCCCTGACGTGTGTTGGCGCCTACCCGGGGTTATTCCCTGCTCTGCGCCCGTGGGTTGCTGGCATGGGCTCCCACGTTGCTGCCCTGACTTCACCTGCCCCACCACAACCCCACAACGGACGACGAACCCCAGCGTCACGACGACGGACTTCACCAGAATTTCCCTCGACGGACTTTTCCCTCACATCACATTTCAATAAAAAGGAGCCCCTCCGGCTCGTGTTAAACTTGCTACGTTGTGTTTGCGCATTTATTGCATGGGAACCCGCCACAAAGTCTGCAGTGTGTTTGTGCGTCTGTGTTCAGTGTTGTGTCACTCTGCAGAGGGAACATTAAGTTAAAAAAGGAAAAGGGAAATATTTTGCTAAATGTGTCATATTGCACTTGTCTGTTAGGAAGTAAATGTGTCTCGACACAAACTGTGAACTCTGTGTGTGTTTGTGTGTGTGTTTGTGTGTTTTCGGGGGAAAAACCCAGCACTGAAATCAGTTGGTAGTGGCAGGCGAGGTAACTAAGTGTGTCAGCTCTCCAAAACAGAGGAAAAACTCTCCCAAAAAATGTCAAGCCTGCGGTAGAACAACCTCAACCTTTTGGAGTTTTTACACATGTCGAAGTCCTAATAATTATTTGTGACTCGGGTCTGAAAAAAAATCAATTTTCCCTAAGCTGTTTTTCTTCAGCCGAGCTCCAGGTGCGCCCTGACCCAAACGCGGAGGCTAATCTTCTAATCCTTATCAGTGTAACGTAAAAAACTGGTGTCAGACATGAACAGCTTCAGCAGGGAATCGTGTTGGGAGTAGCTAACTGAAATTAGTGAAACTCCTCCTTTTTCCCTTTTCTTCCTCCTCTTCTTGTTCTTTTTACTTTTCTTCTTCTTCTTCATTATTTTCCTCCTTTTCAAATTCCTGCTCCTTTTCTTCATCTTTTTCTTTATTCTCTCCTTTCTTTCCCACTTTCCTCTTCCTCCTCTTCCTCCTCCTATTCTTCTTCTTCTTTCATCTACTTCTTCATCTTCTTCACTATTCTCCATTTTCTTTTTCCTCCTCTTCTTCATCCTCCTCTACTTCTTTCCTTGTCTTCTTCATCTTTTTTATCTACATTTTCATCTACTACTCCGCCCTCTTCTTCTTCTTCATTATTCTCCTCCATTGCAATTTCTTGCCCCTTTTCTTCTTCATCTTCATTATTCTCCCCTTTCTTTTCCATTTTCCTCCTCTGCCATCTCCTCTTCTTATTCATCCTCTTCTGTATTCTCCCTGTCTTTTTTTTAAATCCTTTTCCTCCTCCTCTTCTTTTAACACCACTTGTTCTTTTTTCTGTTCTTCCTCTTCTTCTTCGGCTTCTTCTTTCTCTATTTCTACAATTTGAGGCTGTCATTGTTAAAAGGACATTTGGTTCACTTTGCTGTGAGTTCGTGAATGTCGGGGGGGCAATTCCACTGTGCTAAGTTTATCACTGAAAGGGCTCTCTCTCTCTCTCTCTCTCTCTCACTCTGGCTCCGTCTTATCGTACGTATTGCATGTCAAAGCAGTGAAAAATGAGGTTATTTGTGTAAGTTGTCCTTTCACAGCTCTCTCTCTCTCTCTCTCTCTTCATGCCAGTTTTCACCTGAAAAGTTTGATGCTTGACTTTCGTCTCCGCGGTGAGCCTCTTTCCGTCGAGGTAATGTGAGGTTAACCCCTGCAGGGTTTTTGACCGGTTACGTGACGACGGCTTTTCTTTATTACGTTTTCCATCTTTTTTTCCTCCGTCGGTCGCGGCTCTGAAAAGGAGTGAATTGCGGTGCCTTTGTTAACTGCTTTCTTTTCACCTTTAAATTCCCCATTGTTATAAGTGGGCTGAGTTCGGCGGGAGAGCTGATGTTCCGCCATTAGCGTGCGTGAGGAAGGAAGCCGTAACTCCTTTAGTTTTATCGTGCCCGCTGGGTACGGGCGGGCAGGCGGAAGGATTGACGGAGGAGTGGGCAGTTTGGCTGTGTGTTTATGTAAATGCCATCAGATCGCTCTCGCTCCCCCGAGACGTCGCAGTGAGCTAATGGAAGTCCCGCTGCTCCTCCTCCTCTCACTCGTGTACGGAGAATAATGCAGCGATTTCAGCACTGCCATTAGAGATTTCATAATCTGCTGAAAGGCAACTAGTCACTCGTCGCTCAGTTCCTCATTCTCTCCATCCCTCCTTCATTCAGCGTTCAAGCCATGCCCTTGTTGTGATTGATGGGCACATTGTTCCCCTCGTTATTCTCTTCTCTTCTTCTTCATCTTTTATCGTCTTTGCCGTCCCTCTGCTTTTTCTTTTTCCTCTTTGTCTTTAATCTTCATCTTTTCCCTCTTGTTCATTCATTCATTCATTCGATTTCCGAACAGCTGTAATCCCAACTGGGGTCGCGGGGGGACCGGAGCCTATCCCGGCAACTTTCGGGCGCAAGACGGGGACCAGCCCTGGGCAGGCGCCAACACACCGCAGGGCACACACACTCACACAGTCACACACACATTCACACTTTAAGGGCCAATTTAGAGTCGCCAATTAACCTACAACGCATGCCATCTTTTTCTTCTTTTTCATCCTTATCTTTTTCTCTACTTCTCCCTTTTCCTCTTTTTTCGCTCTCCTTCTTTATCGTCCTTTTTTTAAAATCTCCTTTTCTGTTCTTCTTATTCCTCCTCCTCCTCCTCCTCCTCCTCTTCTTGCTTTTCTTCTTTTCCATATTCATCTTCATCTTCGTGTTGTTCCTCTTCTTTGTTTTCCTCTTCTTCATCTTTATTTTCTTCATTTTCTTCTTTTCCCTCTTCTTCATCTTCTCCCTTGTCCTCTTTATCTTCCTCTTCTTCCTTTTCTCATTTTTCCTCTTTATCTTCCTTTTTTCCTTCTCTTCTTTTTCTACTTCTTCTTCCTCCTCCTGAGCTTCTTGTTCTGCTTTCTCTACTTCTCTTCTCCTTTTGTTTTTTTTTATTTCTTCATTTTCTTCTCATTCTTCTTTTACTTCTTTCTTCTCATATTTTCAAGATTGCCAAAAATCTTTTAAGTGTCGTATATAGTTATATACTGTAAAACATAGTGAACTGCATCTTTGTTTTCTTCCTCTTCTATTTCTTCTTCTTTTATTTCCTTCCTCCTCCTCTTCTTCATCTTCTTTTTCCTCATCTTGCCACATCTTTCTTGTTAACCCTTTCCACAGTTTTTGTCATAATGAAACATTCATGGCTTAAAATCTTCAGCTCATTGAGGAGATCTGGGCTCTTTCTAATCAGGTGTAAAACTGCCATTCCCCGTTTGGCCACCAGGGCCACCATGTGCAATTACTTTCCTTGTGCTTAGCTCGTTCCTGATGTGAGCTTAACATTAATTTAACAGCTCATAGTTTACCAGCTAACTCAACAATAATCAGCAGAAACATCTATAAACAGCATTTATCATTTCTCCTTTTTAATGTTTCCACCATTTCACCCCTTTCTACATTTTCAGCGCAACAGCAGTGGCACAATTTCTTCAGGAATTTCTCATCTAGTTAGCATTTCATATTGCCAGCCCAAACCAACTCGAAATTCTGTGCGAGGAGCCTATTGGATTCCAGATATGAAATTCAGGGAGTGTAGCGTCTTTGAGGGCCACTGCGCATTATGCATGCTAGGTAGGCCTTCTCTACGTGTGTGTGTGTGTGAATATAAGTGTGTGAGTCCGTGTATAAGTGTGTGTGTGTGAGGTGCCTTCTCATTTTTTTTCCCCATTTGAATTTTAATTTGATTTTGATAACAGCGCCATTTTGCAGTAATTATTTATCACAGATGTAATTTTACAGTCTGTCAGGTTATCCGTGAGCATGCTGTGAATACTAGGAGATAGCAGCCAAGGACGGAGGATGTGACTCGTACAATCTCTCTCTCTCTCTCTCTCTTTCTCTCTCACCTCTTAAATATTAAAATTGAGCCCAGTTGGCTGGTCATTATCCACATGGCAGATACAGGGATATTGTATGCAGGGCTGTTGTCTAGTCGGGACATTAGTTTTGAATTCCAGGTGACTTGAGTTGCTCAAGTTCACAGAATTCTGTGAAAATTGGGCCTCATTCACCAACTGTTCTCAAGAATAAATTTAGTCTCAAAACCAGTGTTGGGAGTGATGTGTTAGAGCCTAAATATTCTTGACGCTACATGCAGTGTCCAGACTATACTGTACTTTTTGTTAATCTTGAGGATTCCAACCGGTGGCAGTGAACACAATAAAAGCGTCCAGTCTGCTGTAAAGTCACAGAAGAAGTAAGAAGAGGAAGAAGAAGAGGAAGTAGGCGGCACATTTTTGAATTGAGGGAAGAAAGATGTTTAAGATAAAAATAATTTGCATTCAGATGTTACAAGGTGCAAAAAAGATGGTGAAACCGTTCAGCCATGTTAACAGTAAACAACGATGCTGACGTCACGTACCAAAACTTGAACACACTGCCACCCCAATTTTTGCTGGTACTGCATCTTGCGCACACGTCGCATTAATTGCTGACGACGTGCTCAGAGGACGCGTCAAAAGAACTCTGAGAACGCGTGGCAGCCATGATGCATGCGCGTAAGCGTTCTGAGCGTTAAGAATAACCTGGCCCTTATTCGTATTACTTTTAGCCGTAATGCAGTAATGTAAGACATCGCTAATTAGGGATGCACAATATGAACGGCCGATGCTGATATCCAATATTTTTCATGCTTATACCAATGGCGATAAATGAGGAAGGCAGAGTTGAACGTGAGTGCAGGCAGGGGTGAGCACATAAAGACAAGGTATTTCGCTAACTAAAGCTCCACTGTGCACAATTTGGCACAAAATTAATGCCGTAGCTTTGACCTTTCTAATACAGCGCCAAGTCAAGCGAGCGTGAAAGCAGAGTGGAGCGAGTATTTCGAGCTTAATGCACAACATTTTAAGAAAAAGTCACTTCCCGTCTTATGTGGTGGACCAAGCCAAATAGGGCGCATGTGACACGCCGTGTCCACTATCGGCTATTTCCTGAGATGCATATTACCGCATATAAAAGTATGATAAGAATGCCGTACCTACCGTACTATCAAGTGTGGCAGTATGCGGATCGGGATACAGCCCTTGTGTGAACTCACATTCACTAAGTGAGGCAAACACGCAATTTAGTTAGTTTTAAAAAAAAATGTGCATGCAGGCAGAGTTGAGTGCAAAGACGTGATTTTGCTCGTGAACGTTAGACTGCGTGCTCAGAATTTTAGCACAAAATAATCCCATGCATTTTAAGAGAAAGGAGCGGGCTGTATAAAATCTGACCTTAGATTACATCCTGTATTTGGCTGATAATTGGGGATGTAAGCTCCCATCTCTGTTCTGTTCAAATTGATCATTCTTTATCAATGTCATGATAACCCAGCCGAGTCGCTCCTCAAGAGAAATTACAGAATAATCCAGAAATATACAACAATGGGACACAAAAAGACAGAACAGGAAAATGCTTTGTATGCAGTGCAGGACATCACAATACTTTGCAAAATAACAGACTAGAACAGGGAGTCACGGGTGAGGCAGATAAAGACTCATCTAGTCATCAAAGGACTTTGTGAAGACATGGAACAAGAGTCGGTGTCTACAAGTCTATCTGGAGAGGAAGACTCCCTCCTGGATCCGGACTGTGACCTTACACTGAGCGCCGCCTTGCTCCCAACCTGGAGTAAACCAGAACTCCCAAACCTGGTCATGATCTTAAATATCTGACCACTCAGACTGATCTATGTCTACTCAGTCCTATACTCAGCAGGTTTGTACTGTGTGACACATTTCTCACGTGACCATCATTAAAACAACCTGCCATTTGTCCAACAGTAGTCCTGCTGATTAATCCCAGATGGGATGACTTTTGCTGACCTCTCAATGACACTTGGTCAGCCTGTTGACGGCATATTTTTACTCCTCAGACCACTGCCACTAGATACAGGCTGAAGGTGTTGAGCTGGACTCTAGTCTCCCCCACACCTCAACCTAATACAGCATGTGTACATTTGGGGACGGTCTTTGTCCTATCTTTCTGGATAACAGCATCTTTTTAATGTTCATTATCTTGTCACTTACGGTCTATGTAATTTCCTCTTAAAACAGTCTCACTTTGAAGCACCCAAATTGCCTGTCATTTACCATTAAGTGCATACAGCAGTTAGCCCGGACGGGCACAAATAATGAACAGACATCACATAAAAAGGTAAAATCTGTGTGAAAAGCACATCTAGATTTATCTAGATGTACTGAATAAATAAAAATTTTCTACATTTTTCTAATGATTATCTGGTCAGTTCTGCTGATTTTGACCTGCTGTTTGCTCCTTTCAAGATTAAAGAGGATTTATTTGTCAAATGCATATTTATAACCAGTCGGAAGGTTAGTTTTAAAATGTATTCCACTACAGAATACAGAATACATTCCCTAAAATGTCATTTGTAATTTATTCTGTTAGATTATTCAATGTGAGTCACATATTCTGAATACTTTGGATGACTTCCATGTTGTCTTTCTTTTTACAACTATATGAATGTGGTAATCACACCCTTCATATTCCACCTTCTTTCTTCTTTTAACCCTTACAGCCTTAAGAGAATTTGGGGCGTATTTCTATACCTTTTCTGTTTTTAGGCTTATTATATAGTGTGTGTAGAAATTAGCCAAACATTGAGTGTTGGGGTTAGTGTTGGGACCAGTCTCCAGACCAGTTTTTAAATGTCTTAGTCCCGTCTTGGACTCGGCCATATTTGTACTAGGTTCTTGTCATGGACTCGGACAAAGAAGACTCGGGATTTTATTTGGAGACCAGCTGAGACCACAACTCTGAGAATATTACTATTAAAACTCTTTGAGACCGATGCAGGCATTTTGCATTGTTTATTAATTAGTGTTTTAATAACTCAGAATCTCTTTAACTTACAACACACATACCGTCAGAATCACAAGACTTTCAACTTACCGCATATTATATTAATTTCTCTGTATGTGAAATTATTTTTGAGTAATGCCGTGCACAAAAACTGAAGTAATTGTGTAAAAAGGCATTAATTACATTATTCGCGATGTAAACACTGGTGTTATACTATGGAATGCCACCATGCACCAAAATATACTTCTCTTCCAGAAAAGCCAAAAGCAGCTCATTTTAAAGTCAAAATGAGTCCAAATTGATCAAAATTACCCAAAACTTTTTCTTCAATCTTCAATTGATCAGAAAACATTTTTTATAATGTTAGTGACTAATCAACTGGGAAAAAAAAATTAAGAAAAATGTATTATTTTTATCAAATGATTTAATTCTGTATCCAGATAGATACCAAAAGGACAAAGAGTGTTCCCAGCTGGCACTAATCTTCATAGTACTAAACCATTGAAGGTCTCTGCATAATAAAAACTCTGAATATGAATATGAATGTGTTCATGTCCACAGTCTTGTGCAGACATCATTTTGGGAAAATAAAACGGTTGCTTATTATCTGTAGAACTACTTTTTCCACACTCAAAAACTAATCAGCCTTCGATAGGAGAACTGATAAGGAATTGGATTGATGGGAAGAATCGACAATGGCAATGGCAATTGACAATGATAAAATCTTATCAATTCTGACCACTACCCACCCACACGTATTCTTACTTTTGTCTTAAGTGTAAAACCAAAGTGAATTCACAAAAAAATATTATCTCACCCCCCTCCCCTGACACCCTGACCCTTAAGTTTGCGGTGTATAGGTCATCATCACTCCAAGAAAGAACACAGTGTGCAGTTGTGCAGGCTTTAAATCACTGCTCTTTCCCAGAATCTGTTTTTCGACCTTTCCCCTGAAAAATGGCTTCCACATTAATCTGGGTTTGTAATGCAGGTCATGAAGAAGCTGTCACTGAGAACCAGAATAGTGGTCCAGCTCTGTCTCGGAGCCGCGAACGCGTCCAGTCAGTGTTCTGAGTCATTTTATCAAATGAATCCTATCAGAAGTCGGCAAAAGTATAACCTCAGACACCAGTGGGCCTCAGAGACTGAAGGTTTTGGCTGTAACTAAGAGCCAGGACAAAAAATGCGTACAAATTGATATTGCTCAGATATAATCTTTCAGCGTTGCCATTGTGAAAGCAGTGGCGTTCTTAAAAGCTTATGCTTTACCGCTTATGAAAACAAATCATCGCTCACAGCAAAGGCCTTGGTCTTGGAGAGAGTGGGCAGGGAAGCTTCGTGGAGAAGGCGCTCCACCGAGGAAATGTCACGGCTTATCTCTGAAATCTTAAACCCTGTCTCCTGTCATCAGCTCTTTATCTTAACATCTTCCCCACTGCAGCAATTTCCAGTTTGCCGCACGACAAACAACCGCAGAGGAAGTGTCTAGAATATTGCCGAAGAACATTGCCGGACAATATTCACTTTTTGGTTTATGAAGAAATCTACAAAGCTGACAAGTGTGATTGATGGTCCCCTGGGCTCACTTTTTGTTGGAGACATACCTTTGTGTTCGCTTCACTTCACTTCACTACATTATAGCTGAGGTGACAAAGTTAAGATCGACTCTGACTTTGAAAATGATTTGAACAGCCAGTACTGGGGAGTACACCTCTCAACTTTTCAATTAGCAATTGTTTCTGATTGGTTTTGAATTAACAGAAGTGGCATCTGATGCATGCTCATAGCCTCACAGCTAGTGGTGAGAAATGATAAGATTTTTTCAATATCAATGCCATTGTCAATTTTTCCTATCAATCTAATTCCTTATTGATTCTCTTATCAATTCCTGAGCAGATTTTTGAGCAACCGTTTTATTTTTCCCAAAATGATGTCTGCACTAGACTGTGAACATGAACACATTCATATTCAAATTCAGAGTTTTTATTATGCAGAGACATTCTATGACTTAGTACTATGAAGATAAATAAGGTTAGTTCAGGTAGAAACACTTCTTTATTCATTTGGAATACATCTGAATATAAGATAAAATTATTTGATGAATAATGCATTTTTCTATATTTATATTTTACTCTCTCTAATATTATAGAATGGAGAAAATATTTTCTGGTTAATGGAAAATGACGAAATACTGAAATACACCAGTTTTGGCAATTTTTGAGCATTTGGACTCATTTCTGGGAGAGAAGTACATTTTTGCCATGAGGGCGTTGCATATGAGAGCCGAGGCACAATAGTACTGTGGATGTGCATCGGGAATAAATAAATATCAAGTAAATGGCAGCACTGTAAATAGACCACTAGCTATTTTTGTTATTTATCAGCTAAAATATAAGTTTTGTCTTCAGATTTAACTGAACTGGAACGTTTAATGAATGTTGGACTTCCCTGTGAGAGTCGTGTGCGCTAACAAACACAGCGCCTGTGTTTACATTGTGAAAAATATCATTTATGCATCATGATTCCTTGTGGTTTTTTAAAATTCCCTTACCAAACTTTTAGGCTTCTGGCAAACAGTTGTTATTAACCTTTGGCAATGTTTGCAGCAAGATTATATTTTCACATGCAAATTAGGTTTGTGGCAAAATTGTGGTGGACTTCTAGCAAACTTTCTGGAACAGTTGTGCACCTGGCAGATTTGTTACCAAAAGTTCACTACAAGTTTACCATTACTGACAGACTGTTTTGGCAAATCACTGGCAAATATGTTTGTCACTAGTGAAAATTTGTCATTGTTGCCAGAACATTGCTGCAAATTTGCCACTAGTGGCTGACTGGCAAACTTGTGGCAAAATATTCTGGAAAACTGTTTGCCACAAATTAACTAGAGCCCCTAATTAACTACAGAGCCCCTACCCATCGACCGTAAAACACACGCATGTACATGCACTGTTACAAAAGATCACTCTAAAGTCATGCAAGTAAAACTGTAAAATTTTTCCTTGTGCTGTTTCACTGGAAGGGATTAAGACAGTGACACGAGAGTAAGCACACTCTGGGGTAATGCGGAATACAGCACGAAATAATGGTAGGGAAATATGTAAGTGGGAGGACAAGTGGGGGAAAGGCTAGTTGACAGAGGAAAGCTGAAAAAACCAGAGAGTTGATAGATTAGAGCAGATAGTTTACTAACTTACATTTTAGCATGCATTACGCCACCGCTATATTTCACATCTTTACAATATATTAAACATGCACATGCCATATTTTACAGTTTATGACAACACAAAATAGGTAAGCTTACATTTGGTGGTTAAACGGCAGCCGTCAGCGGTGACGGCTAACCCTAGAGTCTCTTAGCGAACTGGCCCAGACTAGAAGGTAGGTTACTGAGGCTATGCAGGTGGGCAGGGCCGGAGGAAGTAGATCAGGGGTGCAGTTCCCAAAAGCGTAGTTGCTTACTACATTAGCAACTATGCTTTTGGGAAATGCACCTCTGGGCAGGGCTATGGTTAACATAACCTCTACACATAAGCAGGCTGTGTTTTAGTCCCACCCTACTAAGACCTACTGTGAAAAGGTGTGAAAAGCTGTTAAACTGTATAACTCCACCACATCGTAGAACTGACTCCAGGAGTTTCCTCACCTTTTCAGACACACTTTTTTGATACATTTTACATGTTACCTTACTGAGTTTTGGATGTAATTAAATACTTTTTTCTGCAACTTGTAGTGTAATTACTTACTATAATAATAAAATAGTAGCCTGGCTGTAGCTTAGCTACTTTTAATCATAGGTAACTTGCACGGAAGGCCACAGCACAAATAGAGACAGAATAGTATTAATTAGTTGAGAGAGACACAAAGAAAACATCATGTACAGAAAAGAAAATACCTGTATAACCTATAACACAAGAGTGGACCATTTTTTGAGCTCCCCTAAACGTCTCAGTGGGAGGCTTTCAAAGGAGGTCACATCCTTTTCGGGGGGGGGAGCCGAGCATTCGTTCATTCGTTCGGACATTCAAGCGCTCGAGCGTGGCGTTTGTTTCTGGCCCGATGCCGCATCTTCACAAGCGTCGCCATGCCACCAGACAAGGATTTCCAACGCAGTTTTAAAAATGTTGTGCTTTGTGAGTCGAAAGCAAATGAATTAAGATGGGGGAAGAAGGCAGGGGATGAATAAAGAATGCCAATTAAAATGACATGGCAAAGTAGAAGCTTAGGGTTTATGAGGAGACGGAATGTAGGCAGGCCTTAATGGCAAAGCGCAAACAAAGAGAAGAGCCCTAATGAGTGTCTCTTTCAAAGGAACATGTCGAGAATCCCGCTCTCTTGCTCTATCTCTTTCTCTCTTTCTCTCTCTCTCATTTTTATTTTCTTTGAACTTTCAGCACAAGAAAAGCTTCTCCGTGAATTCTGTGGTTAAATTACCAGAGAGCCAATAAACAGGAGCTTCGCCAGATAACCGTAAATGCATTAGCCACGCTAAGGGTGACATTTGTTGCCTCAGACCTCTCTATCGTCCAGTGTGCAGGTCACGTCCGTTCCTTCTTTTTTTTTTTTAATCTGCCCTTTTCCCAAAGAGGTCTGCTCGGACGGCTGCTCAAGACCAGGGAGTCCCGCTTGGCTTCCGTCCAATTTCGGTTTTCTTTTGCCACTGCGTCATATTGAAGTCTGAGTTTTGGCAAGTGTCACTTGACCAGTCGATTCAAACGATTTCTTGATCGTATACCAACCTGCTGCTTGCTGCTTGGTGCGTCGACTCATACACATTCCTTGCTAAGAAAAACTGAATTGCATTCATATCAAATATCACAAGAGCCGTGAACCTTCATTGGTCTAACGATTCGATTCGAATACAATTATCAGGTCAATGATTCGTTTTGATTTGATTTCTCGATGCAATATCACAATCATCCCATCAATGTTTCTACATTATTTCACACTGCACGCAGATTGGGCATGGATTGCAGATTGTGCAGCCATATTTACTACCAGGATGTTGTAGCCGGAAAATCACCAAACAGTGTCTTTATGATATGATCCAGAGGTTTTGTCTGGTTCTGTCCCAGGGACCACCACTCAGACTAAGCAGTATTCTGCAGCTGTCCACTGTGTCCGTGTGTTTGTGGGGGAAGTATATATTTTTAATTACTTTTTAGATATTTGTATTAAATTCATTATTCATAAAGATTCCCGAATCATCTGGAAATGTTTTGAAAAATAAATAAAATGATATCATTTAAAAAAAGTAATTTCAGTAGTTAACCTGGATTGCATGTCACAGACCACCTGCAAGGCTGCCACAGACCAGCAGGGAGCAGTGGACCACCGGTACCATAAAACCCAATGTAATCATTTATGGTCTACCACTGCATCGATGCAGAATAGTCCACATCTGCATCATGATGTATCAATTATGTGATTAATTTGAACATGCTTAAATATCCAACCTCTTTAGATAAAATCGTCATTGTAATGACTAATACACATTCATCCCTAAGAGAGAATAAAAAAACTGACTTGGATTCACAGCAAATATCAAAAGCTATTGGATTCGATCAAATTTCACCACACTTTATTGAAGTCAGAGTTTCAGAAGTAACAGTAAAGCGGTGGCTTTGAATGATTTCATGATCACAGGTGGTTGGCAACTATGTTAGTTACTAATGTTGCTAATGTACACTATGTTAGTTGCTAATGTTGCTAATGTCCACTATGTTAGTTGCTAATGTCCACTATGTTAGTTGCTAATGTACACTATGTTAGTTGCTAATGTTGCTAATGTACACTATGTTAGTTGCTAATGTTGCTAATGTACACTATGTTAGTTGCTAATGTCCACTATGTTAGTTGCTAATGTTGCTAATGTACACTATGTCAGTTGCTAATGTAGTTGTTCAAACTTCTAAATTCACTTTCATAATGACTAATACACAATCTTTTCTTTAAAAAGGATTTTAAGGACTGAATTTCACAGCAAATTTCATCGTCACGTTGGCTTCCATCCAAATTTGGCTACTTTTTTCGACCATATATCGTAATGTGTCGAGTCATCCAGTGACAGTGGTTTCAAATGATTTCTTGATTCATGAGAATGTGTTTTATTAAGGAGGCTTCTCTCTGAGTCGATCTTTCTCTCGGTCTTTCTCTCGGCCCACCTTCCCTCCTTCATTGACTGCGGCGCATCGCAAATCAATACTGTTTATTATTTATAGATGGTCTCCGAATATGGCTGGGGGATTATTCTATATGAAGTGGTTTCCTCAAGTCTGTAGTCAATAATTCAGTGCTCTGTTATTCCAGGGTGGTCAGCTCTCCCCGTGTTCTGGAACTACGTGCCTTTTGGAGGAGGAGTTGTTTAGTTGCCGGCGGGGTGGGGGTTGGGGTGAGCTCAGTTCCTGTTTTGTTTGTTAAGGCCTTGCTCAAAGGTTCAAACCAAACACAAGTGTACACCCTGCCAAAACTGAACTCACACTAGACGAACTGTGTCCATTGGAATGTATGCTGGGTCGATATCTGCTCGACTTGAATTTCCACTTCTCAGTCTCAGAGGTATTGGTTGGAAAACCAAGTTAAGTTGCGTCATCAGACACTTCCGCGTTTGTTCCTATTTCATGTAAATATTGTAAGGTGTTCTTCTGAGATCGGTAGTTTAGCCGACAAGATGGAGAGAAATCTCATCTTGCCATTAACGGCAGCGTTTGAACTAGATACTTACATGCCTGCGAGATGTAGTGATTGGGTGCGTAAGATAAACCGTGCAAGTAAACAGCTGGGAGAGTACCACTGATGTGTATGCCCCACCTCTTTCTCGATTTTGATTGGCAAGCAAGTGAGAAGTGATATTGATGAGTGCAGTGCTATACTAACAGTTAAAATGGATTTCAACTTGAAGCGCTCTGAGCACTGCGGCAAAAAACCCACATTTTTTTTTCTGCTGAAGGAGCTTAGCGCTCCCAATGCTGAAGCTCATAGGATTTGTATTAAGAATAGGTGCTGCATCTTGACCATCAGTGCACAATGCAATTGCCAGTAAATTTGCAATGAAGAACCAACTCAATATCTATGCTGGTCAAGGCTTTTTTTTAACTAGACAATCAAAAAAGGTCATAAAAAGAAAGCTCTGCCCAAACCAAAATGTTTGCAGCAGGTTTGCGGCAAACTTGTGGTTAATTCGTGGCGAACAGTGGAGTTTATGTTGTATATGTTGCCACAAGTTTGCCATTGTCAGCCACCAGTGGCAAACTTGCAGCAATATTCTGCCAGCAATGAGAAATTGCCACTAGTGACAAATGTATTTGCCAGTGATTTGCCAAAACAATTTGCCAGTAATGACAAACTTCTTGTGAACTTTTGGTGACAAATTTGCCAGATGCATAACTTTTCCACAAAGTTTGCTAGACGTCCAAGGCAAGTTTGTCACAAGACTAATATGACCTTGCTGCAAATTTGTGGTAACATTGACAAAGGTAAACAGCAACTGTTTGCCAGAAGCCTAAAATTTTTAGTAATGGTGTACCTTTGCGCAAACTTGGCAAATGTTGATTGGTTTTCAAAATTCTTTCAGTGTTGCATTCAGAATTACAATTAAGTGAGTATTATATTGCCCACCAATGTTAGTTGAACATGTAGCTGCAACACCTTGCAAAACCCCAAAAATGTTGGAATCAACTCGACCGATGCTGATATCTGATGTCTTTCATGCTTATATCTGCCGATGCCAATAAGTTAGTCAGAGTTGAGCACATAAAGAAAAGACACTTTACTCCCCAAAGTTCCACTGCACACTCAGAATTTTGGTGCAAAATTAACAACATAGCTCTGACATTTCTAACACAGTGCCAACTCAAGTGAGCGTGAAACCAGAGTGGAGCGAGTGCGGAGTACTTTGAGCATAGTGCACAACATTTCAGTAAAAAGTCACTTCCTGCCCTATGTGCGGGAAGTGTGTGACACACAAGCGTGTGACACTCCATGTGGACTACCTAGTGCGTAGGGAGCCATTTAGCTACAACCCTTACTATTTCCTGAGATCCATATTATTGCATAAAAAAGTAAGATAAATGCGCCTTACCTGCCTATTACACTATTAAGTGCAATAGTATGTGACTCAGGACGCAGCTCACATTCGCTAAGTGAGGCAAAAACATAATCCCACCTCAGACTGGCATAAGCACTACTTTCCCTATATTTTTACAATAACTTCAAATATCGGCTGGAAATATCGGGCGAATGTAAAGATTGTTCAGATGCCAATTATCAGCCGACTCCGATATCATCGTGCACGCCTAGAAGCAATACACAATTTGATTTGCAGTGTTGATGGTCCAGACTGGGTTCTGCAAATTTAGAGACTTTGCTTAGACATTAAGTCAACTCCGTACTCTACCCAACCAAGAATTAAAGCAGCTCCGAAGAGGAGCTCCTGAAGCACATCATTGCTGTTGTAATCCTGCCTGCCCTGTCTTGTCTGTGTGTATAAGTGAAAGGTGTGTGTGTGTGTTAACCCAACAGCTTGACATCAGCACAAACCTGCTTATAGCAGCTTTGTTGTAAGACTTTCTAACAGGCCTCTGATTCCCCTTCACTCTGCAGCAGTGCGCTGAGGGAATTTTACTGGCTTCGGTGTTTAATAGACTTGCTGTAAGGTGCTCTTTTGCAAAATTAACTCGCAGTAATTGTAGCTGATATCGAACGCTCTCCTGTGTGCTTCCTACAAGTACGGCACAGAAATGGTTTTAATGGGCTATGTTAATAGATTCATTATATGCATTAACTGGTTAGTTAGAAAGACGATTAAAAATCAGCCACATATTCATTTTCCTCAATGCAGTAGATTTCAAAATGTGGGTCGAATTCCTCTCTGTCACCAAAGTTTTTACACATTATTTTTTGTTTGCATTGTATATATATTGCTTTGCAGCTTTCGTCACTGTAGGTACTGCCATATTGAGTACCGGGCCTATGGAGTACTGCGCTTGTATCTTCAAAAAAGTGTAAAGTGTTAACAGACAACAGTGCATAAGTTTGATACGTGTAAACAACTAAGGAGCTTGTGTGGAAGTGCGTTAGCTGGATTAGTTAGTGTGGGTGGATTCGAGTATACAATGGCAGCAACAAGGTTAGATGACTGATGTGTCCAACTGATAAGCATAGATAGAGAGAGACAGACAGACGAAGACAGACAGATAGATAGATAGACAGATAGATAGATAGATAGATAGATAGATAGATAGATAGATAGACAGATAGATACTTCAATTTCATTGGACACAAGCGCAGTACACAATATGGATCTTGACTACGAAGAGTTTTGATGCTTAACGTCCATTGATGTCACTGAATGTATAATTATAGTATGTATATATATATATATATATATATATATATATATATATATATATATATATATATATATACAATACTAATGCAAAAGTTTTAAGCAGGTGTGAAAAAATGCTGTAAACAAAGATATTTCAGAAATATAAATGATGATTATTTATTTTTATCAATTTACAAAATGCAAAGTGAGCGAACAAAAGAAAAATCTAAATCAAGTCAATATTTGGTGTTACTCCCTTTTGCCTTCAAGCATCAATTCTTATAGCTACACTTGCACAAAGTCAGGGATTTTGTAGGATTATAGTCATTATATTATTTTGTAGGATTATAGGATTATAGATCTGTGGTTAGTTCTCCAAGATGTTTGGAACAACCTGCCAGCTGAGTTCCTTCAAAAACTGTGTGCAAGTGTACCTAGAAAATTGATGCTGTTTTGAAAACTGAGATAGTCACACCAAATATTGATTGATTTAGGCCTCTTTGTTCATTAACTACATTTGTGATTGATGAAAATAAATAGTGCTACTCTTACAACATTTTCACCTGCCTAAAACTTTTGCACAGTACTGTGTGTGTATACGTAACTATATATGTATATATATATATATATATATATATATATATATATATATATATATATATATATATATATATATATATATATATATATATATATATATATATATATATATAGAGACAGATAGATAAAAGAGAGAGAAAAGAAAGAGAGAGTAGTTAAGTGGCTGTGGCTGTTTGGTGCTTTGTTTTTGTCATATGTTGCATTGTATGGTCTTGTAAAAAAAGGCCCTGGGGTGAGTCAAGAAGCGACATATGTGACTGCCTTTTAAATCTCATGACTCAGAGCTGGATAATAAACAAACAAACACAGTTCCTTGAGACCTTTCTCTTCACCCACCCAGGGTCCTGAATAATTCAGAAATCATTTAAAAGGTAGCAAAGGATAAGGGCGAATCAGCCTGCATATTATCATCAAAGTTGATCTTTAACACTGCTCTGACATTGAAGGCATCTCAAGGTCTGCATCTGTACAACCCCACAATTAGAGGAAGCCAATCGTTTGACAAAAAAATGAAGGAAAAAAAGTGTGTTCAGCTAGAGGTCAACGGAATATAATCAAACAGCGGAACACTTGCAAATCCTAAATCTGTCAGTCATCTGTCAGGTGTCAGCGTGCATGAAAATACGGCCTTCGCCAAAAAAATACCTGGCGCTTTCCGCCCAAGCGGAATATGAAATGATCTGCGCGTAATGTCTCTGAATTTTCTGCCCCGAGCGCCGGAGATCACGTATAATAATTAAATGTTCACAGATAACTTCGAAAATCAATACTGGGGAGAACAGATCTTGAGTAATTTTTAAGGTCACAGCCAGCTGCTATTCTTCAATCTGTCAGAGGGCAAATTGATTTTTATTTATCTATTTGAATTTGTTCATTATATGTGTTTTTAGTTGTTTCTAACAACTCTGTCAATCATTTTAGAACAAATGACAGGCCTAAAGTGTCACAGTCAGGCAGGCAGTGTAGGGGAAGCTACTTTTAAATAGGGAGATTTTTAAGCTATTTGTGATTAAAAGTAGCTAAGCTACAGCCACTGTTTTAAACATAGTAGTCAGAGATGGGAAGTTGTGTTGTGTTGAACATATGTGACCCTGCACGGCAAAACCAGTCGCTTGTCGCAATGGAGGTTTCTTTATGTCGCATAAAGGTTACCCTTTATGTTGCGTGGGGTAAAATTGTGGATTTTTTGTTTTTAGTGTTTTGAAACAGTGGAAGGTCTATATGCGCCGCTGTTAACACATTTTTGCTGAAAAAACTTACCCTTTCCATCCTAAAACGTGACTTTCTTGGGTGAGAATTCAATTCCAGCAGAATGTTAAAAGTTTATTTCGACCGCTCTACTTCAATATTTTGATGGAAATCCACTTTCGGCGACTAGTGTGAAGATGTTCTCCGGGAATCATCTTAGATCTCCCGAGTTCAGTTAACCTCGCATGGTAGGCTATCTCGCGTGACTTCAGATACAGCGTGGGCTACAGAAAATACAAACCTAGCCGTGGCCGCTGGCGTCTGTGAGTGATACGTCGATAGTCAACTTCAAAGGCAGATTTCTCCGTTTCTCACTTGCCGTGACAGGAGAAACCTGACTCCTTGAATATTGATATCTCAGTCATAATAGATCCAGCAGCAGCTTATTTGCATTTAGGAATACTAATGAGAAACAGCCTGTTCTGAAAGGGACTGAAATAAGAGAGTAAAAAGCAGGTGAAATGCCTAATCTGCGAGGTGTTTACAACAAACTACTTCATTGACATGTTTAGTGGAGCTCATAGACCTATTTTAACTTGTTGGAAAAATGTAGAATATGGACCTTTAAAAATATCAGGGCAGCCACTAAGCTGAAATATGTCTTGATCCAATTAGCAGAGCTGATGAAACGGTTACCACTCTCAGCCATCTCACCATCAGGCAATCTCATTTGTGGCCGTAGTTACATGGGGTTTTATACTAATGAAACACCTTTGATTGAACAACAGGAAGAGCATCTCAGAAGGACAATCTCGCTTCAATTTAATCTGTCATTAAACCCAGCAAGTTTGAGCCTACATAAATTGCATCTACCGCAGTGAATACAAGAAACGGATATTTCAAATATTCCAAATACAGTTTCATTTGAAACCTGAGCTGTAAACCATTACCTGTTCGTGTCAGTCTAGCAAATCATTCTGACAGACTTTGTTGTGAGTGATTTAAGGCCCAGTTGCCAAGGTGTACTTGACAGTAATAATCACAGTTCTTAGCTGGTAGAGAATGTCTGGTGTTTTTTCTGTCGCCTGTTGATCTCTATGAGCCTGGTCTTTCAGGTTGATACTGACTCACCAGGTAAGATTAAATTCTGACTCACATCGGCCCTCTAGGACCAGAACTGATAATCCTTGCTGTATGAGGTAAAGGTGGCACATATTAATAACTTCACTGCAAAAACAATGCAATTCAATAAGTAACACATCGCCAGACTGCTTCTCCGAACCGGGTGGAAAACTTGTTTGGATTCAACTTGCATTTTATTTGTCAACATTTTTTTCCTGCAAAAAAGCAGAAGACTGGCAGCTCATTAGCTTTATTTCTCTGTAGACAGACTTATACGGTTGGTAATGGGAGGCTTGACACCTAAAATGGACTTGTTTTCAGTTCTGGTAAATTGCAAAATTAGAACTGTTGTGTCACTAGTTGGCATTAAAAGCGCAGTCAGTGTTATGAGGCTACATAAGCAATGTCTAAAAGCTGCTTTTTCAAGACACAAACCAAAAATACAAAGCTGCACGCACCAAGTTCCACCACTGTGGAAAGTTTTCCTCAACAAGCTACAGATTTTCTATGACTATACAGTCATAGAAATACAGATTATAGACTTTAATGATGGCCAGACCATAATTAATTATATCAGGGTTTTTAGCGGCGGTCCACTGACTCTGGTGGTCTGCGGCAGAAATGCTGATAGTCCATGATATGCAATCCAGTTTCACTACTAAAATCACATTTTTCCAAATTATTTTATTTTATTTGATCTATTTTTCCAGCTTTTCGAGATAATTTGGACAACTTTACCAGATAACGAATTTAATGTAAATATCTAAAAATATTAATAAATACATACCACGGACACACAGTGGACACCGCAGACTACTGCTAAGTCTGAGTGGTGGTCCCTGGGACGAAACAGTTGAAAACCCTGGATTATATCACTTAACGACATTGTGGTGCATTGAGATGTCTCATATCGAATCAAAATATTGACTGTGCCAGTAATCTTGAGAACAGTGAGCGTTCACACCTCCTAGTATCCGGTCGGGATTTATTTTAACTTAGGGCGATAATTTGTTAAAGTAATTATTACCAGAGCTTATCGGTGATTTTAGTCCCCATCCAGATGCATACGTCTGTAATCATTACAGACATTGTCATCAAAAGATTACAGGGATCTTTCACGTTCTGTAAAAGTTCTGGAAAAAATTACCTCAGGAAGATATATTAATCGTCCGGGATAGACCTGCTGTAAGCATGCATGTTAACATTCCATCATCTGTACCAAAACCACTATTTATTAACCCAGTAATCATTGTTGTACGAAGGTAAGTGTGAGGCATTTTATCACACGTTTCCTGTGTCTTCTAAACATGAAAAAATCTTGATGCTTTTTAAGAGCGTCAGGCAAATGTCATAAATGTAAATGTAAAGTTTTAGCATATCAGTCCGACTGATTTAATAATCCAGATATGATGATATTTTTCCACTTTGTGACTACGCACGCTTACTGACTTTATTTCTAAAGACCTCTACCTTAATTTTAAACTTAACATTTTTTGGACATGTACTGATATAGTGAAGGGGAGTTTTACTGCAAATCCCTGAGAGAATTTTTATGGGTTTTACAGAGAGGTTTGGCTTGTATTTTGAAAACTTGAATACAGTAGTGCGGAACAACAGCAGTTGTTTTGAAATGAGATCCTTCACAGTGTTAAGATGACAGACATTATGACAAATTTCCTTTAATAAACTGACAAAATATGGAAATGTCAGCCTCGCAACTGTCTTGTTAAGAAGTCTGTCCATACTTTTGACAGGTGCAAATCTTGCACCTTAAACATATTGTTATACTATAATGAATGATTCATGATTCATATTCATACGGAGTTTTTTACACACTTGAGAGGTGTGGCCTTGGCGTGATTGGTGAGCTGAGCCAAAGCTCTGAAGTTTTGCACAATAGAGATTCATTATAAGAGCAAGTGGTTTCCAAAAACAAACAGGTGTTTGGGACATAAACAACACAAAAGCAATTTAATGCATTTATGCACATACTAAATGGCGTTTTCTTATAGGCTGGCCATAATTAGTGCTGTAATTTGCTGCCGTGGCGCAGAGTGGAATTGCCAGGGATGGGTTTATGCAAAGCGCCGAAGCCAGCGATGCACAACTGATTTGATGCAAATAGTCAGGTTTCGCATATGACCACAGCTAAGGTTTACTTACTCTACGAGTTATAGGCTGCCTGCTAATGTATGTTGGAGGAAAGTCTGAGGCTTTCTCCTCTCTCACTAGAGATGGAATTCTAGTGTTTAAAATTTACACTAGCTTTGTTAGGGTTAGGCATTAGGTTCTTTTTGGCCCATTTAAAAGTTTGAACGATCATTTGTAAAAAAAAAATAAAATAAATAACTGTACAAAATGGCAGAAGGCATCTGATGCTAGTCAAAAGCTTTTACCACTTTGTTTTTACCACATTACTTATGTGTTTATCAAAAAGGGAGTAAAGTATCCTCAGCCCAGTTTTTGGCTAAATTCCAAATCTTGTTCCAAATCTAGACTCAAAACCTTGTGGAACTCTTCCCAAAATATTGGGCCTCATTCATGAGTATCTTTTGAAGTTTACACAGTATATTATATAATATATCATAAACAATGCTTTTTTTATCAGATATAATACATTAATCCAATTAATCAATTAATCATAAATATGATGACTAATATATAGAACACATTACATTAAATAAAAATATATTAAATTAATGTATATTATATGAGTATATTGTATATTGTACAAATAATTGTTGTTTTGTTAAATTATAGTGTATTTTAATAATATTCTCTATTTACAAATTAAAACAGGTTGTATTTATTTTCAACTCACTTTAAAGATGAATTTATTTGCATTTTGTGGGTATTCCATTTAAAAAAGAGGCAGTACAGACCCAAATGGACATCCAAAGAACAGAAAAAGTTCATTTTATCACAATATGGGACCTTCAAAACAGTGATGACTGACAGTACGAAAGAAAAAAAAAAGGCCAATATAATTAAAAAAAATAAATGTAAAAAATGTTAATCATAAACCAAATGAGATTTAACAGCACTCCTGTTACTGAGGATGTATAATTTTGTTTACACATGTTTAGGAGAGTTGATCCATTTGTTTTGCATTTATACATGTCCATCCTTGACTGAAACAGAGTGGTGGCTAATTGTGAGAAAGAAAAATGCCAGTTCTAAAATTAATAAACGTCAAAAAATGTCACTAATAAACCAGATGAGTTTTATAAAGCATTCTTAACAACAGTTATTGTCACAAAGTGCTTTACATATAACCGGGCCAAACCCCTAACAAGCAAGGCTGAGCCAACAATGGCAAGACAAACCTCCTCTACTTGGAAGAACCTTTGATAGACACCAAGACTTGGAAGGGGACGCCATTCTCCTCTGGGCGACCGGGGCCATGAACATTTAATACACAAGTGAACATTAGTTCAAGATTAATCATTAATTAATCGTTTTTAAGGAAGCGAAGACAAATAGTCTGAAGGACACTTTCGAATTCCCTCAGCAACATTAAGCTAAAATTAGTTCAATTTTAAAGTTGTATAATGTATAATTTAATTCACATATATAGGGAAGTGTAGGTAGAGGTGTGTGTGTGACACTAGGGCTACGTTCACACTGCCATGCTGAAGTGACTCAAATCGGATTTTTTGCCTTAATGTGACACAGATCTGATCTTTTCAGGGCTGTGTGGACACGCAAATCCGATCTTTTCAAATCGGATTTGTGTCACTTTCATATGTGGTACTAAATCGCTTACGTATCCGATTCGCAGCCATGCGACCTGAATGTGAACGCTCAGATCGGAATTCATGTGGCCTTTTTTGCTTCAGCCTGCACCAGCAGCGCGGGAAGGTAAAAATGGAGGAGAGCTGCGATAACAGAAAAAGCTAGCCGTCTGACTTTTTTTCTCCTTTTCTACCTGCTCATGTACAGCTGATTCACTGTCTGTCGTCCTCCAGAGCAAAGTGCGATACATGCGTGAGCTACTAACGCCTCCATTTTTAATGCCATGAGTCGTCCCACAGATATGACGTTTTTTGTTGTTGGTGACGCGGTTGACCCGTGTAAAAATGTATCAATGTGCGCATGCGTGACGTTTCGGAGGACCGATGCGTTCACATTACAGTCAGATACAGGTCACTTGTAGTTATGAATGTGAACCGTCAAGATACACAAATCCAATCTGAGCGAAAAATCTGAATTGAACGATGTGGCTGGCAGTGTGAATGTAGCCTAGGTTCCGCAAGTCATGGTAAGGCGTGAATATTAGGCCTAAATGGGGTGTGTTAGGGTGGGGGGTCCTTGCTCAGTGTCTTAAATGATAAGAGTTTCTTTGGTGTTGAAAAGAGGTTCACGAGACTGATCAAAAGTGCATATTTTCCACCACGGCATCACTCATAAAAACCAATTTAGCGTCTTATTAAAAAAAAAAAAACTGTACTGCAGATGAAATAACTTTGTGATGTGTTGTAACAGAACTAAAGGGAACTGGGATTAATGGTTAAACTGTTTATAAAAAAACAAAAACAAAAAAAACCAACAACCAAGAATCGCAGCCATGCCGTCTGTCTTGGCACTGGAAAGCCAACAGTTGCACTGGGAAGCACTTGTATGGCACCACACACACACACACACTTTTCCAATAGTGGCGTTTGGATAATATTGCACGCACTTATGTATCGCCGTGTTTACCAGAGAGATGCTACGAACACTTCAGAATGTCAGCTGTGACTGTGTGTGTGTGAACCAGCATCTCATCTTTTCTTTCTGCTCTCCGTGACTAAATAAACCAACAAACTGAAAAGACCTTCAAAGCAACATTTCCACATTTTCTTCCAGAGACGACACTAATCAATTTTGAAACTTGTTTTGTAGTTTGGGTTGATTGCAAGAAATGACTCCAGTCTTCATTTAGGAGCTAATAAAATCACTTTCCTGCGTATCGACCAAACGCAATCTGAAAAAATAAAAAAAATCCTGTAATGCAATATTTTGTAATGAATGTGGTTTTAGTGCCAGCGGGTGTAGAAAAACACTCGGCGTTTACTAACGAGGAAAAATGATTTTTGTAAAAAGGAAGAAGCCAACTGTGCTGCTAAACATAGAAGAATTACAGCAACAACACACACACAACCACACACACACAAATATATATACAGTATATTATATATTATATATTATAAACAATGCATTTTTACCAGATATAATACATTAATCAAATTAATCAATTAATCATAAACATTATGACAAATATATAGAACACATTACATTATATAAATACATATTTAGTCAGCTTATTTTACGTATTTCTGTAAATGCAATGGGTTGTTCAAATTCATATATGAAAACGCATAAATTAATATATGAAATTAAAACTTTGATTTGAACATATTTGGCAATATACAGGCAAAGCAAAAGCTATGAATATATATATATTTTTAAATTACATTCTCATCTTTATATGTACAAATATATTATACATATTGTCACATGTTAGAAATACATATACATTTATATTACATTTTATAGATAAGTAATAATTAAGACAATAAAGACATACACTAAGTTAACTATGTTGTTGAAATTATAATATATTACAGTATTATACAATATTATACAAAAATACTATAGAACATTATTTTACAATATATCATAAATAATTGAAATAAAATAATATTACAAACTGTAATATTTTTCATTTCTGAGTGCATGTACTGAGCTACAAAAAACTAGAAATGAAAAAGGAGGGTAAGCGAGTGTGTTTGTCTCTCCCAGTGGAGCGCTATCATCAGTAATGACATGGCCGGAGCTGAGGGCGGATGCTGGGAATATTCAAGTTGAAGGCCATAAAAGAGTATTGTCATCTGTGTTAACAGCCAGCCTCTAAAAGCAATGCCTGGTAGCGTGTTCGGAGTTAGCGGGTCGGAAGGGGCACTTCATGCGCCCCGAGGAGATTTGGTGTGAGGATAATGTGGCGGGAAAAAAAGAAACGTCATAAATAGTCACAAGCTCAGCTTTTTGGCCTCCTCCTGCCCTCCCGAGACGCCTTTACAAGGTGTAGAGACGATCTGGTGTGAGATGTAGCATGCCGAGAGACTCAAGGCTCGCTGCCCGGCACTGTTTCAGAACAAAATGTATTATGAGGACACTAGAGTTCCAGAAAAAAAGGACAGGAGAAGGAAAAGAAGAAGAAAAAAAGTCAAACGTGGGAGTTCAACTGGCTGTGACTGCTTCCTCCATTAAGGGCCTTCCAAGTCCTGTCGAGTGTATCAGCGAGCAAAAAAAGATGGATTTTGATTTATAAAGACACAACGGCCTTTACCTCGTCAGATTCCTTTACTCCCTACAAACCCTCCAGCATGGCCACCTTCCAAATATTGCATCATTTCTGACTAGGGCTAGGCAATTTGAGCCAAAATTAAAATCATGATATTTTTACACAATGGATATACAATATGCATTTTTTTCAATATATCATTTAAAAGTAAAGGTGAGAATTATGATTGATCTTTGCATACAATATGCATTGGGTCATTAAATGGCATTGAATATCTTTAAGCATTACAACCTAAAGAAGAATAATTGATAAAACAATCATGTCCTGTTTTAGACATATGTAGAATGAATGCAGATTTATTTCTATGTTACACAATCTAGAAGAAATTGATTTTAGTGTAAATAAATATTAAGCTGTTACCTATATGGGTCTTTTAAGAGCATGTGATATGTGATTGCAGAAGCATAAGATGATTTACGTATCTGTTCAGATGTCTGGTACTGGTAATGATTTTAATCTTGTTTATTACAGATTGGCAATACGAACTCAAATCAAAATCAAGATTAATTGAATATTTACCTGAATTATTATAATGAACTGTTATTTTGTTTGTTAGTTTGTTTTTGTGGTTAGTTAAAAAATGTTTTAGTGTTTTGTAGCTAGTTTTACTTAGATTTTGTATTATGTTTTTGTTAGACTTTTTAGCTAGTTTTTATTCGTTTTAGTTAGTTTTTGTTAGCTTTTTGGTTCATTTTTAGTTAGTTTTTGTAGTTAGTTTTTTGTTAGTTATTGTAGTTAGTTTTTGTTAATTTTTTAAGTTAATTTTTTAGTTTTATTAGGTTTTTGTAGTGAGTTCTTGTAGTTAGTTTTTGTTAATTTTAGTTAGTTTTTGAGTCAGTTTGCATTAGTTAGATTTTGTAGTTAGTTTTTGGTTTTTGTTAGTTATTGTAGTTAGTTTTTGTTCATTTTTTATTTAATTTTTATTAGTTTTAGTTAGTTTTGTTAGGTTTTTGTAGTTAATTTTTAGTTAGCTTTTGTTATTTAGTTTTAGTTCATTTTTGTTAGGTTTTGTATTTTTTCACGCATAATTCACTAACAAGTGCACTTTAAATGCGTTCAACTATAAATACTGGGATAATTTTTCTAATTAGATATTTTCATGTTAAAATAATTAAAGGAAACACACACAGATGCAGTCATGTGACCACACCTTATAGTATGTTTTTAAGGGGACAGGACATGAACACACTGGGCAAAATATTAACTTTGTGGCATAACGGTTTGGGAGTCCTGTTATTGGAGGGTCACCAGTTCAAGTCCCGGACCACTGAGGTTCTCACAAGCAAGGTACCATCCTCAAGAGGTCAAACCCATGACCTCTTGTTCCAGAAGCTAGTTTTCTAACCACCAGACCACCATCACCCTCACATTATATTAACATATAACAACCAAACATCTGAAGTGACATCGAGGGAGACTATGGAGACAGAGTTAACATTTAATGTTCCCCAAGCAAGTCACTTCACTGATCTCGTTCGTTGAAGACCATCTTATGAAAAAAAGGAAAAAAACAGGACTAAAACTTACTTCCACTGACAGGGTTATTTCACATGGTCACAGGGGAAAATGTGCATGTCAGCGACATGTTGTCAGACCCCAATGTAAACACATCCTTTACATGTTGTCAGAGGAGGTTAACTGCGGAGAGTCACTGGAGAAACGCAAGAAGCTGAGCTGTCTGAGGATCATGACCACGATGGCGATGACAGATCTGAAATTCTGTTCCAAACAGAGCGTCAGCAGCAGCAGCACCACGATGATGATGATCAAAGGGCATTATTCACGTCCAGAACCCTGTTAAAAACTGCAGCAGAAACTGTTGCTATCTTTCCAGTGATTGACAGACTGAAATGTTTAGCTGGAGTAACTCTGGTAATTAGTTTGGAAATTTTGCTTCATAGAATTCTGTCTCATTTGGAAGGAAAAACTGTTGCATGCATGTGTGCAATGTTTATTATATATTGCAAACGTCCCCAAGTGAGAATGTTGCTTATTATGGGGTATTGTTTTCATACCCATAAAGGAATATATAACAAGATATTTTGTTGTATGTTGTTGAAATAAGGAATATATAAAAATATGTCTTATGCAATATATTCACATAACAGGTATACAAAGTATAAATATTTGTTATTATATTAAATGATATACATTTAATCTAATAAACATACATTTTAATACACATATTCTTATATTAATATTTACAATTAATATTTACAATTAAAAACACAGGATATAACATTTATAGTGCAAACATCCCCAACTGAGAAATTGCTTTTTGGGGGGGTTTTACTGCATTAAATCCATTTTAATTCCCATTGTTATTGCGTTTCCTGTGAAGTTACCCAAGAGGTTGTGATGCAATTTTTCTGGATCGTCCTGCAAAAAATACCTTCAGTTTGCTGATGCGGTGAGTCACAATAACCACAAAGGAAGAAGGGGATTAGATTTTTTTATGAAATCAGCCCGTAACCCAGACCATCATAATAAGTGGATTGCTACCAAGGATTACTGGGATTACACGGACGCTGGTGCTGGTGCGGTTTTCTGAGTGGCTGAAATCCTTTCTTGATGACCAGAAGTTCAGGGTTTTAAATCACTATTGGACCTCTGGGTAAAGACCTTAACTCCATGTGGATCCTGGGAGACCATCCTTGTAATTAGGAAATGTAAACCGGATTAAATCATCTGAGAAACGTCCCTTAAATGTAAAATGTCAAGGTCTCTTATCACCTTGAATGTGCAATGCATACTCCACTTTCTCTGTTGTGCACTACTGTTGTGTACTTCTTATCTACAACTTCCTTATCTATGACTTTTTAAATGTATGCATTGTTCTTATCTTCAAGTTTATTTAAAGCATTTTTATACTGGTTATATTTTAAAACTTTATTAGAGCTATAATGCTGAGAAACTTCCTTCTTGGTTCTTCTCTCGTCCAACACATTTCAATTTCACATTTCGGGAGCAAAGCGTCATTGACGAGACATCATCAACCACTGGCATTGGTCAAAGGATGTCAATTTGAACATTCCATCTAACTTGTAATTGGTGTTGAATTTGGTCATAAATTGATATTTTAGTGTTCATTGCTTGTCACGGAAATCCTTATTTATCACTTTTGGATCAGTAAACGTTTGAATATCTGCAAATACACACTGGCGTGGGTGTCAGAGGTAGAAATTAGATAATTGTTTAGCTATTGTAGCTTGCAATAAATGTGTGTTAACACATTAGAAACTTCTAGATGGTTAAAAAACAACCGTATTGCAAGGTCTCAACCTGAACTCAGACAGGAATCTCCCTCCCCCGAAAGACTGCCAGATCCACAGTCCAGCTCCAGGACTTCTATTCAACTAGGTCTGGGTCACCTGAGTTTTAACTAGCCACACCTCAGTCTTTTCAGAATAAATAACTTCAAGTTTCCCATGATTCCTTGCGAAGTATTGTTATGTCCCTGACGACATACCGAGCGTTCCCTTGTTTTGTCTTCCCATGCGCCGACCACCGCTTTGTATTTTTGGATTTGTCTTTGAACTCTGATTTGGATTTGTTTGCTCCTCGGACTGCCTTACCTGCATTCGACCTGTGTCTGCACCTCGACGCCGAATTTTGCAAAGCCTGTCAACGAATAAAGTCTGGGGTAAAAGTACTATGCGTTTGGGTCCTCTTAGTGAACGTTAAACGTATGTACAATCATGGGATTAATCTTTTTATTTCAACATGTGATGAGCAGTGTTGGGAAGGTTGCTTTTAAAATACACCTAATATATTTATAGCGTATTCCGTTAGATTTCTCAATGTGAGTAACGTATTCTGAATACATCCACATTGTCTTGCTTTTTACAACTATATGCATGTGGTAATCACACCCTTCATATTCCGCCCTCTTTCTTCTTTTAACCCTTACAGCCCTGAGAGAATTTTAGTGCGTGCGTGTAGAAGTTAGCCATACATGCCTTATGTTGATGTGTTCAGGACGTCCTGCACTACTCAGATTGCTGCTGACACAGTCTTATAAATTTGAGTTTTTTGCAGACACGTTGTATGGTTTAGCACTGTGAAGATACATAAAGTTAGTGCCAGGCAGAAACACTTCATTATCCATTTGGAATCCATCTGGATATACAGTAAAATTATTTGATAACAAATAATGTATTTTTCTATTTTAAATGTTTCCTATTAATTACTCTCATTATAAAATGGAAAAGAAATATCTTCTGATCAATTGAAAATGAAGAATAATAATTATGAGCCAACTGGTGCTCATTTTGGCCTATAAAATGAGCTGCTTTTGGCCTTTCTGGGAGATAACTACGTTTCCCATCATCCTGCGCACCACTCGTAGCCGCGTCACTGAAAATATCAAATAAATGGCTGTATTGTGAGTAGAATGCTGGTTGTTGTTATTTATCAGCTAAAATATAAGTTTTGTTTGTAATAAACTGGAACACTTTACTGCAAGTTGGACTTCCCTGTGACAGTTGAAACGTTTCCAGTAATGAATGGAATTGCCCAAATTTATTAAAGAGAGGATAAACATGTGAAACAGAAAAATACTGTCATGAAATCGATTATTTTTTAACAATGTAAGTGTATTCCGATTACCATCTATTTCAACTGTAATTGAATACAGTTACCCATCATTTGTAATCTGGATATGTACATGTTTCCATTACAACCCAACACTGGTGATGAAATAATTTACATGTGTAATTTACACTAAGTTGATAGTATATAGTATGAAACCATGCATACCATATTTTTGGGACTGAAAATGTCATATTCCTGGTTCTAAGACAAAATTTATTCTTACTATTGGTTTGTGAATTAGGCCCTTTTGTAATAAATGACATTCCTGAAAGTGTGACGGGTAATATACTGTATTAATTTGCAAAT
This sequence comes from Distichodus sexfasciatus, assembly GCA_032718565.1. Classification (NCBI taxonomy): domain Eukaryota; kingdom Metazoa; phylum Chordata; class Actinopteri; order Characiformes; family Distichodontidae; genus Distichodus; species Distichodus sexfasciatus. The sequence continues at coordinate 2,301,767 of JAVGVS010000040.1, forward strand.
TTGCTTCAAATTGAACCCTGAATGCAACGATGAAGAATTGTCAGCATTTGTTTGTCATGAGCAAATGTACAGAGGTCCCTTTCCTTGACTCATAGTGTACATAATGGATGAATTTCCATATTTAAACCTCAATGCATGACTCGTTAAAACACGACAAAGCATGACATGATTCGCTCCAACGTGATATCAACTCCCTACAGAAGGTGACTTCTACGGAACAGCATTTTAAGTTTTAACTCACACTCCGCGCTCACGCTGCTCTCCGGGTCCCTCGTGCCACTTGATTTTTTTTTTTTTCTTCAGGGCCTCCAGTCATTTTCTTGACTGTGAGCTTACGATCCAGCTCCGGGGCGAAGCTCAGCGTCGGGGTTCTGCTTAAAAATTCAGCTCAGGCACTTGGCACGTGAGCGCGCATGCAATGGGATCCTCAATTGTTTATATGCTCGCTGGCCACAAATTAGGGATTCAAACGGGGCGTTGTGGTGCTCGGGCTTGACGCGAGGTGAGTACTAAATATGACAGCGCGCCCCGGGTGCACCACGTTCCTGTTCCGAGGCTACACAACTTTCACAACTGTCACTGACTCTGACTTGTTTAAATGGAATACGCATGTTTGTAGCTTTTTTTCATAGCCTCCTAGAAGAGCTGACTTTGGCCTAACCTTAATTTGGGGGAGTGATTCATTTGTTATAAAGAAATGCCGCTGCTTTCCAACCCTGATCTTTAAGGAAGTTGATAGAGAAGTTTTTAACAAAATAAGATGTAATCTCAAGATAAGCACAGTCAAAGTCACTTTTGTTGTCTCGAGATCATGACATGATTTTCTTGTGATCTAGATCACAACTGATTGTTCTTGTAACACACATCAAATATTATTTTTCTTCAAGTCTGATGAGTTCTTTTTCTCGTGATCTGGACACAGTGAAAGTGTCAGTGATCTGCCGAGGATATGATCAGAATGCTAAACCTTAGCAGTTAGCCCATGTAACGTGGCGGTTAACCCAAGCACAGCTGAGAGTGCGAGTAGGTAGGATAGCCACGCGAGTTGATCTAAGAACTCTCTTACACGAAGAGCTAGGATTCCCACGAGAACCCGCGTTCTAGCAAACACACACTCAATCAGAGAGATGAACCTAATAACTGAGTACTCACAGTTGACGCCGAACAGAGTCGGAATTGGGCCGGCGGACTCAATGACTGAGCGATGCGCCGCGAGATAATGGCTCCTCGTATACTTCCTTAACCGCGACCAGCCACTTCCGGGTCCTAACCGCAGTGTGCGTGACAGAAAGTTGAAAAATCAAGGACATGCCTCGATGTTATTTTTCTTCTCTTTCTATCAAGATCACTGTTTATTTTGTTTGTAATATTAAGACAAAAATTGTTGTTATGTCGAGATAGCAAGAAAAACAAGTCATGATCTCAAGAAGACAAAATTGAGAAAACTCATTTTTGTTGTGTTCTCAAGAAAACAACTTTCATCTCGAAATTACAAAAAATAACGTGCTGTGTTATGCTAAGATATGCTGTGTAACAATGTTAAATTATGTTTTGTTATGTTATAGAGTTATGTTATATTGTTACATGACACTATATTGTTATGTTATGCTGGTATGTTATGTTACGTTATGTAGTTATATAATGTTATGTCATGTTCTTATGTTATGGATGTTACATTGTTTTGTTATATGTTATGTTATGTTGTTACAATACGTTACATTATGCTATGTTACGTTACATTATGTTATGTTATGTTGTTACGTTATGAGATCACAATTTCTTTTCTTCATTATCTCAACATAATAAAAGTCGTTAACTTCAGATGACATTTTTTTCTCTCATGATCTTGAGAAAACATTTGTGACCCGATCTGCCGTAATGAGTCGGAAGTCAGCGTTCTATTTATTTAGGTTGAAAAACATCACAAAAATATTGATTTTTCTTTTTTGGTCTTATATGAAAGGAAAGGTCTTCAAAATTTATCTGGTCTCCAAAAAAGACAAATCGATATTTTTGTGATGTTTTTCAACATAATCGGCCCGTATCTAAACAAATAGAAGGCCGACTTCCGACTCATTACGGCAGATTGGGTCACATTTGTTATCTCAACACCACAAGTTCTTTTTCTCATGATTTTGATGTAACAAAAGATCACAGCTCATTTTAAGATAAGAACACTTTCTATATCTCTAGATCACAGTTTTTTATGATCTCAAGAAAGCAAAATTTGTTATGTCAGGATTATTTTCATCTGATCTTGAAATAATAAATTTTGCTTTCTCGAGATCACAACTTATTTTTCAACGAGATTACAACAAGAAAAATAATGTTGAGCTGTGTCCTCTGTTCACTTCTGTAGGTCCTAGAGTATCCTTTCAGGAACATTTTGAGTTTTTCCCAGATCAGATCCGCTCGTTTTAACCTAATGAAGGGCTGATTAATTAGCTAATGAGTTGGATCAGGAGAACACTCGTCAGGAGAAGAGGGTACTTCAGGTGTTGGATTTGAAGAAACCTAAAATCATTTCATATCTTGGTTTGAAAAAGAGAGAGAAAAGAAACAATACGCATTTGATCTTCAATGGCGTGAAACTTGATATACATCTCTTTTATTTCCACATCTTTTTGTAGACACCAAAAAAGTAGAACGCTCTCTTTGCCATTCTCTGCGAATCTCAGCGACTCGGGTTAATGCAGTCTATTATAATGTTTCCGAGGTAATGCAGAAATTACGGTGACTTTGATGAATGCTAAAGTAAGCACAATCGAATCAATCAAAATGAAGTTTCCATTAAAGTGAGCGGCTGGAACTATTCATTCAGCGGAGGCAGGGAGCTCGGAATTTCCTCAGCTCAGACACAAACGTCAGTCGAGAAATGAAGATCAATGTCTAGGTGAAGTCCTCTCAAATCATCATCTCACCACTGGAGCATCACCAGCTCTTCTTTACTTGGCTTAGACCTACTTTACACTGGGGTGAAATAAAGCAATATTCTGCTTTTTTCTCAGCCCTGTTTCATGCAACTTTAATGCAATGTTTATAGATTTATAAGAAGATCAGTGTTGGATTAGCTACTTTTGAACAATACTTTACAAAACGTATACTCTTAGTTCATTAAGTAAACTTAAAGTTGATGTATATCTTGCAATTATACTCTATGTAGTGAGTATATTAATATATTAATGCTCGTAGTGCACTCTTTACTAGTACACTCACTTTGTGTAGTGACAGTACTGGTAATATACTAGTAAGTGCACCATTTTAGTACTTGTAGTAGTGTACTAGAACATACTAGTTCACTTATAATTGCACTAAATTGTACTATTTAGGGGTCCAAGAACAAAGTGCTATGGTACCCTCCTGTAATATTTATTTATTTATCTATTATTATTATTATTATTATTATTATTAATTACTTGTAATGGCATAGGCCAAAAAGCTAGTGACTGGTGTAAAATTGGCACTATAGCAAAGGAAAAACACATTTTAACCTCTAGGTAACGCTACCAGAAATGATAGCTTGCAATATATTATTATTATTATTATTATTATCATTATTATTATTATTTCAGTACTTCATTTATTGATTGATTCATTCATTTATTATCCAAACCGCTTACCAAGCAGGGGGCCGTGAGGGGGACTGGAGCCTATGCTGGGAACTACAGGCGCATGACAGGGACGGTGGCAACACACCGCCGGGCACACACACTTACACAATCACACTCTCAGACACCTGGAAACCATGGAAACCAGCCCCTGGAAACCCATGCAAACACGGGAAGAGCATGCAAACTCCACACAGAAAGGCCTCATAGCCAACCCAGGGATCAAACCTAGGACCTTCATGCTGTGAGGCGGCAGCGCTAACCACTGCGCCACCGTGCCGCCCTATTTCAGTACTTATTTGGACTAAAGTTTCTGTGATGCAATGAGCATGCCCTGGGTGGACACAGTAGATGCAGTTGGCACATCAGATGCCACTTCTGCCAACACCTTAGTAGCTGAAAATATCCTCCGTTGAGAGAAAATGTATCATTTTTTGTATCACTATTCGTTAAAAAATAGTTACAGAAAAAGCTACAGCATCTTAAAAGTAGGATCTCTACTAACAAGCTACTTTAAAAAGTAGTTGAGCTAGAAGTGTATCTAATTTTAGTTAGTTACTCTCCAGCACTGGGTATTTCTTACTATAATCCAGATTGGAGAGGTTTTGCGTTTATCCTGTGTGTCATGGGCGTGCGTGGGGCTGCTCTTGATACCAGGTAATTGGGTCGCTGTGTCACTAATTGTAACAAATCTCAAAACCGAAAAGGCAAGCAATAGCTTTTGCTAATTTCGTCCTTTTTTTCAGGGTGCTTCCAAAGCTTTCATTATTATAATTAAGCAATTTAGCGGACACCTTCTGCCCAAAGCGGCTTACATTAGCCAATTGCAGAGCTGCTCCCCCTGGAGCCACTTGGAGTTAAGTGCTGCTTTCAAGGGCAGCGAGGCTGCAGTACGTGTCATTAGTGCAGACCGAACCCCTGAACTCTAAAGTTGCTTGTAAAGGCCGAGTTAAACAATTATTACCTCGTTCGTAAAATGACCAGTCGCTCTGCCCTTTACTCTTTATACATCCAGCTGTAAGTCTTCGGGTGAAATAGTCTCTAAGTGAAAAAAGTCTATGATTAAATGGGCATGGAATTCAGTTTAATTTTTTTTTTTCTGAGAGGTCACATAGCGGACATTAGGAAGCAAGACCAAGAGGTCTTGGGTTCGAATCCCCTGTCTGGCCTTACCATCATTGGGTCCCTGAGTATAAACCTCAAGTTGCTCTAGGGAGATTGTCCCTGTAATTAGAAAAATGAAAGTTGCTCTGGGTTGTTATGTTAGTTGCTATGCATTTGTGAAACCCACTCCTGGATAAGAGTGTATGCTAAATGCTGTAAAATGTAAAATGACATGTTTGAGGCAAAAACATTGGCCATATTTACCAACCATTTTAAAAGTAAAAATATATTCTTAACACCCACTTTTATGGAGAGATTCAGACATTCATCAGTGTTTCCTAATTTGAGATTTGCTCTTAAATTAGAAGAGAATCTATGAACACTGAGGGGCGCAAATTTTATTGCACGGATGCTTTCTGAAGTATTTTCAATTGTACAGATGCATAATATTTAACCATTTTAAATGAAACATTGGTCCACTGACCAATTGCAATTACAGCACACTTTGGCCTTCACCATCAACTCACATCCAAACACAGACATCATCATTTTTCATCGTCAAACAGGATCGAACAGGCATTACAAGACGTTATATCTCACTAAAATTTACAACACTATTCACTTTACCTTTTTTAACAAAAAAAACTGATTTCTGGTTGGTGTTGAATTTGCAGAAGTGGCATTTAAAAGGCTACCATGTCAAATTGTTTTAGTTTAATGCCCCTTTAAGGTGTGATTGTACAGGCACCTTAATTTCCCTTAATGATACTTCAGCGCTCTTTTGCCTCCAGCTTCAGTGCACTGATGACATCGGAGGACCCTCTGAACACAGTCATCAAAATCTTTCGTCCTTAAGATGCATCAAATAGCGCTTACATGATGAATGCCATTAATTTTAACAATGCTTTTAACAACTTTTTCAACAGTTTATCAGAAACAAAACCATTTTAAGTAAGATAAAAAAAAATGCTCCCATAAAATACTATTATTGCATCATGTTTTCCTAATTTGTTTCATGCTCCTTTAAGTTATTATAATATTATTCCTTAATTTTCCTTAATGATGCTTTAACTAATCTGTTATTTTTGTTAATGCCTAATTTCTATGAAATGATCAGGGTACATTTCACTATTTTGAATTCATTTACCACTTTTGCCTCCATCATCACTTCAGCGATGACTTCTGCGCACCCTCTGGATACAGATATTTTAAGATGCCACGTGTGGTTGCGTGACAAGTTCTTGGCTTTGAACGTACCTGTTTGCTCTGCCCTTATGTCACTCGACCAAAGCACTGATTAATCTACCTGATCTGATTAGAATTTGCTCGAGCTGCACACTGCTCTGGTTTGAAGTGTTGAACAATATTCAAAGCACAGCTCTCAGAATACACACCATGCGGGCCTCTGAGGGCCGAGAGGCAGATCGTGGCGGGGGCTGAATATCAATGGGCCTGGAAAAGGGCATGGAGTAAAAGACTGATGAAAAATCTGTCTTGCATAATCACGCTTTATAGAAATAAATAAATAAATAAATAAATAATAGTCCAGCCAGTCAGTCGTTACTACAGCCGAGCTTTAATTAACAAGGAGTTCTGCCGCAGTAAACCGATTAAAATGCTGCCGTTATTTGGTGCCGTCAAATAAGGAGGCGGCGCATCGTTCATAAATAAACTCCGGCTCCAGGTTCAATATTTGAGGCGTGACGCGCCTGATGTATCCTGCAAAACAATAAGTGGGGCGTGTGAGCCCAAGTGATCAAATCTGTCAGCTGCAAACAACACTGCAGCAACAGGAGAAGGTTCAGGGCTGCAAATTATTAACAAATTGGGCCAACATGAGGAGAGGCATTTCTATTGGGTTCACATGTAGAGGGAAGGCACGGTGGCACAGTGGTTATCGCTGCTGCCTCACAGCAAGAAGCTTCTGGATTTGAGCCCCAGGTCGGCCATGGGGCCTTTCTGTGTGGAGTTTGCATGCTCTCCCCGTGTTCGTGTGGGTTTCCTCCGGGTGCTCCGGTTTCCTCCCACACTCCAAAAGCATGCAATTTAGGTTAATTGGCCCTGTAAGGTGTGAGTAGGAGTGTGATTGGGTGTGTGTGTGTTTGCCCTGCAGTGTGTTGGCGCCTGCCCAGGATTGGTCCCCACTTTGTGCCCATAAGTTCCCGGGATAGGCTCCGGTCCCCCCGCGACCCCAGTTGGGATTAAGCGGTTCCGATAATGAATGAATGTAGAAGACCTAATCAGCTGAAACAAGCTACATGGAATTATATGTGAAAAGAACTCTTAATGTTTCAGCACACCAAGAGATTTTGGAGAATTTCATGCTCCCAACTTTGTGGGGAAGAGTTTGGGAACGGCTCCTTGCTGTTCCAACATGACTGCGCACCAGTGCACAAGGCAAGCTCCATAAAGACATGGATGATGAGGGGGTTTGGTGTGGAGGAGGACCTTGACTGACCTGCACAGAGCCCTTACCTCCACCTGATAGAACACCTTTGGGATGAATTGGAGCAGAGACTCTGAGCCAAACCTTCTCGTCCAACATCAGTGACTGACCTCACAAATGCTCTTCTGGAAAAATGGTGAAAAATTCCCATAAACACACTCCTAAACCTTGTGGACAGTCTTCCCAGAGGAGTTGAAGCTGATATAGTGGGAGAGGGTGGAAGAACTCCAGAATAAAGACTATGGGTTAAGAATGGGATTTTATTAAAGTTTATGCGTGAGTAAAGCAGGTGTTCCAGTGCTTTAGCCAATATAGTGTATTTTTGTCATTACAAGCTATAGAATGTTACTAACTTGCTAATTTTATTTACAGAAATTCTACCATAAATATCTTGACAACAAAATATTCACAAAGAAATTAAAAAAGCAATGCATGAAAGCAAATATTTGCTCATTAAAAAGATGACATCAGGTTTGTGTTGGTATTTTCACGTAAAATAAGAGCATAACTGAGCAGCTCTGGAGTTTCTGAGAAAATAAAAACCATATAAGGTTTGCATGTCAAGCATAAGCTTTTCCAATGATATAACCGAATAAATAAAGGGATTGAAGAATGCTGAAAATGTCAGAGCCCTCAAAAGTTTAAAAGAGCCAACCAAGTGGAAACCAATAAATAAAATGTAATCAATGGTGGAGGGAAATAACAAAATGTTACTGCACTTCATAATCCTTGCCTTCAAACAGCTGCAATCTGCGATCGGAACACGACGGAAACACAATTACTGTGTCAGACAACTTGTACAACTTTTTTTTGGCATGTGAGGAAGGCCAATTCACACGAGGGTGCTTAACACCTTTACCAGCATGTGTTAACTATGTCTTTTTCCCATGCTATTACATTGGTTGCCATGTTGCTACTCCCTTGACAACGATCTGCCTCATGCTTCATTTCAGAGGAAATCTCAGCGGTAGGGAAGCGGTGACACAGAGCTGCTTAAAGCCACCCGGGAAATCAGCGTACAGTTAGGTGACTTGCTTGTTTGCTTGTTTGTTCGCACAAATTCAGATGTGCCAACACGTGCCTTTAATCTGGCTGCTAACTTCCGCGAAATCGAGAGGAAAAAGAAATCTGATAATGACTTGTGCTTTTTAGGGAAACTAAATGCAAATCACTGTTGCAAATACACTTGTCAGTCAGTGTGTGTGTGTGTTCATATTAAAATTTGGTGCTAAACTGGGAACGTCGTCCAGCATCATTAAAAAAAGAGAGCACTTACGTACGTCATATTCAGGGAACTGTGCAGAACATTATTATTGTGATTGGTGCAATTTTATTTAAGCATTTGCAAAATGGAAATGGCAAATGAAAACAAATAATGATCTGAGAAAGTCATTGCGTTTTTAGGAATTCTTCTTGAAACTTAAATGGCAACATAATCCATGTAGTGTTCCACACATGACCTGATGGTAGGGATGTAGCATTCCGATTGAGAGTACCTAATGGAAACCAGAAGGCCAATTATTTATTAGAATCCATTAAGTAACCACATTTTTCTAATGGTTTGTAAAGTTTTTAAAAGTGGAACCAGACTCTCAGGGCGCTTTCTGGCGAACATGAACTTTTCTTTATATTCAGATATTTATAAGCTACAAACCACGTTGTTATCTCACTTTAACAGTGCAATTTATCAGCAGAACTGCATCCAGCAGCAGTTGGTGGTGTAATCACTAAGGAGTTGACCTCTTGATCACTGGTTTAAGTCCTGGAACTGTCAAGGTACCATTGAGATACTCCGGAATGAGGTTCCATACCTAAGCAATGCTCAGGAATGTGAGTGATTAGTTGTCGTTGTGAACGCACAACAACACAGTACACATTGCACCACGGTGAAATGTGACCTCTGCATTTGAGCCACCCATTAAGGAACAGTGGGCAACTAACATGGGCAGTGCCTGGTGAGCAGTGCTTGGCGACCAGTGCTTGCTCATGAGTTCCTCAGTGGTAACTTTTACCGCTCCGGAATTTGAACTGGCGATCTTCTGACCACCATTACGCCACCAACTGCCCCAGCAAGTTCAAGTCGCTTTACATTAATTCAGGTGAAGGGAACAAAACCACTATTTATTTTATTACCCATTAATCATTTAGTTATTTTTGAAGGTAAAAATGAGCCGATTTTATTACACACGTTTCCTGCGTCTTCAAAACATAATGTCAGTGATCTGGTTAGGATATGGCAGATATGATAGCTGTTAGCCATTAGCTGTTAGCCCGTGTAGCGTGATTGGTTAACCCAAACGCGGATGGAAGCGCGAATAGGCAGGAGAGCCACGCGGTTTGCTCTAAGAACCTTCTAACCAGATAGAGTAAAGATTCCCACCGGAATCCTAGTTCTACGGACACACACTCTATCAGAGAGATAACCAAATAACTGGAGTACTCACAGTAGAAGCTGATCGCCGTCAGAGTTGGGCTGGGGACTCAATGACTGAGTGGCAAGAAAAGGCCTCCTTATATACTTCCTGATCGCGACCGACTACTTCCAGGTCCTAGTGCTGGTCACGTGATCGGAGTGCGTGTGACACATTACAAGGAAGTGCATTCGCTGATGTATGGCTCAGTGTTTTGCGGGAAAGACAATGAGTGGTGAAAAATTGCAGAAAAGTTTTGGTAATTGGTCAAAATTGCATGGCAGTAATGAATTCGTGGGGATTGGCTAAATTTGCGTTAATAGTTGTGATCGCAACATTGTGAAATGAAGGGTCTGCCAGTTCAACACGCACCAGAAACACATGCAAGTTGAAAATATCCATCTAGAGAAAATTAATAGTAGTTCATTTGTAATAATGTAGCGATTTGCCATAGTGCATTAGCATTTAAAAAATTTACTTATAAAGCTACTGCATTTAAAAAACAGCTTTACTACTGATGAGCTACTGAAAAAAGTGTTTATAGTATCTGTAATTTCTAGTTATTTACTCCCCAACACTGGTTTCACTTTTTTGTGTATTTAAGCACAGCCTTTGTGCTATGTGAAAGATCTGTTATTTTGTATTAATTTATGATTAGTGTCTTTTTGGCGTATTTATGATATTTTGTGGTTCAGGGCAATGCCTTGCTGTTTATTTTTTACATAAAAAACCTTTGAATTTTTCCAACTCTGCACCTGCACAAGCCGGCACCTGAAAATACATTAATTACTTGACAAGGAACTCCTCAGCACAAATAAACAACAAAATTAATCAGAAATGCCAAATGCAACATAGCAACACACGTTATTGCTGCTGTCATCAGTAGAACTCTTGTGGAAAGTGGAGAGCTTGACGGGCACATCACGCGTGGACACGACAGCTTTAAACGAAGCCGCATCAGCGAGACACAGCAAAGCCATTTAATAAGTATGCTAATAAGCCGGGTGTCCGTCACTAATTCATCATATCTAGGAAGACGTTATTAGTTTTTGGAATATATGAGTAAATATTTAATGACCAAATAAATCATTTCTATTGGTGGTCTGTTTTCGGACCTGTAAACAAGCTCTTACAGTAATGGTAATTAAGGATCCATTAGTGTTTAGGTAGTAGGGTATAATAAACTTATAGTAAAGGTTTCTTTCAAATTTGAGCAACAATAACATTACCATTCTATACATTTTGTCACGCGAACTGCCTCCTGCAACCGATAGTAGGACCCGGAAGTGGTCGGTCACGGGTCAAAGAGTATAAAAGGAATCACTTCCTCACGGTGCACCGCTCTGCCATTGAGTCCACCCGGCCCTTCCTCCGATTCCATCAGCTTCAACTGTGAGTACTCTCAGTTATTGGTTTCTTCTCTTTGCTAGAGTGTGTGTCCTTAGAACGCGGATTATTTGTGGTAATCCTTACTCTTCGCGTAAGAGAGCTCTTAGATCAACTGGCGTGGCAATCTTACCTACTCGCGTTCTCAGCTGCGTTTGGGTTAACCACCACGCTACACGGGCTAACGGCTAACGAGTAGCAATTTGCTATATCCTAACCAGATCACTGGCGAATTGTGAAAGGGGGGCATTCGGTTCATATCCTAACCGGATCACTGTCCGAATCGCAAAGCAGTCCGACAGCCGCCTAACCCGGCTGCTGAAAGATTGTTAGCATCAGTTTTTCATCTCACATACTCACCAAATCCCTGACACATTTTAATGGATCTGTAATTGTAATTTTTCAGTACACGATGATGCCACATTCATGAAAACATACAGTTGAGTGTTATTATTGTAAAAGGTCAACATGTAGTGAAATGTGCTACGATTGGACCTCATACAGCAACTGTAGTTTAGAATAAATTTTGGTCTTTTAACCCGCTTACACAGTCTTCTCAAAGATTCTGACCTTTATTGATCTACGTTTTCTCATGTGATATCAGTTCTGATCCACTAGTAACATGGTTTAGGTAGTAGGACCATAGAAAACCGAGAGAATAAAAAGAAAGACAGAGAGAGAGGGAGAGAGAGAGAGAGAGAGAGAGAGAGAGAGAGAGAGCGAGGGAGGGAGAGAAGTGTACAGCATGTCAGATGTTCTTGTCCTGACTGCAGGAGAGAGAGGACAGTGTGATGAAGGCCAAGCTGGAGTTTGACTGCTGCCCAGCTCTGACTGTAGCCTTGTTACACTGTGCTGAGCCAAGCATGGCAGCTGAGAAAGAAGGGAGGGAGAGAGGGAGAGAAAGAGAGAAAATATGAGAATACTGTATGTATTGATAGAATTAGCAAGATGGAGAAAAACGAGACAAAAAACGTCAGCAGTGCAGATAGATATGGAGAGGAAAGGGGTTAAAAACGAGAAGGATAGAAGGTGGAGAGAATGTGTGTGGTTGGCAGTGATAGATAGATAGCTAGATAGCTAGACAGATGAGAAAGAGAGAAGGAAGGGGAGATCATTTTTGAGAAAAGAGGGAAAGAGTGAGAGAATACGAGAGAAGAAAGGGTTAGAGGGAGAGACAGAAAGATGGGAGGATAGATAGATAGATAGATAGATAGATAGATAGATAGATAGATAGATAGAGTAATTAGAAGAAAGGGAGGAAAAAACAGATCAAGAGTGTGAGACTTTAAAAGAGAGATAAAGAAAAAGGAGAAAGAAGGAATGTCAGAAATAGATAGAGAGAGAGAGAGAGAGCAAAGGGAGAGAATTTGATGGAGGGATAAATAGATAGAGAGATAGAGAGAGAGAGAGAGAGAGAGAGAGAGAGAGAAGCTCAGACAGCCCCATCTTGAGCCAATCAGCAGCACCTGATGCAAACCAATCAGACAGCAAATAGAAGCTTGTTTGTGTATATTTTCATCAATTTGAATCAGCAGACGCCTTTTTCCTTCCCATTTGCTGAAAACGTGTGTGAGTGAGAAGCAGTGCAGCTCTCCTCCTCCTGTAGCAGCTTAAACACATCTCTACACACTTACACACACACTTAACATCGAGTACGTGTTTAGTGTGAACACTGTTTGTTCTTGCTGCATGTTAACCCTCTCACCTCACTCACTCTCTCATCCAAACACAACCTGCTCCTCCAGAGAACACCAGAACACAAGGATGGCCCCAGCTGTGGCCTGAGATGTGAGTAAACAATGTAGTACCTTTGCTGGTAGTCACCGATCATCACCAACAAAGATTAATAGGATATTCTGGTTGCTGATGTTGCTGAGGATCTGATGTATCTCTCATATCTGGGGATGGGCATCATATGGGTACATTTTCCATCCTCAGTAGGTTTACAAGGTGCCTATTGTGGAAAAAGAACAAATAGTTGAGTAATAGTGGTCGGAATTCTCTTATTGATTCCTGAGTAGTTCTTTGAGTAGTTCTACAGTCTTCCACATTTTATTTTTCTCAAAATGATGTCTGCACTAGAATGTTAACATCAACACATTCATATTTATATTCACAGTTTTTATTATGCTGAGACATTCTATGGCTTAGTACTATGAAGATTAGTGCCAGGTGGAAACACTTCTTTGTCTATTTGGAATCCATCTGGATACAGAATAAAATTATTTGATAACAAACAAAGCATATTTAGCATTATATCATTGTAGAATGGAAAATAATTTTTTCCTGATTAATGAAAATGAAGAAATACTGAAGTTTTGGCAATTTTTGAGCTTTTGGACTCATTTTGATCTATAACTCATTTTTGACTCATTTCTGGGAGAGAAGTACATTTTTGCCATGAGGGCATTCCATATGAGAGCCACGGCACAATAGCACTGTGGAACGCGTCGGGAATAAATAAATGTCAAGTAAATTGCTGTACTGTGAGTAGAACGCTGGTTGTTTTTGTTATTTATCAGCTAAAATATAAGTTTTGTCTGTAATAAATGGGACGATTTAACTGAACTGGAAGCTTTTAGTGACTGTGGGACTTCCCTGCGAGAGTCGTGCTAATAAACACAGTGCATTTACATCATGCAAAATATCATTTATGCGTCATGATTCCTCGTGGCTGAAGGAAGTCACAGAGAGTGTGACGTAATGTACCGCGACGCAAAACTTAGGGAAACCTGGATAACGTTGTGCTGGGAAATGAGAGTATTGCTATTGGAGGTGTACAACAACTCCGATGGGACTGGTCAATTGTAACCGGTTCTGAGTACGTAAGTTTAGCAATCAGATTTGGTGCAGTGCTGTGCCACTCACATCCTTCATGTAGGATTTCGTTTCTCATAATAAAGTAGAACCAAAACTCCAGGTGATCAATCAGTTAATCACTGAGAGGCCTGACTGACCCAATCAACTACCTAACACAAAATTCTTTTCATCTTAAAAAGCTATAAAACCTCACTTGAGTTACATCTCTTGCATTGGGGAGATTTTTACATTTATCCAGAGTGACTTTCGTTTCCTAATTTTAGGGACAGTCTCCCTGAGGGCAGCTTAGGCTTAAGGGTCTTGCTCAGGGACCCAGTGATGGTAGTGCCAGTGGTAAGATTCGAGCCCACAACAACCTCTTTGGTCCAAAGGCGAGTGTCCTAGGACAGGGCCACTAACATCATGTTTTTAATCGGCTACCTGTTTTAAGTGAAGATTCTGACATCACTCTAATTCTTAAAGGGGCGCTGAACCATTGGTGTAAGTAAATCTGGTCCCTCAGTCTAACTCTTGCTTCTGTGGAGTGTGGAGTGAATCAGTTACAAGGACGGACAAGGAGAGAGATGTGAAGGAAACGAAAACTGTTGACAATTTCTCAAATTGTCTTGTATTAAACAAATGACAAAGTGACTATAAAATTATGCACCATGCCTTAAACGTGTAGCTAGAGTACATTAAAAAATTTATAGAGATTTAAACAACCGCAGTTGGCTCAAAGTGCCGTATATAAACAAGGCAATAAGCCAAAGTAAAACCGCTCTTAAACTTTGTTAAAATAGTCAGTTTTACAGAGAGAACATTCGATTAACCGAATTCAAACTGAACTGAGAAAAAATATGTTTTTAAGCCAGACTTAAAAATGTCAATGGATGGAGAAGACCTGGTGTGCTCAGGGAGGTCACTCCAATGTCTCAGAGCAACAACCGAGATCTCCCAAGACTTTAGTTGAGAACTTGAGACTGTTAGTAGTGTCATGACCCCCCTGGACTTTGGCCATTCCAGCCCCCCAGATTTTGGTTAAGTGACCAGTAGATGCCGCTATTCAGTTAGTTTGAGGTGTTCAGTTTTGTCTTGTGCTTCCTGTCAGCCAAAGTCTTCGTCCCACCTTCCTATCGTGTCTGATAGATCACTGTTCATTAGTGTGTGCACCTGGTTCTTGCTTGCTTTGGTCCAGCCCCCTGTTTTGATTTGTTGTCACTTCATTGGTTTTCCCTGATTATTTTCTGATTGCTTTTTGATTGGTTCCCCTTTGTTTCATCAATCCAGCCCCTCGTTTCTGTTTTAGGATTTAAGCTCAGTTCTCCCACTGTTTCTTGTTGGTCACTCTCACACTACCCTCCCTGTGTCGCCGTGCTGTGTGTTTTTCTGAAGAGCCTAAAAAGAGTTTTGTTTTGTTTTGTTTGTGGCCCTCGTGCCTTTTTATGTTGTGTTCTTGGAATAAAATGGCTTGCCCTGTGACCTCGCCTCATGTCATGCCAACTCCCATCGTGACAAGTAGGAGTTTGTTCACAGACCTAGGAGCTGAAACGAGATCAAACCGATGCCATGCCAGGCTTTAAAAACAAACAAAAGCACTTCAAAAATTAATTCTGAACATCAGTGGGAACATATAAAGGGAGGCCAGCACAGGTGAGATGTGCTCTCTTTAGTTTGTGCCCGTTAAAAAATTTGGCTGCTGCGTCCTGGACCAGCTGCAGACGAGAGAAAGCATCACGTATAAAGAATTACAGTAATCCAGACGGGATGACAAAGACATTTTGAGATCTTTTTTTAGTGAGAAAAGACTTTAGTTTGGCAATCAGCTTCAACTGATAAAAGCTAGTCTTGATTATGTTGTTGCATATGTAATTTTGAAGGCAACAATGAAATACTCTTTAAAAATTAGTCAACATTTACTAAAGTTTTGAGCAAAAGTGATGGTGAGTGATTATTTGTCATTGTGAACACAGCACAGCACACAGCGCACCACAATGGAACGTGACCTCTGCATTAGACCCAGGAGCAGTGTTTGGGGATAGTACCTTGCTCATGAGTACCTTATTGGGATTTGGACCGGTGACCTTCCGATCACAGCCTAAACTCTTATATTGCCAACTGCGAAGGTTACAGAGCTCCCTTCTTTTACTCACAGTGTAGTATTAGTACTATTCAAATATCAGTTTTATAAAATGTTTGGTCAGTGATTAGTTTATGAGCAGCAGACCTACTGAAAATGGTCCCGCTTTGCTCAGAAAAGCTCCTTACGATGTTGTTTGTCATGAGGAGAAACACTCCATCCTTCATAATTCCCTTCCCTATATCAGCGACACCTCAATAACATTCACAGTAAATGTTTTTTCCCTTTGTTTACATTACCTTGAACATAAAAACTGAGACTGTACATAAGCCTTCCTTCATTATTTATGTGCTATTTTTTCTGCGGGCCAAGGCAGCTGATAAACAGACGCCTGCACGCACACTTAAAGCTACAATCAGGGATTTGAAAGCACTGAAATAGCAGCCAGGTCAATGAATTTTTTAAACGACTAAAAGGAAGGGTTGAGGCCGTATTCCCCAGCAGACATAAAAAAGGGCAGAACTCTGAAAGTAGAAAGTGTCTGTGAATGCGCAACACTTACTGACTGTAATTGGCTATTTAATTTTATTATTTTAATTTTTTATTGCTTGTGATATTTGAAGGCAAAACTGTCTTGATAGATTTACTCAGATGTATTGTTGCAAATGCAGTGCGTATGGTAGTTTATATATAGCCTTAATTTAGATGAAATGCATCATGATGGGAGTGTTAGACAGTTCACCCCGTACGTCCTTTTTCATCTCATCAGTGAAAGAAATAGAACATCTATTCTACAAATTCCCCCGTCACAAATCAAACTCGTGCTAATTTTGAAAGAATTGTTAAAACTATTTCTTAATAAACTACAATATTAATGTAAGAAATATCCATTCATTATCCGAACTGCTTAATCCCAACTGGGGTCGCAGGGGGACCAGAGCCTATCCTGGGAACTTACGAGCGCAAGACGGGCACCAACCCTGGGCAGGCGCAGGGAAAGCGCAGAGAAAGTTCTCTGGAAGTAAGACTTTGACTGCTCTCTCAGTGCAAAAAATGTGTTTGGTGTACACAGGCGCTAACTGTTACACCACCTCCAAAATTTACCATATTCTTTTAATTTAGGACAGGGACACGAGGCTTCATCATTATTACATTTACATTGAGCATTTTCAGCAATTAGCAGACGCTCTTATCTAGAGGAACATCCATTTCCTAATTACAGGGACAGTCTCCCTGGAGACATTTGGGGTTACTCAAGGTCCCAGTGGTGGTAGTGCCAGAGGTAGGAATTGAACCCACAACCTCCTGGTCCAGAGACTATCATCCTAACCCTAGACCATCATCACACCACACGCTCACAAATTATTTGCTTGGGTCGGTACCTTGCTCATGAGTAACTTTATCAGTCAAGGATTCGAACCAACGACCTTCCGATCGCGGGGTGAACTCCTTAATCGTTATACTACCAACTGAGGAGACTATGTGTGTTTCTCAACAATAAGCAAAACTGTATCCAGAATTATTTAAACACAAAAAACAGTCCCACCAGAGGCAGCTGGTAGCGTAACAGTTAAGGCATTCGCCCCATGATCAAAAGATTGCCAGATCCCGGACCAGTAAAGGTACCACTGAGGTACTCATCAGCAAGGTACTGTCCCCAAGCACTGCTCCCCGGTGCTGCCCATGTGAGCTGCCCCCTTTCAAGGATGGGTCAAATGCGGATCAGGTCACATTTGGTTGTGGTGCACTGTGTGCTAAGGTGTGTTCACAATGACAAATAATCACTTTCACCACCACCATCACAGCCACAAGCAGGGCGAGTTTGATCTGCAAGGCTTGACGCACACCAGTCAGGCGATCCGATGAAGTTCAGCGAGGCTGAGGGAAAACAAGCATTGTCGCGAACTGGGGAGGAAGTGGGGGAGGGAAGGATTGTACATCTGTCCCCTGGAGGAAGAGAGTGGGGCAGAGATTTATTTGAATGGCAATAACGGAGGAGCTCATTTTATTCCAGTTAGGATCTTTCAACCACAATCAATTTGGCGTGTCAGCGTAAGTAATGGGGGTCAGCTAGCGCTGTGAGGACTGTTGACGGAGCGCTGGTGTCGCTACTTCGAATTACGAGCGGGAGTACGTAAAAAATGGGAAAAAATTGCCCGTAGACTTTTTTCCCCCTCTCCTCGTTTTTAATTCGCATGAAGATCTCGGCCTCAATATTTAAATAGCTATGTGTAATTAGATTAAACACCATTACCTACGGGCCACGCTATAGCCTGTGTGCATCTGCTAAGCTGCCTGTTCGGCTAGTCGTCAGATTTGTCACACACACCGCTGTGGGCCAAGTCCTCGCCAGGGAGCTGTACAGTTTTATCAGTGATATACTGGCGTTTCTCTCCCTCTTTTTCATTGTCTCTCCCCATCTCATGCAGAGAGAGGAAAAAAAAGAGAAACTTTGCCAGCGTTTTCATGTGGTTGAATCTAAAAGATTTAAATACTCATTTGAATTTCCCTTTTTTTGTGATGTTAAACGATGTTGAATGTTATTATTATTGTGCATTATTTATGTAATATGATTATGTCATGACTCTGCCTGCCTGATACCAGCTCTGAAAAGTCTTCTCATGATATAGCATGGCACTAAACATCAAATATCGTATGCATGACGAGAAAGTTACGAGTCAGCTTTTTGGTGAGCCAGCTGTATTCATTTTCTGGGCGTATTTTACCAAACGTGGCATGTTACATATTTTTCAGCAAATATTTTGTACTGTAGTCACAGGCTGGTTCCTCTGTGTTCCTGATGGTTTTAGCACCGCAGGATTAGGGACAATTACACAACTGTGTTTAAATGGATAATTTTTGAGATGTTAATTTAATAATAAATAATTTAGCATATACATATGGGTGTATAATTATTACATAGTTTAAGTTAGGAAAACAGTATTTAAGTTAAGTATTTCTTTAAGCATAACAGAATAATCTCAGTCATGTATTCAGACATTTTTTAAAGCATTATTTTCTTTAAAAAAAAAATCGGAGACTGTATCGGATTTGTATCGTATTGGCAGATATCCAAATTTACAATATCGATATTGTATTGGACATAAAGAAGTGGTATCGTGCCATGTTTACTAGCAAATACTAACTAGAGATGCATTTCCATAGCAAAATACCAGTGTGATTGCTCAAGTTTAGTAGCTGTGACTTGAAAACTGGCCGAGTAGAAAGACTTTGATTAAAATGCATTGAAGTGAAAGGGGAAAGAACGAGGCATGATAAAAGTAAGAAAAAGACGAGTGCGGGTGGAAACAGATTGAGATGTGTGTTCAGTGAGGTGGTCTGAGGTGGAAAAAGAACCTTGTTGACTGTCGTGTGAAAACAGGTGAAGAAAAGCTTTCGAGTCCCAAATCCCATGCATTCTTAATGGGAGAAAATGAATGGGTTGCTATTGAAAAAATAAAAATGACAGAAAATAGGATGAAAAAGACGAGTGCAGGTCATGGCGGTTACAGATATGCAAAAAGGCGCATGGACCTTCGAATAATGTCGAATTTGGTGACTTTGTGAAGAACGGTGTCTGCGCAGTAAACGGTTGAAATTTGAGCTCCATGTTAGTCTATAGGGAAACAACGAATCCAGGACTGGTAAAGTTACCACTGAGGTACTCATGAGCAAGTGATGAGCTAAATAACCAAATAAGTGATGACGAGTGACTAAGGAAGAGTAAAATTTAATGGTAATCAGAGGCAGACACGCAAACACACACGCACAGTCGCACACACAAACCAAACAAGAAACACGCAGCAATGGCGAGACCAGAGAATTCAAAAGTAACGTTTTTAAACAGGAAGTACAAACTTTACCTCTCCTCTCACCGAGATAACAGGCAGGAATGTACTGTATATGTGAAAGAAAGTGTTTTCTCCACGTCGGTTGTAAACTCTTCTAATCTCATGAAGGACCTTTCGTCATCACGTGCTTCGATTAAAGGAGGGAGATCCAAATTCTTGGACTTATTTGAACATTTTTAAAATTATTTCCCTGGTAACTACATACCTTTATAATGTTGTAACTCAGTAACTAACTCAGTTACTTTTTGGGAAAAGTAACTAGCTACTTTTTGGGAAAAGTAACTAGTAACTATAACTAATTACTTTTTTAGAGTAACATGCCCAACATTGCTCATGAGCAAGGTGCCGTTTTCAAGCACTGCTATAAAATCATTCACATAAATGCTCTGGTGACTAAAAAGTGCCGATTTCTTAGAGACACTTTGTCTAAAGCAGATATAAAATCATCTTTTAACTAATACTTTCACATGGTGATGAAGAATCCTCTCACGTCTCCCGTCTCATCTCAAGCTTTTGTTCGTTAATGACTGTCTTTGCATCTTTAAAGAACATCTCTCTCTCTCCAAAAATGTGTTTTAGAAAGGCACTTATTGTGTCTGACCGTCATTCCTGGGTGACTTCTGCCAGCTTCTTGAATGTGTGAGTCTTTACCTGACTATGAATCTTGCATTTTTAAGCTCGTTGAAGAACGAGGCTGGCAGCGGAAAGGGAAAACTGTCAAAGACAACAGTGGCTTATTTGATTTAGCAACGTTTAATAAGACTCTTTCCAACACACCATTTCTCTCAAACATTCATCCGGCACCATAACCTTTAATATGTCAGCCAAGTACCTGCTGAATCATTTCCAGCTCTGTAACTTGCTAGCAGGCGTCAATGAACAAGGTACAAGAGAATGTGGAGGCTTTTCTTTAACAATATCCTTAATATTTTTGCCTTTCGGGACCACCTCGGTCTGCAGCCTTAAAGGTGACTTTTATCATTCCTTTTCTCGGAGAGAGAGATTTGGTGTGGACTGCTGCTGTGTGGGAACTCAAGAGTCAGCACAAGTTTATGAACAGTTTATCCCTCTGATTTTTGATCATCTCTCTGCAAGTTGGGGAGGAAGAGAGAGAGATGAGCAGCTGCTTAAATTCGCTCAGGATTCGTTTTGATCTGAGTAGATTATTCGCTCCCGTGTGGGAATGCAGTTCTCTTCGTTAGTGGTTGACATGCGTCTTCTTTAATTACTGGAGTTTGGGATGACACTTTGTTAGTCACATAAAGCTGGCTGAATAAGTGTGTCTTGTCATGCTAGTCTTCCTACTTTTCTTCATTTCTCCATTTTCCAGAAGAAGTGAAGCATAATATTTCTGGGGAAAGCCATTTCTCAATGGGACTCTTCACTACCTAAATTAGTATATAAGCATTGGTGCATCATATGGCACTTTTAAACCACAAGAAACTTGTTTTTTGCAGTGAACAGACAACTTTTCTATAAATTAGAACATTTTGTGCTGTTCTTCTGCTTCATCTCCACCTGGACACCTTGCTGTAATTAGACTTTTTGGCTTAACTTCAAGTAACTAATATTTATGTCTTGCTCATTAACGGATACCCATTGAATAAGTTTACCACAAACTTTATTTTTTGTACTTTTGTACTGTTAAACTATGTGACTTTGGTGGTGAATTCTGAAAGTTGACTTTTAAGTGGTTGATGATTAATTTTGATATAACCTAACAAAAGCTGTTGAAATTGTGCTCAACATCATTTCAGAGAACTTTCATCTGCTCCATGTAGGGTTCAGTACTGAGGAGAGTACATTTAAAGGTACCAACTGAATGAAGTTGGTACTCCTGCATATCGGTTCACGTGAAGTCAAAAACAGTGCCAAATTAAGGTACATTCACATACTCATCAGCAGCGGGGTGCAAGAGCTGAGCAGGACATGTGGAACTGGGTGAAAGGTTTAAATTATTGATGCACCCAAAATTCGTCCACAGAAAATTTCCTGCCGAAAGACTTATCAACAAGGCCAAAACAGACTGTCGAGATGTGATCCATTTCCCAAATATCCACTTTGGCCCGAGGTTTCCAAAATAATCGTTTTCACTGAATTAAAGCTCAATTTTCATGTAAATAGCAGGCAAAAATGCATGGATTTACCATTGTTTTCCCAGATAACTGGCTATGTGTAAACAGGGGTGTCATTTACGCACGTGGGGAATGAAGTGCTAACGTAGCTCAGAACGCTGAAAATGTTAATGCTGGTTCTCATATAAAAGTGTCAAAACAGTGCATCACTGTTTGTTGCAAATGGGGCTTTCTAGCTACAGACCTACTGAAAATTAAATAGGTGGTGATAATGTTGTGGCTGATTGGTGTAATGTCACAGAAAGTGGAAAATACTGTAAGGAAGGGAACCTGGGTGGGCGCCAACACACCGAAGGGCACACACACTGACACGATCGTACTCTCACTCACAACTTACGGGGCCAATTTAGAGTCGCCGATTAACCTATTTTGCACACTTTTGGACTGTGGGAGGAAACTGGAGCTCCCGGAGGAAACCCACACAAACAAGAGGAGAGCATGCAAACTCCAAACAGAAAGACCCTACGGCTGACAAGGGGTTCAAACCCAGAACCTTTTTGCTGTGAGGCGTCAGTGCTAACAACTACGCCACTGTGCCGCCCAGTTTTAGGGTTTATAAAATGTAGAGTTTACATTGCTTGTCCTTCTTCAAGAGCCCTTGGATTTGTAAAGTGAGTAAGGAAAACTTTCTTTTAAATGTATTTTAGAAGCAGGCAAGCAGAACTGACATTGAGAGAGTGACACACAGGTCACAGAGGAACTACACAGCCAAGAAACTCATGTTGCTGAACTTTAGTGTAAAAGTCACTCTTGCTTTATTATTGTACACTGCAGTCAATATTTAGAACAAGGCTTCATTTTTCAGCTCATCATTTTTGCATCATTTTTGCGTGGATGCAATAACATAATTCATTCACTTACTGATCAGTTAAGAAAAATGATCAATTTGCACTAATATTGCACACAGAATTGCGTCACACTTCCTTTTGACTTCACTTTGATTGTGGAAGATGCCGAAAGCCCCCAGAGAACCAAGTTGGGGTCTTTAACGAAGCCCCAAATTACCCATCTCACACTTCACCACTCTGATAAGCACATCACAGACCTCCTGCTGAGTAATACATCACGCTTATACGCAGCAAAATAGATGCTGAACAGAGCATCAGCACAGTCTACCTTTGTAGAGAGAGGGAGTGAGGCCTGGGATTCAGTATTGATTAGAGAGTAGATAGTAATGAGATCATTTTAGGCATTAAAACGTGATTATCATTTTAGAACAAAGCTAAAAATTGAGATGGTTTTGGTAACCATAACAATCTTGTCTTATGAACTCCTAAGTCAATGATTCTTACATTTTTCACAGGCACTTTATATATTGAACAGATTTGGTACAATAAAAAATAACAATGTATGATGTTTCTGAGGGCCTGTTTACATGTTTGCAGATTTTTTATAAATGCATATTTTTTATACATTTGTTTTTGAATTGCATTTACACGACATTTGGTTAAAAAAATCTTTGTACACACCAGAACACAAAATTACTCCAAACTTTAATGTTTATTACTTGTCTGCATCATGTTTTTTTCCTTTGTGAATAGCAGGTGACATGCCTAGCGTGGATCACAATATGGTAGCCTTCTTCAAGGTCACCATAGTCACAGAAATTTAAGGTAATTAAGGCACACACACAATAGAAACATGTCATCCATGTACGTCGTTAGGTCTATTTTAGCCACATATATTCCTGAGTCCCCATGTAATTATATGTGGTTTTTTCATGTAAGAAATTAGTGCAGACTTGCAAGTTGTTATTATCCACCACTGATACTAGGCACTGGAAGTGAAATGCAAACAGAGTACAGAGTACAAACATGGCAACGCAGAGTATAATCTGGACAGAGGCATTGGAGGCTCAATTTTACAGTTGCGGGTACGGGAGTCTGGTGTGTGCCTTATTTGAGCGGAGTAAGCACCAACTGTGCCAAGAGAACAGTTTTGTTGTCAAGGGGTGTGTTTCTCGAAGGCATAGTTGCTAACATAGTGTACATTAGCAACCAACATAGTGTACATTAGCAACCAACACAGAGGACATTGGCAACTAACATAGTGTACATTAGCAACTAACATAGTGTACACTAGCAAGTAGCATAGTATACATTAGCAACTAACATAGTGCATGTTAGCAACCAACATAGTGTACACTAGCAACCAACACAGAGGACACTGGAAACTAACTGTACATTGGCAAATAACATTGTGCACATTAGCAACTAATAGAGTGTACATTAGCAACTAACATAGTGTACATTAGCAACTAACATAGTGTACACTAGCAAGTAGCATAGTATACATTAGCAACTAACATAGTGTACACTAGCAACTAGCATAATATACATTAGCAACTAACATAGTGTACATTAGTAACTAACATAGTATATATTAGCAACTAACATAGCATACATTAGCAACTAACATAGTGTACATTAGCAAGTAACATAGTGTACATTAGCAACTAACATTCTGACTTCTGCCGTTGACCCATAAAATTTTTATCTGCTCTGTCAGCACTTAGACTTTGCTGAAAGTTACTTCATGCATCTTTATACAATGCTCTTAGCTCATACTTTTTGCTAAGACTTTTTTGCTCTTAAGTCAAAATGTACAACCATTTTTCAGACCATTCTTAAGAAGTTTTTCAAAAGCCTCCAGCCTCACAGAACACGGTTGCAAAAAAATTGTTAAATACCTACATTACAAGCCACTTAATGAAATGTAATTTTTTTTTTATCTTGAATGTTCAAGGACACTACGGTAATTGGCCTTTAATCATTTCAGACAAACTTTCACACTCTAAACGTTGTCTCTTGTCCCATATTAGTATAACTAGGCCGACCTTGGTGTCACTACAATCACTACAAGGCCATTTTTGTCAGGTTGTGGTTCTTGGTAGATTTTTATCACAGAACACTGTTGAAAATATTTGGTAAATGCCTAAATTTCAGTTAAGCCTTGTACTTAAATTGGACAAATTTTAATGTTGAATGTTCAAGGACCCTATGATGAAATGGCATTACAAGAGTGACAGCTTGGTAGAATGGGAGATTTGTCACACCTAAAGATTCAGATCATTTAAAACTGTAGATAGTAGAATATTGTTGAAAACATTTGTTAACATTTAAGGCAAACCACTTGCTGCAATTTGATACATTTTAATCTTGAATGTTCAAGGACCCTATGTTAATTGGCCTTATTTATTTTATTTCAGACAATTTTTACACTCTGGACATTGTCTTTTTTAAAAAGACACAGGTCAGTATAACCAGGCTGGCTTTGGCGTGACAACATTCATTCATTCATTAGCCGAACTGCTTAATCTCAACCGGGGTCACATTCGAGGCGGGGACCAGAGCCTATCCCGGGAACTACGGGCACAAGGCAGGGACCAACCCTGGGCAGGCGCCAACACACCGCACGGCTCACACAATCACACTCTCACTCACACCTTATGGGGGCAATTTAGCGTTGCCAATTAACCTATATTGCATGCTTTTGGACTGTGAGAGGAAACCGGAGCACCCGGTGGAAACCCACGAGAACACAGGGAATGCATGCAAACTCCACACAGAAAGGCCCCACTGCCGGTTCAGGGATCAAATCTAAGACCTTCTTGCTGTGAGGCAGCAGCGCTAACCACTGTGCTGCCTGCCGTGACGTCAATTTAACAATTTTTAATCTTGAATGTTCAACGACCCTAAGGTAATTGATGTTCAAAGAGAAATTGACTTGGTAGAATGGAGAGTTCTGAAAACACACACATGGCTTTGAGTCTGAAACAAAAAGAGGAGCGACGGCTCTCCAAAGGCACAACACGTCTGCTGAAAAATAGCATCTGCAGTCAAGATGGAAGAGACGATATCACAGAGGCCAGCAGTCTCAGGACTAGCAGACATGCTCAAAACACTTGAGGGAGGTGTAGAGAAAAGTGTCAGGCGAGCGAGGGCAAACGCTCAAACCACGGACTGCGGCTTGTTTGAATTAACACCATTTTAGATAAAGAAATCAATCTCTTTTAGCACTCCTCTCCTCAGCTACATAGAATTCAATCATTGATTTGATGTGACTTTTCCACTTGTTCATCTACAAGATGTGTATAAACAAGACATGATGGTTAATGTACAGGTCTTTTTTTGCTTCAGTATTCTTGAAACTGGCTTGCACTGCAGCCTTGAGGGTGACTTTTACCACTTTTCTTACTGAAAGAGCGTATGAGCAGGCCAACTGTGGGTGAAGCGGCAGGACTGAGAGGACTGAATAAAGAAGGAGGTCACATGTCAGGAGCAAAGCACTAATTTAGCCCTCTACAATATTCAGGCAAGGATAAAGGAACGTGACCCCGGGCGACAGGAGACGTCACAGAAAAGTTCAGCAAAATGCAAGAGAAACTGGAATTGATGACCGGATTGCTCGAGGATAACTTGAGGAAAACTGAACATTGAGGCTTTTGGTATGAAATAATACCACAAACCAGGGCAGAAAGTGAAGTTGAATATGTCAAAAGATGACAGCAAACTCCTTATAAAATCCAGGATGGTTGTCTAAAAGATCATAGAGCCTTATAATGAGTCAAATAGCTGGATTGGGTATTGGTGGCATTGGGACCTATGGAGTCGATCTGTAAATATGAGCACACACAATTCGTTATGCGTCAAATGTGGCACTGCGGTAAAGTAATAAATAATTTAGCATATACATGTGGAAAAGTAAAAGATTATCTGTCATTGTGAACACACCACAGCACAGCACAATCTCAGTTATGTATCGAGACATTTTAATGTATTATTATCTGTTTAAAGACTCAGAGACTGTATCAGATTTGTATCGTATCGGCAGATATCCAAATTTATAATATTGGTATTGGTATCAGACATTAAAGAGTGGTATCCTGCCATGTTTAAAGCATAGAAAAGGTTACCTATGAACTAGGGCTAGGAATGTTAACACATTAATGCACACAATTAATTTAGCTTAATTTTTTCAAATGAAAAATGCCCCAGCTTCCACTGGCCAACTCCATTTATACTTATTTATACTTCACTTGGCTGGACTATAAGTAATGAAACCTTCAGAAGTTCAGAAGCTGAAGTGTGTTATCGTAACTCAGACAGGATTTGTATGAAGGAAGACCCACCCACGGACCACAAAAGCTATAGACTCACTAAATGACTGCCATCATGGATCACGTGGAGGAAATGAGCTAGATGGACCAAACAAATAATCTGTGAGTGACTGATGTTGCCTTCTGACTGAGAGATTCATTACTGCCAGCATATTTTGAGCTAAGGATATAAAAGATAGTGACAGCTGTAATTGGCACTCATGAGCAAGTACTTTCCTCAGGCACTGCTCCCCGGATGCTGCCCATGTTAGATGCCCACTGCTCCTTCACGAATGGGTCACATTTTGTTGTGGTGCACGGTGTTCTGTGCTGTGTTCACAATGACAAATAATCACTCACTTTCACTTTTTCACTTTGAAATCATTTAAAAATCCTTTTAATGCATTAGCATCAACCACCATAGCAAATTCATTGAACTGTATTTGACAATATTCTTGGCAATAAACTTTATTCTGATTCTGATTGCTTTCAAATCTATGCCCAGAGGCTGGTTTTCTCCAAGTGTAGTGAGCAATACTTCACCTCTGCCAATCTAGACATTGACTGTTGTCTGGTTTATGCTTTTGGAGACGTAGAGGTGGCATTCGTTATCCAGGAAGTGGCTGGGGAACATCCCTTAGGAGCATTGCTGAGCTCCATCTATGAACCTTCTAAAACATTCTTTTGTAGCAAATCTCCATTAACGTCAGACTGACTTGCATCTCATCACAGCGGCCAGTCCTGGAGTGGGGTCAGTCTGGGGTTAGAGACGTCCATCACATAAATTTGGCTTCTACCTTCTATATTAACTACTCTCAACTTATCATGGGGAGCACCCCGAATCAATCCACCAACTTTAATCACACCCTTCCTGTGAAGTCCTGCTGTAGTAGCTTATGTATTAGTGAGTTTTATTGCATACAGTTTAGTGCGGAGGCTCAGACATTAATATTTAGTTGGTCTAAGCCTACGCAGCTCCATATGCAACAAACGGCTATACGCAGTGTATCCTACAACACAAATATTAAGTATTAAATATTAAATATTAACATTACAAATATTTTTGTAACTTAGCAACAAGCGCTGAGAGAAGCGTCAAGAAAGCGCTCTGGAAGTGAGGTTTTGAGCGCTCTCAGTGCAAAAAATGTGTTTGGTGGACACAGACCCTGAATCGATTTTGAATCAACAGAGATAGAATCGCGATTTGATTCGATTTAAGTTTTTTGCACACACCTACTAAACTCTATATTCAAACAGTAGGTAACTTTTACTCATAAGTAGTAAGTTTGAAGAGCTACCATTAAAAATTTCACTGTAGACAAGAGCTGTAGTTTTGGAGATGCTCCGACCTAGTCTTCAGCGGTCATACTGTAAAGACTGATGTCTGGTTTGACTGGATTTTAACCAAAACTTGTGTTTGTTTTTAGTTCAGATTATAGGATAATACTTTTGGATTTAGTTTCCTGATTATTAAACTATAATTAAGATACCATATGTATCTGCTCTCTCTCTCAGCATCACATCTCCCAGGATCTAATTCAATTAAAATAAGTTCAGTTCAATTACCCAGTGAGTAAGTGGATCTTCCAGTGTAAAAACAGACTGTTTTCCCCCAACCGGCTCCCCTTTATCCCCCCAAAAAATCGCATTTAATGAGCAGCCCTGTGCGCCAAGTTTCTTTCCATTTTATTGTTTAGATGGCCTCCCGGTGCTCGACAAAACTCTCCGCTCTACTAGTTCTGATCCTGCTCGACATATCAGCGTAACACTTGGATTGTTAGAAAGGCTTGGTTGCCTAAAGGATGGCATGTACGTCATGGTCGTTCCTCCAGATAACTTTTTCCCATTTCATGTCTGAAATCCCAGGCTGCTGCAGAAGATTGCCAAGCGATTACACTCCGTTTTCTTGGTTCAGGGAGAATGACTTGTACCGAACTTCTTAAACTCTCCTCCTTTGGCTTAAAATCGGGAACCAGATAAAATAATGTACAATCTGGGAGTCTTCAGACAAAGTACTGTGTGTTTGGTATACATCAAAATATACAGTATATTAGGCCAACTGCTTATATGCTATAGATTTTTAAAGAAGCTAAAGATAAGAATTTTATGGCAAGTACTCATAAATTGAAGCTAATATGTCACCAGAGATTAAGGAATCATGTTATCTTAAAATACTGATGTCACTGACACAATTATTCACATTTTAACATTTAATTTGCAGCATGTGAATCGTGCTGAAGTTTTTGTTTTATGTTTTGGCCTGTAGTGCCACCCACCGCTATCTCCCAATCACGAAGTCAGTAGCATTTCGGCATCCAGGTTGCCAGTTACCATTGAGCTGCAGCTATAAGCATTCTGGATTACTAATGTCTAACTTTACTAAAACTAAAAGGCCTCACTATGACTCTCAAAAACGTCTTGACAAAAGCAGAAACAAAACGAGGATCAGCACAGGAGATGCGTTTGAAAGATGGAGACGGACGAAAGCGGAGAAGAATTTGAAGACAGATGCCGAAGTGGCTAATTTTTACTCCTGGACAGGTAAGATTTAGCCAAGTTTGACTAACTTGTATCACCACTAGACGTAGGGATGAATATTTTAAATATTTTCAACAGCTGAGAAACAAAAACGGTGACTTGTGATGGCTAACATCAGCATCGTGTTACACTGAGACAGTGTGGTAACAGTGCTAACATTAGCATGCTAATTATGGCAATATGAAACGTAATATTAGACACAAGACTGGCCAAATATGAGGATCTGCCAACCTCTCTGGCAACCTAGAGTCTGGGGAGGAGGGGGAGGGAAAACAACACGCTACAGTATTTACAATTTGACTGTAGTACCAGTTTGGGCCACACTTTTACATATAGCTCCTGTAAGTGATATGTTTGTATTAGTGTTATACCCAAATTACCATGATCTGCATTGCCCTTTAGATCAATCTTTGCTGAAGAGTTAAAAAAAAATGTCAAATCACAATATAGTTTCAAAGATGCTTTGGAGGGTGTTTTGTTTTGTGGTATTTTTGCCTCGCTTTTTGTAAAAACATAATTACTCAATTCCTGGAAAAGGTACACATTAGTGGGGTTGCAAACTGCAGTTAGCTCTTCAGTTATAATAAACCAAATAATGTTTTATTTGCCTGAGTCTTCCTGCTCATTATTGCCAAACATGTCAGCCAGCGTGTCCATCTCCAAATGGCCAGTCTTCCTGATCCATGTTTTCTGGAGAAAAGCAGCGAGCATGTGTGTGTGTGTGTCCAGCAGTGTTGCTATCTGTAGTGGTTGTTGAAGGCCGGAGTCCCACGTACAGATTGATTGTGGATAGTGCTATCATCTCCATCCATCTCCAACTCAGGGGAAATCACAGCTTGTTCTATCAATCAGAGTGAGAAACTGTTTCAACTTGTTCCGGGCCTCACTGGTATTTTAGGTCACATTTTTCACCAGCTTGCCATCAACACAGAGAAATTGGGTGGGCAGAAGGAAAAGTTAACAACTCGGCTGTGGCTGTGACCGATCCTCGTAAAGTCTGACGTCTTTACAATTACACTTTATTACCAGCATCCATTTGGATATTATATGAATAGTGTCAGTAAATTATATCAGGGTATTACTCCATAACCATACAACTGCATTGAAATGAAATTCTTAGTCAAAACTGAAAACCGAAAATGAGGAAACACTTGGATGAAAAAAAGGAAAAATGAAACACCAAAAGAAATCACT
Source organism: Distichodus sexfasciatus (assembly GCA_032718565.1). NCBI lineage: Eukaryota > Metazoa > Chordata > Actinopteri > Characiformes > Distichodontidae > Distichodus > Distichodus sexfasciatus. Next base: position 2,332,414 of record JAVGVS010000040.1, read on the forward strand.
ATGCCAATTTTTGTACCATTGCTGTTATGGCTGGGCCTGTGTGTACTTACCTCACTAAAGTGAAGGCACTGCAATTGCATAAATTAATATTCATGTTTCCAAGAATAAATCAGTTACAAAACTATGAAAATATTTATTTAGCACTGAATGCTGACATTCCAACAATGCACAATATCAAAAAAAAAAAAAACATTCTACATAAAATGTTTTACCTGGCCCCACTCCTGAATTGCCTACATAGCTGCTTTTGGACTTTCTGGGAAATAACTACATTTCCCACAATCCCCCGTGGGTCACGTCACAATTATGCGATTACTGCGCCCGCAACAATCACTAGAAATTATCAATAAATGGCTGTATTGTGAGTAGAACGCTAGTTTTTTTTTTTTCAGCTAAATTATGAGTTTTGTCTGTAATAAAGATCTGACTGAGCTTTCGACGTTTCACGTAAGAGCGTGACTTGTGTGTGTGTTTACAGAGCTGACCGGCAAGCTGCATAATAAATATACTAATAAGAAAGGTGTCGAAGTGGGCTATCCAAAATTTCTACACCTTGCCTACTGATAACATCAGCGAGTTCCATCACAGCTAGAGTAGAATGGATGGAAATCCGTCTTAGTAATGGAGAACTGTGACTGTATTTTAGACACCCTTCTGCAACAGGTTGCAGGTAGTGAGTGGACGTGTCAGACGACACCTCGCTTGGGTTCGGCTTTAATCACGTAAAAGCAGATGAGGACTGAGAGAGTCCAAATTTCTTTTCAAAATTGATTTTAAACATGTATATGACATGGATTTGGTTGTAGTTGCATCACATGTTTGAAGAATCATACAAAATAAAATGTTTTAGCAGAAATTATTTTTGTGTGATGAAGTGTTTCTTCTCTTTTCTCCAAAAAGTCCCTCATGTTTTAAACGAGGAAGAGAAATGACTTAATAGTTGCCTTTTTACATTTTCCGTAATATATTTGTGTGTAAGTCGATAATTGTGGGCTGTCCGGTGCTAGCTCAGAATGGAAACCTAGAAAAAGCTCCTGTCAAAACCAGCGAGTCGCGGGAGTGACAACATGTCTCACAACCTCTCATTGTGAGTGCATTACAACACCATCAAACAGTTCTCAAAAACCCTACAATCATCTGTTTCACCCTTCACACAGTCTGTTAGCACTTGCGGAGAAAACAGTGAGAGGGGGGAGAAAAGGAGACAGAGAGATCTCACGTCTTAAAAAATGGATGCAGCCAGCTCTCAGTGTTTCTTTTCCAGCATCCCTTTTCTGACGGGTCTTGTTTGTTTCATCTGGCAGTAACATTTGCTTCTGTAAGATCCTCAACAAAAGCAGAGTGGACATTGGGCTTTTGGAGGATGCATTAAGGGGCAATTAGTCGGTGGTACTCAGTGCTCTAATGGCGTTTTTTTTTTACTTTTTTTACTTTTTTTTTCCCAGACATGGCTGAAATCCAGTTTAATGACAGGAACTAACTCTGTGGGTTTTTATGAGCCGCCTACATGCTCTTTGATGCATAAACACGTCGCAACAATGGAGGCCTGATTACAGGAAAAATGCATCACCGTCCAAGACTGGCGGAGAAATTTCTCGCTCCTTCATGACTAATACACTGAGGATAACAACAACCGTGAACTGCCACGGCAAGTAAATGCCTGTACCCCTTTTTCTGTTGATTACAGACAAAAAAAAAACAAAAAACACACCACGAATGAATAAAAACAGAAAGCCTCTTGTTCTTGAGTATTTTGCTAAAATTTGTTCATAAGAAAAGTCTATGTGAGATTTGTGATGTGTTCACATGGTCATGATGAAGGCTTATGTTTAAACTGTATACGATTATTCAATTATGTAATTAGGGGGTCCAAGCGTAAAATACTTATGGACCCCTCTTGTAATTGTAATTAATTATTTAAAATTATTTTTATTCATTTTTTTTTCCTGCGTACAGATTGTACAGCTTGAACAGTAAGTCACAGAAAGCTTTTTCAAAAATTTCTGGGGAAGAAGAAATGGTGTGTATCTCACCATAGGCCAGAAATCATAGTGATCAGTTTATAATTGGCACAATAGCAAAGGAAAACACTTTTTGACCTCTAGGGGCACTAAAACGCTACACAAATTTAAGTGTTGTCATAAAAGAGATTTTATAACTTACACGAAATTATAGAAAACCACCCAATTCTTATATGAACACTGTTAAAGGTTAGTTTCTTTATAAACACAACTTACTGAAGCTGTCATAACAAAAAAGAAGCTTCACTACCGAGTCACAAATTTCTATTCGCATCTTCAATAATCCTTTTTCCTGTCATTTCACTTTATTTTATACTTTCTACATTCTAACTCCTTATGCCTTTATATGATTAATGTAGTTATGTGGTTTTAATTTATGTCATTTCACTTTATTGTTCCACACACATACACACACACTGCTGATAGTCAGTGCTGACCCTTTTGTGCTGCTTTTTGAACTTGGACACCGCTTGTTGCCAATTGCTGCTCTATTTATAATTTAAATGTTAAATTATATAATTTTAGAAAACCCAACAAGCTAATATTTTGTACAAATATGCATTGCAATAAAATTTGTCTTAGATATGGCATAAGGAAAGCAGCGACAAAAAAGCTCTGAATGTGACAGAAACATCACGAAAGAAGAGCCGATTATAAAGCAGTGGAGGCTGTGTTTTTATACTAGCAGCTTGCTCGGGGTAAGAACAGTGACCAGTGTGGCGGATTTGGGGGAAAAGAGATTATTTGCGTACTTCCTTTAATGCTACAGCTAATGAACTGCTTTTATCAGTAGAATATTAATAATTATAAATTAATAGTTTCAAAAGTTCCTTTTTTTTTTTTTTACAAAAAAATAACAATGCAACATGGCAATCATAGTTACAAAAACACTTTTTTTTTTAAATCTATACAAGGATAGATAAGTTAGTAGATAACTAGTAGCTGTTTCTGATTTGTGTTGTCTTAAGTCATAAGCTTGCTAAAGGTACAAATATGTATTCTTTGCTGTCAGCAGTGATTTTAGTGCAGTGGAAACTTCTTGTAATTGTTTTGCTTCATTATTATTATTATTAATATTATTATTATTATTATTATTATTATTATTATTATTATTATTTTATTATTATTATTATTATTATTTCCTACAAAATGGATTGTGCAGCTTAAACTGTAAGTCACAGAAAGCTAAAAATTGGTGAATAGGTAAGATGTGCATCTTGCCATAGGTTGAAAAGTGTAGTGATTGGCTTATAATTAGAAAAGAAAAACACGTTTTGACCTCTAGGGGCACTAAATGCTACACAGATTTATGCAGCCTGATTGACTGATTTCTTTGTTCAATGCCTATCTCAAGAGCTGAAAGAACAATTTTGTTTACACAATCAGAACTAAGATATGGAAGAAGGAAATATGAGGGAAAGACTCGTTATGTCTTGATATAATTTATGTAGTTATGTGATTTTAATCTACGTCATTTCATTTATTGTTTTAGGTTCAAACTCCTTATGTTTTGATATGATTAATGGTGCAATGTGGTTTTACCCTATGTCACAAACATCAGCAGTGTGTGGGTGTGTGTCTATGACATACATATATACACACTGCTGATAATCAGTGTTGACCCTTTGTTGCCGCCACACTGGTTGCCATATTTTTACCAAAATTAAAAACAAGATCTACAGCTGTTCTTAGCAGACCAAATCCATACATTACAGCTGCTTTTCTAACAAATTATATAAATGATAGTCACATTTGTGTGTGTGTAAAGTAGGCAAGGCTGTATTTTCATATTAGAGGCACATGCCCAGAGGATTTACACATATTTTTTTGTTACTACAGACGCGGCGGTTTGAGAAGTTCCAATTTGCGGGTCACTTTTCAGTCTCATGTCTCTCCGATTGCACAATGCCATGTTAAGGTACCCACGTGTAATTGCGGTGCAATTCGCTTTGACAGAAAAACCAGTTTCTAATAGGGCTGCCCAGGTCAGACCTATCTTGCAGCCAACGGAAAGATGTGTATTCATGCATGTTCTCACGCTCTGCAGACAAAGAAAGGCATTATCAGTCTGATAGTGGGAAAAAATGTGTTAAAGCAACATTTGTTAGAAATAGACAAATCTGTCACAAATCTCCACTGGAAATGATTTTTAAAGAACAGTATTTAGAGGAAGGATCAAACGCTTGTCATAGTAGTACAGTGTTGCAGCTTTTTTCTATACACTGACATTTGACCTAGACTGTTTTGGGGAACAAAATTCAGACACTGCAATCTTTTGTGTAAAATGAGTTATAAATAAAAAGAGAAGAGAAATGTATTTTTTCATTACTATGGATAGTCTTATGAGTAGTCATAATCTAATATAATTATTATGTCTGTGTAAGTATAAAGAAGTAAATATGTGACCCTCCACGGCGAAACCAGTCGCTTGTCGCAACGGAGGTTTTGAGAAAACGAAATGCTATGTTATGTGTAAAATTCTGATTTTTTTGTTTTTAGTAGTTTTGAAACAGTGGAAGGTCTATACTGTACTGCTGTGAATAAATTTGGCTGATAAACTTACCCATTCCATCCTAAAAATGTGACTTTCTTGAGGTGAGAAATTCAATTCCAGCAGAATGTTAAAAGTTTCTGTTTTGACCGCTCTACTTCAATGTTTTTGGTAAATCCACTGGTTGACTAGTGTGAAGATATTTCTCCAGAATCCATCTCCGTCTCCCAAGTTCAGTTAACCTAACGCAGGTAGGCTATCTGTGTGGCTGTGAATGCAGCGTAGGCTATCAAGAAATACAGAGTCATGATTGCACCAAGGCCTGTGAGCATGATGGTCAACTTCAGCGCAGATTTCTCCGCTTTCTCACTTGGCGTGACAGGAGAAACCTACCCTTTTGAATGTTAATATCTCAAATATATGTCGTCTTATTCTATTCTATATAGGTATCGCTTTTGAAGGTTGATTTATGCCTTCATGAAACATAATAACCTTGAATTTTGAAAATTTGCAAATAAGCGACTGGTTTTACATGCAGAGTCACATATGTGATTTTATACTATATTTACAGAATTTAGCAGACGCTCTTATCCAGAGCGACGTACAATAGTGCTTTTTAGTCTACGACTGTTCTTCAATCTCGAAAGCTAGATTTAAAATCAACAAATGTTATTAAAACCAAGTTACCGCGAACCTACATACTTACAACTTACATACTTTAATGAAAACTGTTAGAGAAAAATGGAAGTCAGTGCACAGATAATTTTAGCTTTATGTTGCTGAGTGGCTCTTAGTAAGCGGCTCCAGCAACGCACTTGGTATTCGAAAGTGTCCTTCTGACCATTTTAATATCTTCACTTCTTTAAAACATGATTAATTAACAATTAATCTGGAATGAACATGCTTAGCATGTACATTAAATGTTCACGCAACCCGGCCGCCTAGAGGAGGATGGAGGTCGACTTTCTTCCTACTACAGGAAGTTTTTCCTTGCCACTGTCGCCTCAGGCTTGCTTGTTAAGATTTTGGGTCGGTTATATGTATTTGTATGTATATGTATAAGCGTTTACTTCAGACAGTGACTGCTGTAAAGGGCGCAAGTATAAAATAAGATTTAATTTAACTGAATTTTTGTGGGTTTGTATAGTTTTTAAATGTATTTTTATTTTTGAATCTCTTCACTAATGACTGTTATTTATTGACTGATTGCATCCTGTGCATGTTTTGTTGTAAACACACAACAGGCCGGGCAGTACTTGGGGACGGTACTTTGCTCATGAGTACCTGAGTGGTGACTTTATCGGTGCAGGACTTGAACCTGTGACCTTTCGATCACGGGACCAAATCCCTAACCATTACATTAACAACTGCCACAAATAGTACCTCCTAATTATTACATTTAAAGTATAAGTTTTATAAATGGAAATACATTTGATTGTTGTTTCAAATATTTTAGCAGAGCGTACTTGAAACAATAAGAACAACAGCACCAATAATAATAATAATAATAATAATAATAATAATAATAATAATAATAATAATAATAATATAGTGTACATTTAGAGCTATATGTCTGACACCACGTTACAATTTAATGGTTTAACACAACACCTTGTGAAACATGTCTTTAAATGACCATAAAGTAAATATGGAGCGTAAGACACACACATGAGCAGTGCTCAGTGCAGCCCCAGGCTCAGGGCTAAAGCCTCACGGCGAAAAGTGTTAAACAACAAGGAGTGAAGACGACGTAACACCCGAATCTCCAGCTCTGTTTAGACCTCTAGGATGGCTTTCCATGCCTTTTATTATTGTTATACTTTATGCAAAAATTCCAGCGTGCTCCATCAGCCTCGGGGCTGAAAGACTGATCCTGATCTGAAAGATGAAAAAGACTAAAAAATGCAGTGACTAAAGGGGCATGAAATCCTCCGAGGCGCTTTATAAGATGTTCAGTAACTCATACGTCTCGCCTCTGACTGAGAACAATAACAGTATGCGTTGCTTACACAAAATGGTTATGCTTTTTCACTTCTCCTTCCGTTATAGAAAAGCTGTGAACAAAAAAGAATACATGCATAGATTTAACTGTTTCTGCTTCTGACATCAGTCTTATGAATTCTTTAACATCGGAACACTTCTTTTATTCTATTTATGAGACAAGCTTTAGTGGTGAAATGGAATTTTGCACTGAGAAGAAAGAAAGGAGAAAAGGTTTAAGGGCCATAAGATCAAACATTAAAAAATGAACTGTTTTCCAGATCTAAAACTCCAACAAAGCACCCATGTGTGTAAAATGGTAGCAATTAAAATTAGTCTACATTTTTTAAATGAAAATTTGTTAAAGAATTTCTTTTAATATAAATGGAATCCAAGCAACATTAATTACCAGTTTCCAATGAAATGAGTGGAGTAGTCAACCTTACTGAATATGCATACTCATATTTACTATCAGCTATTTTGTGGAGAAATGTTCGTGCCTTTTCACAACACTCTTAAATGCATATGTATGAAGGAGTGAAACACCTTGCAAATTTCTGGAATGCATAAACTGCCCTCCTGAATAGGCTGTTCGGGCACATTCTGCTAAACCTGAATGCGTGTTTTTTTTTTTTTGTTGTTGCAGGAATAAATTTCGTGAAACTTTTGTAAAATGTTTACCGCTATAACACTGTTCAATTAGCTAACTAAAATGTAGTGACTCTACTAACTTAACGTCTTTTCCCAGTATTAAAGTGTATTTAAGTGAGTGATTATTTGTTATTGTGAACACAGCACAGCACACAGTGCACCGCACCCAAATGTGACTGATTTAACCCATCCGTGAACAAGCAGTGAGTAGCTTTTGGGAGCAGTTCTTGGGGATGGTACCTTGCTCGAGTACCCCAGTGGTACTTTACTGGTCCGGACTTAAACTGTCAACACTTCAATGAAATTCCTAGTCGTTACACTACACATTGCCCCAAGTATATTATCACTAACAAAACTACTTATAAAACTGTAGATTTTCTAAAAACCTATGTAACAAATATAAATGTCATGTGGCAAAACTTTATATCGATATATAAAAATTTGATTATATATTTTTTCTCTCTTTACAAAGATGTCATTTTCCACTAGCTGGTGTTTCTGTTTGGTGTAAATTGTCAGAAGTGGCATCTAACAAGCTACTATGGCTTGCAAAGCATGCTCATTGCATCACAGTGCATTCTCTTCCCAGCTGCGAGATGGAGTCAGAATCAGTACATCACAATATACGACTCTGAAAGGCCAAACAAACAGTATAAAACTTATATACATTTAAATTCTTATCTGAAATTCAAATTCCTTTCTACCTCCAAAATCTCCTAAAACTATGAAGTATTATTGGATAAAATTGCACTGAACTAGTTAGTTTCTCTGGAGATTGTGGTGTAGCTACAAAAAAAAACGTGTTAAACACGTAGATTTAATGAGTAGTAACTTGTGGCCTGAAAAGTTATTGTTTAAAAGCATCTTCCCCAACACTGCACATTTCTACCTCACCATCAGTCACATTCATAAAGGATTCACATGGAAAGGCCTGTGCACTGTGTATTCTCTCCTTTTTAGTAATCCAAGGCCAAAGTGGTGTTGAACAGCATCCGCATGTAAACATCTTAACAACACAGAGTCGATACGGCCGTGCTTATTAATCACCAGCTGCGCTCTTTGGGAAAATCGCTTCTTAATCCCCTCTGCTTCATCTTGTCACTAGAGAATGGATTCTACCGTTGAGGGGAGCAAAGTGTTAATTTCCGATCAGAATCGCTTAATTACCCTGGACCACTGTACTTTTTTCTTACTGGGGGGTGTAATTTTAGTTCGACACAGCCGATTGCCCTCAGGGAGCGTAATTTCATCATAATGAAAAAAGGGATCGATGCAAATGAAAGCGCGGAAGCCTAAATGATGTTATTGAATTTATTACACTGCAAAATTGCTTCCAGGCCAATCGGTAAATATTGAACTTCCCTGCCGCACAAAAGGCTGCAAAAAAAAGGGGGAAGAAAACTCCTCCCGTATATGAATATGATATTTGGTCAGAGGTGAAAGATGATATTAATTCCACACAGCATCCCAAAGTATCCAGGTTTAGTGTGCTCAAGGTGAGAGAGCCACTGACAGGGCGAGGGCAGATTCCCGTAATTGAATACATGAATGTTAATTTTGTGGTGTTTCCACGTTATGTTTCACAGCTTCGAATGTGACTAGATTATCTCCCATCTTCTTTTACTTAGGTTTCTGTTTAAGATTTACTCTGTTTATTGGCTCCAGGGTTTAGATAATCCATGTCAAAATCACTCTCTCCATGCTTTTTGTCATGTTTTTGTAGCGTGAAGGAAAAGGCCGGAGGGCGAAGGGGTTTTACTCGCAAAAAATAAACAACACAACAACACAAAATATAAAAGGAGAAATATGGGTAGTAATGAATAAATGTGTCACAATAATTAATTTCTTTGTATTCATACAATACCAATATTATAAATTTGGATATTTGTCGATACGATACAAATCCGATGCAGTCTCTGAGTCTTTTTTAAACAGAAAATAATGCATTAAAAAATGTCTGAATACATGACTGAGATTATTCTGTTATGCTTAACTGAAACTATATAATAATTACACACCCATCTGTATATGCCAAATTATTTATTATTAAAATAACATCAGAAATTAATTGTTTAAACACAGTTTTTGTAATGAAAATTTGCAAGAAAAGCTCAAAATCTCTTTTTCTTTTGCTCATAAACGTGATTTTAATATCAGAAATTTGGGACTAATTTCTTACAAGAATATCTGAGTTTTATTTGTAAACTAGCAACTTGTATTCTAAAAATGTGACGTTTTTCTTTAAAATTTATGACTTTAAAACGTAAAAGAACATCTATATATTTTTTTACTATTAAAGTGTGAATTTAATCAAAAAAATTGGACTTGATAACAATGTCAGAGAAATGTGCATGTTTTATTCTGGTGAATTTACTTGTGTAACTATATGCAAAAATAAATCTCTGAAATTTGGTTTCTTCTTGCTTGTGATTTTACCTCATCAAATCAAATTATTATTATTATTATTATTAAGCATATTAAGTATTATTATTATTATTATTATTATTATTATTATTATTAATCTACAATTGCCCTAATCTGCTCTTGTAGGAATCTGAGTAAAAGCTTATATAACCACTTAGGCTGAAATCTGTTTATCTTTGACACTGGAGGAGCTAAAACACTTAAACGTCCCGATTAAACTGTGCTCTTGATTTAGTCTGAGTTGAGCACCGTCTTCATCCTTCATCAACATTTTTTTGCAGCATTGAGACAGACCACCGTGATGTTCAGCACCTCGGGTTGAGCATGTTCCTTCGCCTCCAGTGAACTCGGGTTTTTCTTTCAAGTGGTTTTTCCAATCCTTTTATATCTCATCCCTCCTTACATGTCCCTCTAGATGGTTCTGAATTAAATAGCTTATTAGCATTTCATGCATTAAGGCGAGCTGTGGCGCTGAGGGATCTGAGGTAGAGCGGGAGAAATATTACTACATGGGCCTTCATTTTATTTCTTCATTGTCAACTAAGGATCCAATAGGAGAATAAAAACTAATTACAGATTTTAATTAGAGTCTTCGTTTGATGAATACTTGTTACGCTTGTTTGTTATCTGTAAGTCCATCCGGTCAAATGTGATTTTAGCTTTTTCATCTTCCCCCTCCTCCACATGAATTGTTTACTGCTACCACATTGGCCGTAGACGATAAAATTGTGTAAAATTGGTTCTAATGGCCGTGTGCAGTTGGGGAGCTTTGATGGTACTGCTACTCTTTCTGAATTCTAACAGAAAGACACTTATGCTTTCAAGAGTGTTTTCTTCCACAAATATTAACATATAACGCCTAGAGGTAGGTTACTCGTCTTTAAACCAAGATTCGAGATTCTTTATTCATGCTGTAAATTTGTCATGAGACTGTGCAAAAAAGGGCAGAAAAACACAGTATATACTATATAAATACATAGTATACAATATAGTACTCACACCCTCAGTCACACCAATTTAGAGTCACCAATTTTACCTATATATGGTATGCTTTTGGACTGTGGGAGGAAACCAGAGCCCATGGTGGAAACCCACGTGAACACGGGGAGAGCATGCAAACTCCAGGACCTTCTCGCTGTGAGGCGGCAGCGCTAACCACTGCACCGCTGTATTTATATAAGCCTAAATTTGAATATATAAACTATAAAATCTTATAAATATTCAAAGTTTCATTCAATATATTCAAACTTTGTGTCACACTGTGAGTTAAAAACGGGACCTCTGTACCTTTGCCAACAAGTTTGGCAAATGTTGACTGACTGTCGCACTGAGAACAGCAACACAGCCGCTTGGTGGTTGGCGCTCTCGTGTCATAGCAAGACAGTTCGAAGGGTTTCGATCCCCGGGGTGTTTCTGTGTGCTCTTTTGTTCATATGGGTTTTTTTCTGGGTTCTCTGGTTTACTCGTCCAAAAGGCAGGGCAAGGCAAGTTTATTTATATAGCACAATGTTGTACTAATAGGTTATTGAAAATGCTTTGCAGTAGTGCATTAAAAGGATAAAAAGTGTGGTAAGATAAAAAAGAAAGTAAAAGCATTAAAAGTAATAAAATAATAAAAATTAGGCAAACAATTCCAATGAAAAAATTAAGATGTAAAGTAAAAACATCAGTTGAATGCATCAGAGATGCGATCAAACATGATATTCTCGGGGCAGACCTGAGGCTCATGGAAAGTTGGTTCCAGCAGTATGTAGCATAATGGCATTGCATGTAACATGTAACTGGCATGTAACCTGGGCACCACCAACTGACCTCTTCCTGTAGATCTAAGAGATGTTCAAACATTTCAGTTGTATAACTTGAGCCCATATGATGAAGTTTGTGGTTTTGGTTGATTGGTTTCTCTAAACTGCCCCCCATAGGTGTGTATGTGAGTGTTTTTGTGTGAGTGCGTGCCCAGGATTTGTCCACCCAGTTTGGATCGACAGTTATTTATTTGACAAAACAATATTGTCTTTAATGTGTATGTAACAAGTTTTGGAGGAAGCCCGTCGCTTGGTTGTTGGTTTACTTGTCTCTGAAGCCGGCAGATCTGGCTGGAAGACCAGGCAGGAAGGCGAAGGAGCCTTCCTCCGGACCAAGACGGGGAGCCGAAGGTGGTGGGGGGGCGGAGGCGGGCAAAATCGAACAGCTGGAATGGCAGAGAAGAAGGTCAGATTTACTGCTTATATATAAAACCAGGAGTAATGCGATTGGACGCGCTGGCGTTCATTAGGTCTCCTTGTTTGAACTTTCGTATTCACTTACATGTCCAAAAATGACCAAATGATTTCTTACTAGTTTAATTCTGAATGCCCCAGCGAACAAAAACCAGATCAATATTTGCAAAAATTATAAGCAAATGTACAGGGCTTCCCCTTTTTGACCAAACTATATTGGAATATACTGACAATATTACATATTTGTTATGTTTACAGTGTAAAGTTACCTGTGTGTTCGCTGCAGTGTGGTGACCATAGCGATGATGAAATAAAAGTTACATAAAATCATTACCAACTTCTGGAAAGAATCACGTTCATGACAAGACTGCAGACACACTCATACTGCAACATTAAGTTGCAAAAATTTCAAATCGTATTCATCTATGCGTCCACGCCTTTGTGACTTTCGCTTCCCAATACCAAGCTTGACATTACTATTTATCTCGAGGCAAGGACAGCGTGTGTGTGATGACTGTGTTTGGCAGAACAGAGTGATTACGTTTATGCATGACGGGAACAGCATCAATAATTCAAGAAGGCATCACAAAAACGCCTACTTCTGAACCAGGGCATGCAACATGTAATGACAGACATGTTACGCTGTGCTTTGCTTCCTTGTATGCAATGTTCTTCTGTTTTGTCAGGATCCCAAAAGGACAGGGAAAGTCTTTTTCAAGGCTGCATTTTACATAAAACTAACAACCGTGAACCAGACATGCTTAAAACCACTGTGAGGTTGAGCCAAGACTCAGAACTGAGTTCATTTCAATAATAAGGGAGTAATATTTTTAGTATTTCCCTTTTGTTTGATTTTACAAGTTTTTTTGAAATATATTATTTGACACCCCTCATTTAGTAGACTTGATAGAGCTGGGGTCAAGAACACGTAAACCGAGACTGAGACAAGACCAAGACCTGAGTGTGTGGAGACTGAGACAAGAGCAAGACTCTGAAGGGCCAAGACTGAATTATGACCCTCCACGGCAAAACCAGTCGCTTGTCGCTACAGAGGTTTCCGAGAAAAATCACCGTTTATGTTGCGTGGGGTAAAATTTTGGATTTTTTGTTTTTAGTGTTTTGAAACAGTGGAAGGTCTATACTGTACTGTTGTGAATAAATTTCGCTGAAAAACTTACCCTTTCCATTCTAAAAACGTGACTTTCTTATGGTGAGGAATTCAATTCCAGCAGAATGTTAAAAGTTTGTGTTTTGACCGCTCTACTCCAATATTTACGGTAAATCCACTGGTTGACTAGCGTGAAGATATTTTTTTCCGGAATCCATCTCCGTCTCCCGAGTTCAGTTAACCTAACGCAGGTAGGCTATCCGTGTGGCTGTGAATGCAGCGTAGGCTACCGCAAATACAAACGTAGCCGCGACCGCACCAAGCGTCTGTGAGTGCTACGTCGATAGTCAACTTCAAAGGCAGATTTCTCCGTTTCTCACTTGGCGTGACAGGAGAAACCCGACTACTTTGAATGTTGATATCTCAGTCATATGTCGTCCGATTCATTCCATATAGGTATCGTTTTGAAGGTTGATTCATGCGCTTTCATGAAAACATAATAACTCAATTTTGAAAATTTGCGACAAGCGACTGGTTTTGCCGTGGAGGGTCACTAATGAGACTGAGAGCGGACCGATGCAAGTTTTACGCCACATGACAAATTAGTGGAACATGCAAAGCCTAAGCAACATTAAAGATGTTTATTGAATATTTCTCTCTTACATATCTATAATGAGGAAATCACTTCACTGGAAGCAGTTATCAACACTGATCACATCATATGTTAAACTCAACAAACCACAGTGAACACTCCTCAAGACCAAACTCACTGTGTTATTGACTTGCAGAGTTGTTATTATGCAGAGACATTCTATAGCTTAGTGCTGTGAAGAAAAATAAGGTTAGTGCCAGACGGAAACACTTCTTAATCCATTTGGTATCATTTTGATATCACCTATAAAATGAGCTGCTTTTGGCCTTTCTGGAAAAGAACTGCATGTTTGTGCATGATGGCGTTCCATATTAGAGTCGCGAGCACTAACGTGTTTACATCACGAATAATGTAATTAATGCGTTTTTACACAATTACTTCAGTTTTTGTGCGGAGAATTACTCAGGAATAATGTCACATACAGAGGAATGAATATAGCGTCCGGTAAGTTGAAAGTCTTGTGATTCTGACGGTATGTGTGTGGTTTCTGTAAGTTAAAGGGATTCCGAGTTATTAAAACACTAATTAATAAACAATGCAAAATGTCTGCGTCGGTCTCAAAGAGTTTTAATAGTAATATTCTCAGAGTTGTGGTCTCGGCTGGTCCATTGTCCGAGTCCGAGACAAGACCAAGACTTCTGGTCTTAGGACCGGACTCGAGCCCAACACTAAGATTTGGTACGCTTAATTTTGAGGGTGGCGACACATTTCCATTTCATATCGGCTGTAGAAAAGTTAGGATGCAGGAAGGCATATAAAAGCTTTGGATCTGTGATTGGAGGGTTGCAGGTTCAAGTCCTGGTCTGGTAAAGGTACCAACGAGGTACTCATGAGAAAGGTACCTTGCTCCATCACCCTCGGCACTTCCAAAAAAGCTGCCCACTGCTCCTTCACGGATGGGTCAAATGCAGAGATGACACTTCGTCGTGGTGCTCTGTGTGCTGTACTTTGCTGTGGTGGGTTCACAATGAGACAAATAGCTTCAGGAGGATTTGCTGGTCAGAACTGCAAATATTTAAGATGAGCACATGAAATAAACTCGTTTCTCAAGATAAAGCTGTTAACATTCTTTCACATGGCACATAGCAGGCAGTTGGGTTAGTTTGGTTGCTGTTTTAATTAACAGGTTCTCGTGACAGACTCACGGCTGATATCAGAGAATGCAGTTTGCAGTTTTATTGTGTTGTTAAGACATGTTTTTAATTAGGTTTCCGACGCCCAGGCACGGTGCGGCCTGCATGGTTGTGATGGTGTGTTCTGTTGGAAAACCCTGATGCCCCCTTTCAATAAAAAGCAACAAGACCTCGTGGGATTCATGTTTGGATACTCTCCAGTCTTACTGGTGAAATTTGCAATTATAATTCTTTTCTTCACATTTTAAAAAACATTTTAATTATTATAATTTGTTGCAGTGAGAGCACAAAGGCGTTAACGGCAGTGGGTTCCCGTCTTGCACCGCTCCAGCACCTAGTCCACACGGACGTCAGAATCAGGCGTTTTTCTGGCGTTTGTGGCACCAGGTGAGCGCGGACTGAACGACTACCGTTTCTCTGCTCGTTGGAGTGAATTAGAGCATCCACACGGGCATTTGTGACCTGCGTTCGGTCGGCTGTGCGTACGGATAGCGTCAAACAGACGTCGCATGCAATGTTTTCCTGGGGCCTATTTCTGCCGAAATCCAGACGAACGCAAGGTATTGCATTTAAATGCCGTTCACTTGACATCCTGGAGGAATATTTCCCATGATTCCGTTAAGTTAGTTTAATATTCCTATTATGCGCTTCAGTGGGTAATGCAACACCAACTGTGCAGCACAAAGACTGTCCTTCATGTGCCACAAGACATTATTTAAATAATCATAACTTTATATGCATGTACAAGTTATTTAAAAAAAAATTAAATATACAATTCCGTGTGATGTCATTACGCTAAACCAACTGAGCAGCACAGAAACTAATTTCCTTCATCTGCCACAGAACTTGTTTTTTTATTTCCTCTTTTATATTTGTATATATTTCATATATATATTTTTTTAATCTTATATTTTAGCACACAGGTAAACACTTTGGACAGCCTGATTACAAGTAAACACATGAAATTACAAATTGGGCTTCAGGTTGGCGTTAAACAGCATCAAACTAATGCCAATGTAAGCCCTCGCTGAAGTCAATCAAGCTAAGCTAATGCAGCAAAATGCATAGGGCGTTCAGAGTGCGTTCATTTATCCTTAATTGAGGGCCTTAATTCTGTTGACGTCCTGAACATTTATGGTGAACTCTGGTGTGATTAAACAGATTCAGAAAAGTGTGTTTCCGTCTGAAGAGATTTCTGCCTTTTTGACCTTTTCTCTCTGAATGGAAGGATGATTGTCCTTTTACCCGTGGAGCCGAGCACTTTTTTTTTGTTACACTCCATAACTAAACGCGTGCAGCTTAACTGGTACGTCCACTCAAAGGCTTATTGAAGCCGGGCTGTAAATTGGTCAGAACGGCTTCCGATTTATTTCCCCCCTTTTCGGCAATCAGTCCCCTCTCCGCTCCGACGGCCCGACCCGTTCGGCGTAAATTAAAACGGCTATCGGACGCAGGCCCTTTCATGGAATCAGCGGTGGTTTATAATAACAGTGTTTGTGCTGCGACTTACGCCGCCACCGCTTTCTCTCCAGCGACGAAGCTCTGCGCCGCCTATTCGGAGAAAAGGAATAAAAGATAAAAAGGTGGAATGAGTGGTTCGGTTTATGGAGGGAAATGCAGAGCCCGTAATACCGACGCCATTCCAACAAAAACATGCGCCCGAGCTTCTCTGTCCTCAAAAAACAATAAAGAGCTTCAAAAGCGTAGTGTGAGTCAGCCTGATGTCAGAGAGCCTCGCAGACGTGCCTCTATTTACACAGTAGGTTAGGCTTCACATGCATCTCGTTACAAAGAAAGCAAGAGCTGAAGCAGAATAACAGGATATCTTATGGCAAATGATCTTCAGCTTGGCACTAATAAAGCCAACGTTTTCATTTATAGCAGCAGAAATGCGGCTGCTCTGTTTTTTGTCATCTTCTGGAGGAATGAGACTCGGCTGCGAGTGAAATTCAGCGACTAAAGCGACTTCAACACAAGTCAATAGGAAATGTTTACCAATTATTTTTGGCTCCCATTCATTCTCGCCTGCACTCCCAGGAGTTACGAAGAATAAAATAGGTTGTGTTTACTAAAAAGTGATAAAAGACGTTGAAAGATGTCAGCGCACACCACTAAAACCAGGATTGTAGAGCACATATAATTTGGGCAGTTTTAGACCTGATCTGAGTTTGCACATCCGATTTGTGATTTCCACATTAAAGAGATTTTCAGTTTTCGATCGTGTAAAATATTTTTTAACGAAGGAATCACTTGTGAATCACAAATCATGTGCAAATTGAAATCAGGGCTAAGATTGGCATAAATCACACCATGAGCTAAGTTAAAAGTCAACTCTCGACTTAATTACTGTTTTCCTAAATAAAACAATGTAATAAATACACACCCATATGTATATGCTAAATTATTTATTATTAACATTATTTGTTTAAACACAGTTGTGTAATGTTGTGACGCTCCCTAATCTTGCGGCGCTAAAACCATCAGGAACACCGAGATTGCGAGCGAGAGCTGGTGTTGTTAAGGAAATTAAACAGTACTATCGTGTGATTTGATTTTGGGGTTGTGTTGTGTTGCATTGCTTGTTAGCTTAATGTCATTGTCCAATTGATGGAAATCCGTCGTAGCGATGGATAATTTTAAACTCTGAGAATGCGTGCACAATTACCACATTTTAAACCGTACTATCGCGGTTCACCTGGGTGTATCGAACCGAATGGTTCAGCAAAATACCGAAAACCATTGCATCCCTAGTGCACACATATGCAAACATAGAAAAACCTACAACTTACAGCTCAGCCCAATGCCACTGATGCCCGATCCAGCTGTTTGAGTCGTTATCAGACCGATATCTGAAACACGTATCGGATTGGTGCATCTCTACTCTTAACCCCAAGTTGCTCCCGGGAGATGGTCCCTGTCCTGAGGAAATGGAAGTCGCTCTGGATAAGAGTGTCTGCTAAATGCTGTATATGTAAATCTATTGTACTGTGTCTAAAATTACTGCCTATAATATTAACAACTCAGCTCCTGTCCCTAAGAAAGTCTTTGATCAGATAAGGAGAGAGCATTAAAGATGACATCTGGAGTTGTCACATCAAGGGCAGTGCCAACGATAAGCAGGGGAATGGTGGAGCATTTTTTTTTTAATCTCTCTCTCTCTCTCTCATTAGAAGATGTAGTGCTACTGCAGTGGAATGTTGCAGTAAGGCTCCTGACAGCCGGGGGACTGCCGCTTCTACAGCAACAGCCGAGGTGAAATATTTAATTGAACAGCCCCTTCCTGCTCCAGTGATCACGGCTAGCGCTGAAATTTAACTCACCCTCATCATGCTTCTCTCACTCTCGCTCTATTGCAGCACCATGTGAAGGCTGAAATTCTGAAAACTGTCATGATCCTTCTCTCCCTCCTTCCCTCCCTCTCCCTCTCCCTCTCTCTTTCAATTTCCTCTTTCTCTTGTTCCCCTCGCTCCTCCTTTCCAATGTGGAGAGTGTGGCTTAGTAATTTAACCGCGTGAAGCACATGGCTTGGTAGTTTTATGTGCGCATGAGATATGTGAAAACACAATGAGACCTAGTGAGTACGAGATAACATATTGTGCTCAAACAAACATTGAGTGAGCATATGGAAACATCTCATGAGGATGCAAAACTATCTCATGAGCACATAAGAGCACACACTAATAACACAATAATATCTACGTATCTTGTGAGCACATCTTGTCGTCATGCAAAAACGTCTTGTGAGCATGTGAAAACACCTCGTGATCAGAAAAAACATCTTGTGAGCACATGAAAACATTTTGTGAGCGTACAAAAACCTTGTAATCATGCAGAAACATTGTGTGAGCACATAAAACATTTTGGTATCCTGCAAAAACTTCTTGTGAGCATGCAAATGCATCTTGTGATCATGCAAAACCATCTCATGAGCACATGAAAATATTTTGTGAGGACACAAAAACCTTGTGATCACGCAAAAACATTTTGTTAGCAGATGAAAACATCTTGTGATCCTGCAAAAACACCTTGTAAGCATGCAAATGCATCTTGTGATCAGCTTGTGAGCACATGAAATCATGTGAGCGTCCAAAAGCATCTCATAAGCACATGAAAATATCTTGTCATCATGCAAAAATATCTCATGAGCACATGAAAACATCTTTTGAGCACACAAAAACCTTGTGATCATGCAAAAACATTTTGTGAGCACTTGAAAACATCTTGTGATCCTGCAAAAACACCTTGTTGGCATGCAAATGCATCTTGTGATCATGCAAAAACATCTCATGAGCACATGAAAATATCTTGTGGGCACACAAAAACTTTGTGATCACGCAAAAACATCTTGCAAGCGTGCAAAAGTGTTGTAAATTTGCACAAACATTCTGTAAGCATGTGAAAATATTTTATGAGCACACAAAAACCTTGTGAACATGCAAAAACGTTTAGTAAGGAAATGAAAATATCTCATGGGCACATTAAATCATCTTGTGAGCATGCAGTAACATCTCAAAAGTAAACAAAACCATCTTGTCAACATGAGATAATATTGGATGAACATGTTGCTTTCTCGTGTGCACGTGAAATTTCCTCATGAGCACACAAAACTCAAAATTATTCATTTATTTTTCTTACATTTCTCTTTTGGGGTTCAACCTTTTCTTAAAAATTCTTAAATTTTAACTTTTACATTACCAATTGACGGATGGAAGAAGACAGTCGATCTAGTATCCTATATTTGCACACTTTACACTTAGCTATTCTTTTGTAAGCATTTGTGCAGCTTTCCTCCATGTTTACAGTGTTGTTGTTTATCTGGGCAAAAGTGTTGAATTTACACGACAATAGGAAGAGCACGGAAGACATTCAGCTTGTCAGATAAAAACTGTGCAGCTGCTAGTTAACAGTTAAGGAGTTGGCCCCGGATGGTCACCGGTTCAAATCCCGAACCGGTAACGGTGCCACTGAGGAACTGATGAACGAGGCTGCCGCCAAAAAAGCTACCCACTGCTCCTTCACAGATGGGTCAAATGCAGAGGTTACATTTGATTGTGGTGCTCTGTGTACTGTGGCGTGTTCACAATGACAATCACTCACCTTGTCACTTACTTAAAAGTAACTGTTACTGAGTCCCAAATCTCGAGTCTGAGTGGAGTCTTGAGTTTTTTGAGGACGAATCTGAAGTGAGGTCCCATGTCGGGTAAACTTGGACACGTCGAAATATTCACTTCCCACAAACAACTCCGAGAAGTCACCAGAATCTATAAACACTAACACCTTTTACTCATAATCCATAACACCTTCAACTCTGCCGTAATTTACAATAATGACATCTCTGACCAGAATATGACGGCCAAATCCACTTTGTGGGACGTAAAGCCACGTATAACGTTCCACGTAACGCAGTTCATATCACTCCAGGGTGAAGTCATCAAGTAATTTTGCTAATGCATGTGCTTAAGGCTAATAAATTACCTATAAATGGGTGTCACTTAGCCAAATGATGCCATAAATACCTCGTAACCGTTAAATCGTCCGAGCAAACTTCAGGAGAAGCTGCTTGCGTAAGGGCAGAAGTAACTCTCCCGATACATCAACCTTCAGCTCTCAAGGTGATCACTGTTGCTTGCAGATGAGTATCAGTTTTTAAGAGTTTAATCAGTGTGAATAATGGGCTTTAAGAGTTTGTGTGGTTTAGTTTGGATTTAATACCCTCGTTCTTGATAGTACTTGGAAATTGCACATGTCCATTTTGGCTGCTGTTGCAGGACATTAGTACAACCTTTTTATAAATATTTATTTATTTTTACAGTAATATATTTGCTGTACCGTGAGCATTTCAGGGAAAAGACTGGAAATTGGTGCCGTTTTCTCATTTATTTTCAAGCAAACATTGGACCGTTGTTCATTTGTCAGCAGTCCAATTTCTGTTAAACACACACACACACACACACACACAAACTTACACACAACCACACTGCAGCATTCGGTAGTGTAACGGTTAGGGAGATGTTCTCATGATCGGAGGGTTGCCAGTTTAATTCCCAGACTGGTAAAGATACCACTGAGGTACTTGTGAGCAAGATACTTTGCCACTGCTCCCTGGATGCTGCTATCTATCTATCTATCTATCTATCTATCTATCCGTCTGTCTGTCTGTCTGTCTGTCTGTCTGTCTGTCTGTCTCTCTGTCTCTCTCTCTCTCTCTATCTATCTATTCATTCGTCTATCTATCTATCTATCTATCTATCTATCTATCTATCTATCTATCTATCCATCTATCCGTCTGTCTGTCTGTCTATCTATCTATCTATCTATCTATCTATCTATCTATCTATCTATCTATCTATCTATCTATCTATCTATCCGTCTGTCTGTCTGTCTGTCTATCTATCTATCTATCTATCTATCTATCTGTCTATCTGTCTATCTATCTATCTATCTATCTATCTATCTATCTATCTATCTATCTATCTATTTTTCCATCTGTTAATCCCTCCCTCAATTCGTCATCTATCTATCTATTTATCTATCCATCAATCCGGGGCAGTTGGTAGTGTAGCAGTTGGAGAGTTCGCCCCGTGTTCGGAAAGAGAAAGATCAGTTCAGGACACATTTCACTGTGTGTTGTCCCTGTGTAACTGTGCATGTAACAAAAAAGGAATCTTTAAAGTCGCCAGTTAGAATCCCAAACTGGTAAAGGTACTACTGAGGTACTCATCAGTAAGGTACCATCCAAAAAGCACCGGTCCCAAAGCACTGCCCATTCAGTTGTCCACTGCTCCTTCATGGAGGGGTCAAATAGATGGACAGCTAGACTGCTAAAGTGAGTACGGATGTAGAAGGAGGACTAAAATGAACAGCTAAAAGTGAAAGGTAACTACTTTTCGTCGACTAAAACTAGACTACAACTATGAAGGACAGTAATAACAATTTTGATCCTCCATGTAAGAGACTGCACACGTCCTCTGCACACGTCATGACTTTAATTTCTCAACACCGAGCCCCTTAATGGATGAAGGAGGTGCGGTATGATGAGACTCAATCACTGTCTAATTGTGTAAGGCTTGCTGTAAGGTGCATGGAGCGGATTAGAGGAATGTTAAACTGGTAATTCCTCCGGGCATCTGGCAAAGGCTTTTCCATCAGGGTTTGTATTACAGAATTAATGTGGAAAAGTGATGTGGGCTTACAGCAGACGGCAAGTACCGCTCCACCTTATGGAGCTAATTCCCAAAGCCGCCGTTCTTTACAGCGAAACGTTATGCTCCATCCCGTGGATTTGATTGTCCGGGTGGTGTGTGTGTGTGTGTGTGTGTGTGTCAGTGTTCAATTTGGCAGCTCCTTAAGATTGACTAATTAAAATGCTCATGTTTTAGTCATTTTTTTTTTATCTCTAATAGTTTAGTTTTAATCTACAAAAGTGTTAAAATTTTAGCCAACTTTTAGACATTAATTTTAGTCCAAATGTTTCATTGTCATTCTATCTGCTTCTAGCAGGACTTATTTCAGCTACTTTAGATTTAGAGCCTGTTTACACAAAAGCAGATATTTCATACATACACATTTTTCATACATTTATTGTTTCAGTTGTGTTTACACAACATTAGGTTAAAAAAATCTCCATACACACTAGAACACAACATTATTCCAAACTTGTCTTGGCTTGTCTCAGTCTCGGCCTTTCATAGTCTTGGTCTTGTCTCGGTCTCGACACAGTCTGGTCTCAGTCAGGACTTGGTCTCTTAACACTAACCAAAAGTACAGTGTATGTAGTGTGTAAAGCCTAAAATGTGTGGATGCATCAGTTTAATCTCCATTTAAAGGTACAAAATTATTAATTCTTAATATCTGCTGTTTTCATGAAAGATTTTGCAACCTTGAATAGTGTCTATGAGTTATGACATTTGAGTTGTGATAAACGTCCAGGGAATTCAGATTCATTTTTCTTCTTTTTCTCTAGTAAAACCAAAATTAAACTAATAAATACAGAAAAAATCCATAACAAACATCTAAAAAATGATGAGAAATTACATTTATTCGACAAATATACCAGACAAGTGAGTCATGATTGATGGAGTCTTATATTAGTGACTAATGTTTGAGTACAGAGTTTCCTCCACAAGACAAACACTCCTCCTTTGCTATCATCAGATTTTATATCATTTGCCAACATGTGTTACAGAGAAATATTTCCATGTGGTTGTCATCAGTCAGCACGCTACATTTATCTATATATAGCAAACATATGCACCGAGTGCGTGTTTTAGCTTTTCAAATATTTGCATTTGCGTCATGTAATGTAGGTTTTGTCCTTTTCCGCCATTACCAAGCATTCGTTAGAGCCGTTTAGGGAAAGTGTGCAGTTAATAGAATCGAATGCATTAGCACCACGGACTGCGTCGACTGGAGTTGTTGACAAACGCCTTTGTAATTGAGCTTTTCTTGTTGTGTGAGCGTTATTCGGCAGCCGCCCGGGACATCGTTCTCGCTATTCAGCCATCAATCCGGTATCAGGGAAGAAGAAGAAAAAGGCATGATAATTAGACATTTCCCAGTCCTATAAAACAAGACGTGCGCGGCTGTGATACGCATCAAAGCCGAACGCTGTTAAATCCACTCACCCGTAATGATTGCTGACAGCAGCTGACAGGATCATTGCAACGCAGCTACCAGAGAACTTCCCCCAAAATAACACAGCGCTCCAAAGCAGTTATTACTATATGAACCGTGCATATAATCTCCTCCTTTTCCGCCCAGCACTCAACGTGCTTAAACACTAAACTTGTTTTGGCAGCACTATTACCCAAATACGCGATCTCTGATTTTCTTCGTCATCTCCCACACTAATGTTCGGCGGGACTGAGGCAGACGGCCTGCTCAGCCCTGCGTTATGCTTACGTTCCTTTATATGCTGCTTCCTAGGGGTATATTGGTAGCAGAACGGTTGAGGATTTGGAAGGTCACTGGTACAAGTCCCGGATCAGTAAAGGTACCACTCAGGTATGCGTCAGCACTGCCCCATTGCTCTTTCACGGATGGGTGAAGCGCAGAGGTCACATTTAGTTGTTGTGCCCTGGGTGCTCTGCTGTGGTGTATTCATAATGATAAATAATCAATCACTTTCACTAATCACACACTCGCAACAGCTTTTCCAACCAAGACAGTTAAAGTGAGACCTGATGTAGAGGAAGGAGGACCAAAAGTAATGACTAAAAATTAAATGTTACTTCAACAACAACTATGAAGGACAGAACTAGAAATTTTGACCCCCGTGTAAGATCCTGCATACGTTTGCTGCATGCGTCATGACTTCAATTTCTCAACTCTGAGCCACTTACAAAATGAAGGCGGGGCTGTACGATGAGACTCAGTCACTGTCTAATTGTGTAACGCTTGCTGTAAGGTCTTCAAACGTCTCCAAATGTCATCTGGAAAAAAGATGTGTAACTTAGCTGATGGTGACTTGGTTGCTAATTTACAGGTTGAAGAACAGACATGGTCTAGAAAAAAACTCTGAATAAGAATGTCTGCTAAATGCTGTAAATGTGAAATGCTAATGTTTCTAGTTGTGTTGCTTTTACTGATTATCAATTCAGTATGTTTGCCAGGTGAATCATTGAGTTTTCAAAGTTGCAAACAATGTTGATAAATGGCTTGAGTTTTACTTGAAAATACACTAGAACAGCCAGTACGTACAGCTGAGGAAGTGTTAAAAAAGTAATGAATCTCAGCAACAAGATCTCATGGGAGTTTCTAGCCAAGTTACGATCGCGACCCTGAAGCGTTGAAGGCTTTGACAGTGTTCAGGCCGATCGGGGCTCCAACACTTGGGCACGAAAAGACGCCAGTCTGCCCGTCTTTTCTGCCCCAAAGGCCCGTGCCGGGGTTCTGCTGCCCGGAGGCAATTAGACGAGTTGTCAATGCAGACAAGAAATCCTGACGTCTTTCAGGACTGGAGGAAGCTGCACTTTCACTACCAACTAACCAAACATTAATGTGTTGTTGCAGAGAAAATTTTACACCATACAACTAAGGCAAGTGTGTAACAATGTTATATATAAATTATGATAATCATGCTACTCTACAAGCTACACAGACCCTCAGGATTTTGCGATGTTGCAATCTCAACTATTAACACAAATTCAGCCAATCCCCACAAATTAATTACCAATTTTGACCAATTACAGCAACTTCCAACAATTTTGACCAATCATTGTCATTTCACCCAAAAGCCATATGTCAGAACTCACTTCCTTGTTACGCGAAAAACGCTGGAAACGTCGGATAAAAACGCCTCACATTTACCTTAAAAAGAACTAAATGATTAATGGTTAAAAATAATGGTGGCTTTGTTCCTGTAAATTTTAAATAATTGTTAAAGAATCATTATAAAGGGTGACAAAATGACAAAATTTTCCACAACTTTAACATGCTACCGCAACTTTATTGCAACAAAACTCCTAAAACACTGCAACTTTCATCACAGTGTTTTAGAAATTTAGAAACTAGATACTCATGTCTTTGAGACGTAGAGATTGGGTGCATGAGATAAACCGTGTATGTTAGCTGGGAGAGTAGCACCGATTAGGGGTTTGATCACATAAGTGTAGTTTTTTGCCTTAAACAGGCCCTCAGTCAATAAGGATATGAGGAAAATATGGCAGAGATGCAAATGAAAACTGTCCTAAAAAGATATAAATAAGACATTCAAGAAAGAAACACACACATGCAGGACACATAGCAGGTTGCTGTCTGTAATCTGTCACACGTCAAAGTTTTAATTATTACCTGTCATGCTGATTTTTAAAATTTTAGTTTTTAATGCATTGGCACAAAACATTACTTTTCACAAAATGTTCTTTCTATCTGTATAAAAAATTAACCAAGAGGAAGCTGTTTTTATAGAACAAGCCGAAGCCATTTCCAGCATCACTGTCCTCACATGCATTTAAATTGAGAGTGCACTCATTACCGCCTGTCATATTTCCCTCCGTTTAATACGCAGCGTCCTGCTTTTTTAAAGAACACTTTGATTTGCAGGTTCATTTTTCAAACTTCCAGTGCTCTTCTTCTTGTGTCAGCCTCCGACTAATCATTGCAGCGTCCCCAACGCTCAGGCCTTACCGCGGAAAGACTGATGACTACCAGCATTCGCCGAGATTAAATCACAATATGGTTTTATAATTAAAAGTTGGTGGTTGTTGATCCCTGATTTGCCTACCGGTTATAAGAGGAGGTGCTGAAGTTTAATCTGGCCTGCCTTTATATATGTTGAACTGGCGAGATTTATAATAACCCAACTATTTATAACAACAAGATTTATAACAACCCAAGATTTATAATAACCTATATATATATATATATATATATGTATATATATATATATATATATATATATATATATATATATATATATATAAAATTTAGCTACATTTATATATATGTATATATATATATATATATATATATATATATATATATATATATATGTTGTGCACTTGTGCAAAAGTTTTAGGCAGGAAAAAGCTGTAAATAAAGAATGCTTCAGAAATATAAATAATGATTATTTTTTTATCAATTTACAAAATGCAAAGTGAGCGGAACAAAAGAAAATCTAAATCAAATCAATATTTGTGTTACTTCCCTTTTGTCTTCAAAACCAGCATCAATTTAAAGAGAAGCTACACCCTGCACAAAGTCAGGGGATTTTGTAGATTATAGTCATTATATATTTTGTAGATTATAGTCATTATATTATTTTGTGATTATAGGATTATAGATTTATGGTTAGTTCTCCAAGATGTCTGGAACAACCTACCAGCCGAGTTCCTTCCAAACCTGTGTGCAAGTGTACCTAGAAGAATTGATGCTGTTTTGAAGGCAAAGGGTGGTCACACCAAATATTGATTTGATTTAGATTTCTTGTTCATTCACTGCATTTGTTGACGATGAAAATAAATGATTAATACTTCCATTTCTGAAAGCATTCTATGTTTACAGCATTTTTCACACCTGCCTAAAACTTTTGCACAGTCCCGTATATTCCTCCGAGCGCTAAGGCCTCCCAAGCATCGAGAAGGTCCTGGTTCGATCCTGGGTCGGCCATGGGGTCTTTCTGTGTGGAGTTTGCATGCTCTGTGTTCGTGTGGGTTTCCTCCGGGTGCTCCGATTTCCTCCCACAGTCCAAAGGCATGCACTATAGGTTAATTGGCGACTCTAAATTGGCCCCGTAAGATGTGAGTGTGATTGTGTAAGTGTAAAAGTTTGTCTCCCAAGCACCCCAGTTGGGATTAATAAAGAATGAATATTCCTCCTGTTTATTTATTTATTGAATTTTTAGAGTGTCTAACACATTATTATTTTATGGTTGTGTTTTGTATATACAGTATAAGATTATTGCATTCTTATGGCCTGATATTTAGTATTTTGTAGCACTCAATTTTGCATTAAAAGACAGAAAAATAATTAATAAAAATATACAAATGATTGCATTTAGTAAAACTGCTATTAGCATCATAGTTGTCTACCATTTATTCTATATATATTTGTTTCTTTGTTAAATGAACATTTACTCGTTTAAATAATTCAAAAAATATAGGTTCCAAAAAATTAAATATAAATATTTACAGTATATTTTATATATACCCTTTCTTGTGTTTTATATTTCAAAAAAAATGCAGCAACACAGTCCTGATATCTTTCAAGTGAGTACATTCACGTATTCTTAGAAGAGTCCATTACTAAATAGTTTGAGCAACACCCTGTTTCTCCAAAAATCAGACAACTGTGTCAGCTTTTTTTATCTTCCTTATTAGAGTTCATGTGGGTTCAGACCTACTACTCTCTGTTACATTAGAACTCAGAAAAACTTGCAGTGGCAGAAGCACGGCGAGCAGATAATTCCTCAGAGCCGTTACAGGCAGAGTGCTTGTAGAAGTGAGGAAATGCTGAAGCAGCACGCTTTCTTATAATTGACTACAAGGCAGCCAAGTCCGGCTCTTTGAAAGTAGAGATACTGTGCTAATATACTTGGTGAAATATCAGACTTTTCCAATGCCACAAAAAGAGAAAATCACAGAATTAGGTCAATTTGATACAAGGCAAATGATTATGTAGTCCCAAAACGGTCAAGCAGACGCATGTGGGTGGTCCAAAATAACTCAATTCCATTTTCCTTTCATCTCCTGCCTCTTTTTCAAGTTAATTTGTCATTGTATAGCTTTTTTAAACAATCCACTGCATGAGGCCCAGCACTGATAAATGATCTCTCACAGTATTTGAACAAAGTTGTCTGGTTTGTTAAATATCCTTCAAAAAATTGCACCCTGAAGGGACTGATGTTACCTTCAGATGTCTTCTTTACTATTATAATGACATGAATCCAGTTTCAGCAAAGACCTGAAAGTTCAGATAAAGTTTCAAGGACTCATTATAAGTAAACAAAACAAAACACAGCAAAGGAGTTTTGCCACAAAATGCTATGGGTTGACCGATTATCATCATCTTGGGGGGCGATTTTACGCATTTTGCCGATTATCGGTATCAGTGTTTAATTTTGACCGTCACCGATATTAAATAATTACAAGGTGCAATACTGTGGCTTCTCTCTTTGCTGTTTGCACAATGGGTTTTTTTGTGCATATCAGTTGCAAATATCGGCCATCGGCCCCATTAACTAGCAATAATCAATATCGATATCAACCCTGAAAGCCAATATCGATCCTCCTCTACAAAATGCTATAAAACGGGAGCTAAAACATGTTCTTAAATTTGAAGTATGTCAGCACCCAGGGAGCAGAGCTTGGGGATGGTACCTTACCGTGTCTACCTCAGTGGCACATTTACTTGGGCAGCTGGTAGCATAACGGTAAGGGCGCTCGCCTCGTGATCAGAAATTCACTGGTTCAAATCTCAGACCAGTAACGGTACCACTGAGGTACTCATGAGCGTCCCCAGGCATGGCTCCCCGGACGCTGCCCACGTCAGCTGCCCATTGCTCCTTCAATGATGTGCGCCAAATGCAGAAGTCATTATTTGCCAGGCAGTGTGGTGTGCCGTGGTGTGTCTCACAACGCAATAATCACTAATTTACTGGAACCGGCGACCTACCGATCACAAAGCCAACTTTCTAACCATTACTCTACCAACTCTACCAACTAGGTTAAAAAATGTAACCTTCAGCCAAATCAAAGATGTTACATTTCTTGGTGATAAAATGCACTGAAAAATGCAAATGGTGCCATAAATGTATTTAACAAAGAAAATTAAGTGTATTTGATTATTTTTGACTACTTGTGTATAAATCTGAACGTTGAACAAACAATGAACATTAGCACTATTTTTACAGACTGACTCTGGGTTGAATCACATTCGATAATTTCATATTATTATAATATTGGCATTGAGGCTGTTCAAGCTCCATATGAATGGTTCCAGTCAAAAGTGCACGTAATGAAGCCAGACCCCAGATCAGCTCCTAATGCTAAATTAAAAGTTCCACCCTCATTTGGGTAATTGATAATTACAACATGGTTCCTAGCCAGCTAATTTTCAAAACGAGGACACCGTAGAGATATAGATGCTATTAATGAGCTGCAAATCGTCAATGCCGCAAGGCCAAAACAAGCCAATAAATCCTGATTGTTTCACTTACAATGTAGAGAAGCACATTTTTATTACTTTCCTCATTTTATTAAATCCATCTGTCTAGACTAAGACCTGTTGCAATGGCACAAATGCTTTTTTCATGAGCACTGAGGATCGATCAATATATTTGTGTGTATATGTTTATATATACAGTAGTTTTCACTCACACTCCTATGAGCCTATGCAAATTGCAGCACTTGGAAAATGCACGAAATAGAGGTGACTCCTGAGAAGTGCCAGCTGAACAGGTGAATACTCCCATTATTTTTTCTAAGATTACGACATAACAACGCTGCAAATTAAAAGTGAGCAGTTATTTGACATTGTGAACACAGCATAGCACACTACAAAATGTAGCTTCTACGTTTGACCAGTAAAGTAGCAATGGGCAGGGTTTTGACAGCACCCAGGGAGCAGTGCTTGGATAGAGTTGTAGTCAAGAATACCTAAACCGAGACCAAGTCCTGACCGAGACCAGAGTGTGTCAAGACCAAGACTCTGAATGGCCAAGACTGAGATCAGACCAAGACGAGGGTGGGGCGAGACCAAGACAAGACCAAAACTCTAAAGGGCAGAGACCGAGAAGAGACTGACACCAGGGCGGGCTAAACTGCCAGGACAGAGTGTAAGCCGACCAAGATAAGACTAAGACTCTGAAGGGTCGAGACCAACATTAAGACTGAGACCAGGGCGGGGCAAGACCAAGACCGAGACCGAGACTGGACCAATGCACGTTTTACACCACATGACAAATAAGTGGAACGTGTTAAGCCTAAGCACCCCTCAAAAAGAGCTGAACAAAGCAAACACCAAACATTGAGCAACATTAAAGATGTTTATTCAATATTTACATATCTATAATGATGAAATCACTTCACTGGAAGCAGTTATCCAAACTGATCACATCATGTGTTAAACTCAACAAACCACAGTGAGTGATTTTTTGAGTGATTTTTTTTTTTGTCATTGTGAACAGACCACAGCACAGCACACAGTGCACCACAACCGAAATGTGACCTCTGAATTTAACCCATCCGTGAAGGAGCAGCGGGCAGCTAACAAGTGCCCAGGAGTAGTGCTTGGGGACGGTACCTTGCTCATGAGTACTTCAGTGGTAACTTTATTGGCCCTGGATTCGAATCTGCGACCTTCTCAACTGAACAGTCCACAAGACCAAACAGGACCCAAAGATAAGGGGGTAATTGCTAAACACCCCATAAAACACGGCCTGTAACACCAGATAAATGGCGTGTAAATCTGTTAAAAGTACGGTTTGGTTAGATTTTAGAAACATGAGTGACTGCAACAAGACCAAGACGAGACTGAGACCTTCAAAAACTGGTCTTGAGACCGCTCTTGAGAACTACAACATAACTTGTAAATGGTACCTTGCTCATGAGTACTAGTGCTACCTTTGCTAGCTCAGAACTCAACTGTGACCCTCCCATTATAAAGCCAACCTGATCACTCTAAGTATACAGGGCAAGATGATTGTAAAGCAACAAATTGCTTTTACTCTCTTTGGACAGCTACATGGAATTCATATCCCTAAACTTTGGTTGGTGGGTAAATTAGACTAGCTTAAAATTAATTCTGAGTTCTTCAAAGCTTTATGGTTTTTCCTTGAGGGGCTCTATAGAATCCCAAATCAGGTCTTAAAATACACTTTAGATTTTTGTTGAGTTTCGATTTTCATTGTGTTGGGATTCCAACAAACGCCACTGAGGAGGCCCAGATTCAGTTAATTGTGCAAGCAGTAGTTTAAGGGCTTTCTTTTTTTTTGCATGAGATCTACAATCTAGCTCTTCTTTGTGCAACACCAGCAGCTGTTCTGAGAAAGGCAAAATAGCCAGAGGCACAAAGAGACAATGCAAATATTCTCACGAAAAAGATAAAAGAAAATGCCCCCAGCACAGCAACAAGAAAAAATGATTCAGAAATAAGTCCCCGACTTCATGCCGATGTTGGAGCGATGCGCTTGCAACATTGTCTTTTTATTTCCCTCCAGCTTTCAACATCTAATGTGGTCTGACAGCGATGATTGCTCATAAAGAGTCTGGAGCAGAGCAGAAAACAGACAAACATGAACTCCGTGACTCACAACCACTGAGTCAGGCTACTCCAAACGATTTGATTAACCAGCGGACGGATTCCGGCCCTGTGGCTGAAAGTCTCAGCAGGTAAAACCCTCGAGTGTTTATGGACTTCTTAATCGCCAACACCTTGCGTGTAACTTGTCATGTAGAATCACTACAGTTCAGGCTATTTTGTATAATAGTCTGGCGGTATGTGAATATGGGCACAAACGAAATACGGTGGAGTATAAATGAATCAATCAGAAGCTTCTAACAAAGCTCATTTCATCCTAATACATGTTTAGGCCTTTGGTGTTTATTTGCATTTACTGCTTTTTGGTAGTTTGGGTTTTAGACAACAGATGGTGGTTTCTTGATTAAATACCTTCTTCTAAAAATATTGGTTGTGTAACAGAGGGACAAAATATGAACTCCCCAAGGACATTGTGTCCCAAGTGGCCTATGTCCACCAAATGCATTTTTTACACTGAGAGCGGTCAAAACCTAGAGCGCTTTCTTGGCATGTTCCTCAGCCATGTGGAACGCTTCCTTTGCGTTTGTTCCTGTTTTGTGATTTTGATTGGCTAGGAAGAGAGAGGTGACATTGACAAGCCCACAGAGATTGGCAAAAAAAAGCCTCCACCGGATTTGTATTAAAAATAGGTGCTGCCAGCAGAAAAACCACGTATGGTGGACACAGGCCCTAATTCATCCCAAAGGTCAGGGCTCTGTGCAGGTTCGGTCAATTTCCTCCTCCACAAAGTCACTCATCATCCTTGTTTTTATGGAGCTTGCTTTGTGCACTGATGTGCAGTCATGTTGGAACAGCAAGGGGCTGTCCCCAAACTTTTCCCGTAAAGTTGGGAGCATGAAATTGTTAAAAAACTCTTGGTGTGTTGAAGCATTAAGATTTCCTTTCACTGGGACTGAGGGATCAAACCCAACCCCTGAACAACAACCCCCACTGGAACACCTGAATTCAAGGATTAAAAGGGCAGTCCCAACACAAGCCTAAGTAATATAGAGTATGAACCATATAAATGGAAACATATGCAGGGAAAAATGTGTTAATTTACAATGTCAAATTGATTTCATTTTCCATATTCCCAAATCATTTAATGATTTTAGTCGCCTGACTGGCTGATGGAAGCATTTCGAGATCTGTTGAGAGACGAGACAGACGAGAAGGTTGAAGATCTGACCTTGCCTGGCAAGCGATCGCTCAGCGTTACTGAGTCAGGACAAGGTGACAGGTGAGAAATGCTGTGCTGGATTAGGGAGGATACATCATGCAGCAAATTCTCTTCCTATTGACCTCCCGAGGAAGAATGACCATTTCACGGGAGATGCTGTCTGGACACCTTGCTGTCTGATGGCAGTTAGGAATGTGGCAGGTGGACCTCATATTAGTGAGTGTGTGGGTGCAATAAGTTTACAGAACACCAAGGCCATATATTAAAGATAAAAGTGTAATGATACATGAATATATATTGATACATTAAATTAATGAGATGGAATTGATCTCAAAATAAAACATTGATCAGACATTGCATATACAAAAAGCCTATTATCACTTTCAGTACGGTATTTGTTTGAAACTTTTTATTCCCCTGCTGTTATTCTTAGTTTATGACGTCCCTATTTTTATATTTCCTTAAGATTTCATTATTTGTTTTTTAATTATTTAGTTATTTTATTAAATTTTCTTTTTAAGGGCTATATACCATTTTTTTCTTTTATCTTTAGTTATTTATTGCATCTTAATTGCAAAAGTTTCTGTAATATTCTAGTTTTCGTTTCCATTTTCTGTGTTGATGATTTATGTAAAGCACTTTGGACTGCATTTCATGTATGATAAGTGCTATATAAATAAAGATTATTATTATTATTATTATTATTATCATTATTATCATTATTGTTACACACACACACACACACACACACACAATTACATATTATTATTATTATTATTATTATTAATTAATTTATATATATATATATATATATATATATATATATATATATATATATATATATATATATATATATATATATATTCTACTCATTTATACATGCCTGATAAAACATCCATGAGTCAAATTATATTTGAGTTTCTTTTTGTAATCTGGTTTGCATGAAAATGTTAAATCAGTTTAAATCAGATGATATTGACTCATAATGATTACAGGCTCTTGAATTGAATCTCTTTGAATTCATATTGCTACAATACATTTACAATGATATTGTGATATCAGCTTTTCATTGAATTGTTATATTATCCTATCACAATGAAATATTCTCTAAAATAATGCAAATAACATTGCGGTAAAAACACACTAAAATATTTATAATATTTAAATCGTGGAGGTTAAGGTTGTTTTATGTTAAAACATTCAACATTATTTTCATCACTTATTAAATTGCATTAGTAACAGTATATATCACCCTCCTCATTACTGCGGTATCTGAGTTAGGCCCACTTTAAATCATTGGGTTTTTTAATCTGTGCAAAAGAGGACAGAGGACATGATTATTATGCATAACGCAAAAATATTTTAGATTATTGTAGTTTAATTTAGTATTTGCATATAATCATTTTAAAGAGGAAGTTAAACTAATTTGGTGCCTTTTAGATTTTATACCACTATGCAAAAAACATGCTTATGCTCACAGCTGCATGTTTATGGATAAATGTACTAAGACAAATGGATGAAGGTTTAATGGAGACTTTAAATGATGGATTGGTCAAAAAGTTCTCTTCAGTGTTCTAACCGTTAATTTAAATTTCTCATAGACTAAGTGAATATAAGGATGAAATGTTACTGACGCATTCAGTGATATGGGAAAACTGAGAATATGATGTTTTGTCTTTATAAGTAATATTTGACAGAATCAACTACAGAAGACCAGCTTTAGAGTTTCAAAACTCTTCAAAAGTCCTTCCTGTGATTTATCATGCACAGGCAAGAGGTTATGTAATAAAAATATGTAAATCATAGCATAGTTGTGCCAAAACAAGACAAAACCGTGGCCAAAACTAAAGATATCAGAAGCCAAGTCATGAGACAGAGAGGGAAATCCACAAACAAAAGGCAAAGCCAGTAATGATCGATTCAAACAACAATGCAGAGAGAAACCTGCGCTCACCAAGGTATTTATAAAGTTGCAGAATCAAAACCGCGCTTATTACTCAGGAGAACGTGATCCTGTAATCAAGGGTCTGTTGAAAGTTGCGGTGCCGGATTCTGGAGTGGAGCTCATGTAGGTTGATAAAATCCTGGATTTAGTCTGGATTTAATCTTTATGGATATAGATAGATAGATAGATAGATAGATAGATAGATAGATAGATAGATAGATAGATAAAAGTGTTTTTAATATCTTTAAACAATACTGATGTGAAGTTGATATGAGCTCATCAGGTAGAAACACAAACACTATCTTCACTTTGCAACATTACAACACCTCTCACAGGAAACTCCGCTGGACATCATGTTTAACTGTAAGACCCAGACTTAATCCTTAAATGACTGTTGCAGAGTTGTGTTTCTTAGTTGAACATTTTACAGCACAGTCCCATGCTGTCGTCTGCTTGTTAGACGGAGCTCTTTGCAATAGTTAGCAACTTCTCAAGGTGGAGATGAATAATGAGTTTTAGAGCCATAAAAGACTAGTGCAGGGTTCACTCAACAGATCAGCATTTAGCTACAGGATACAGAGACGAGAGTACAGTTAAGAAATATGATGAAACAAACATTGGCTACAAGAAAGACAGAGTCCAATAATAACAGATTTGAAAGAAACAACACACACACATATTGTCCATTTGGGAGTATTAAATGCTTTTTTCATTTCATCTCAATAGAAGAAAAATATGTAAAAATCAGGGGCTTAATTGTTTTCTTAGTGTTCACTGCTAACTGAAAAACATGTTTCTATTCACACTTTTTACAAGTGCATTTACATGCGGTAGAACAAAAATACTACAAATCCCACTGACTTTCTGAATCCTGAGCGATTGCCAGAGGCTGTGTAAAAAAGTCAAAGTCCCACCTCCACATGTGGTTCAGCAAAGGCAGAGAATTCTCTCATTCAGTTCCCTGTTGGGATTATGCTATTCATAAGTTTGCAAATACAGGAGAACATTATATACTGAGTTATTTTTCTGTGTTCTATAATTAAAACTCAGTAGTTCAATTAATATAACAGCCTTTTACAGGGAGAACATCTCTGTCTCAGAAGTCAATGAAAAATATGTAATATTAAGTGCTTTTTATAAAATAAATATTATTCAACACATACATTTAATTGAATTAGAAATGAATATTAATGCATTATAAAATCTTATGTGTATGCAGACACAGTGTACAATGTCTATATATAATATAAATATCACCTATCTATCTATCTATCTATCTATGGGCTCATTCATCTATCTGTCTGTTCATGTATCTATCCTTCCATCTTTTTAACCACCCATCTATATATATTTATACATTACTTCTGTCCAAAAGCCCATCCATCCCTCCGTCTGTCTTTCTATTTGTCTATCTATCCTTCCATCTATCTATCTATAAATTGTCATAAGTAGTTATTAATACTATTATAATGTCTCTCATTAGGTCAGGTTGGGATTTGTCTTATTTGCAGTGCAATTTTTCCCAGAGAGTACCGCTATGTCATTATGCATGATAACAACAACCATATACAGTATAAAACCATCGTAAAAAGTGTTGTCTATGCATCATTTGCCTGTTATTTCCATTTCTGTGTCTCTCAGTCTTCCCCAAACATGCCTGAAACCACTAACAGCCTAATCTGCTCCTCATAAGTCAGACAAAAAGTAAAGAATTGATCAATACAGCATTATTTAAGTCATGTGTACAGAAATCATTACTCACTGCATAAGTGAATATATAATCCTCCTCACCTCCTCAATGACTCAGACTTATCTCTACTTTAAGATCTGTTTAGTTTGTACTTTTGCGCCTGATGTTGTTCTAGCTCTTTTCACTTACATTTGCAAAGAAGTTGTCAAAATGTGTCAAAGTGATAATGCTCCAGCCGGGGTAAACACCTGCATTAGCTGTTATAGCGACCATCATTTCTCTTTTAATTGTAATGTTAATTGTAATGATGTTTTTTCAGTCTTTTGTTGTGAATAAACTGTCAGAATCAGGTCGAAGTCGGGGACAAACAGAGAGAGAGAATGAAACTCAGGATAAAATGACTTGCTTTGTTTGCGTGACCCTTTTTAGGGTTAAAAAACTAAATTGAGAAATGGCTTATCATAGAAAAATCTTTTTCTGTTTGACTTTGTCATGAGCTGGTGGTTGTGTCCTGTGTTTAGTTTAATAATTGGTGTGGAAGTGGCACAATGTAGCATGTGTACCATTCTTGTCCTCCTCACACTGATTTTCATCTTTTTTTGGAAATATGTGAAACTTGTGATGTCTGTCATCTTTAAAGACTGCTCTCAGTAAAAAGGAGAGTGCTGCTTTGACACACTCAAGTGGTTTGTTTTGACATTTAACACTCAGGACAGATCTGTGGCTGTTCTCTCTCTCACACACACTTGATTTTAGAGAACTGTTAGACTTTTCAGCCTTTACCACTGTCCCACGCTGCTGAGTGAGCGTTCTTCAGGGATTGGGAATGGCACTGAACTCCCAACGTAGTGCCAAGGATTTTTTTTTCCATCTTCTTTTTTTTTTTTTTTGCTGACACTGTGGGCAAAAACGCAGGTGCATTCATTATCCCACACCTTGCTGTTAGTCCTCTGGTATATTATTCATTACATGCATTCTCCACACAGCGCTTTGACAGGGTTGGGGGAGAGTCCATGCTGGAAATGGATGAGCAGAAGTGAGACACACACACATATGTTATATCAACCCACCACCACCACCTTCATCATCATCAATATCATCATCATCATCAATTAATATTATCATCAATGCTTAAGTCCAGGTGGAAGAGTAAATCATGAAAGGTTCAAGGCCAACTGTGAGTGACTCTTAACTGTTTTAGTTTTTTTTGGCTTCACACACTAAAGGAGAAACTGTCCTCTCCGTGTCATTTTGTTCTTTATTTAATGGAAAATTTGCCCGTGGCTTTTTTGTTCTACACTGAGATTTAAAAGACGAAAGAACTGGTGCCCATAACATTGATGAACGTTGACTTATTTAAACAATCCTTTCACTTTTATATCAAATATTCGCAATTTTTATGAACTAAAAACATTATGATTATTATATTGCTCACCACGCCTTAACTCCGCATAGAAGAGAAAGAATCTGGGGTATCGGTTCTACCTTTTGTTTTATCTTATTCTAGTGTGTGTGTGTAGGAGGTTAGCCAAGCAATAGTTTCATATCGCTGTGTGTGTTCAGATATCCTGCACTAATCGGATTTGTCATAGTTTGATGTGTAAATGCTGACTTAAGCATTGCTGCAAGTAGACATTTTAACTTTATTTTTTTTTTTTTAGCTTTATGTAGTATAAACGTGCTGGATCTGTATATATAACTACTAGAAATGGTAAGAACAGTGACTTAACAGTGTTTTATTGACTTGCAGAATTGTAATCATGCAGAGACATTTTATGGTTGTGGAACTCTTGAAGAAAAATCGGATTAGAGCCAGGTAGAGTTGGGTCAAGCCCACCCTAAACCAAGGCTGAGACAAGACCGAGACTCCGAAGGGCCGAGACCGAGGTGAGACCGAGACCGGATCAATGCATGTTTTACACCACATGACAAATAAATGGAACATGCAAAACCTAAGCAACATGAAACTTGTTTATCCAATTTTTCTCTGTTACATACATATCTATAATGAGGAAATCACTTCACTGGAAGCAGTTATCAACACTGATCACATCATATGTTAAACTCAACAAACCACAGTGAACACTCCTCAAGACCAAACTCACTGTGTTATTGACTTGCAGACTTGTTATTATACAGAGACATTCTATAGCTTAGTGCTGTGAAGAAAAATAAGGTTAGTGCCAGATGGAATGGCATCCATTTGGTATCTATCTGGATACAGAATAAAATTATTCAATGAAAAACAATGTATTTTTCTATATTTGTTTCCCTATTGATTACTCGCTTACATTATAAAATGAAAAAAAATATTTTCTGATCAATTGAAAATGAAGAAATACTAAAACTGTGGGTAATATTGAGCTGATTTGGACTCATTTTGGCCTATAAAATGAGCTGCCTTTGGTCTTTCTGGGAGAGAACTACATTTCCCAGAATTCCCCCGCAGTTTCAATGCCATACATGTTATTACTGCTGATTTTAATGTCAACACACAAATTTCAATTATCCTCCATATTAATGACCCACGTAAGTGGCATCAACGCAAATAATGACTTGATAAACACGTTAAGAGAGATTTTTGTGCAGCGTTGCAGACCCGCATTGGGTTGGTGGTTCAGGAATGACTCAGAATCTTCGGACAGCCATGAAAACAAGGGAAGCTGAACTTTGGGGAGAATAAATTGCGGCCATATCGATCCCACAGCACAGCACAGCGTGGGGAAAGAGCTCATCATCCAACAGCACGGGACACTGCTTCAACTACCAAGGACACACTCAAAAAAAAAAGGGGGGGGGAATCAAACGAGCATCTAAGCGCTGGAGCTGAGCACTTCTTCATGCTTTCTGAGGGGTTCCTTATCTTGCCACACTCATCTGGTTTTGTAGGACAAATTTGTGACTTTACAGTGTCAGAGAGTATCCAAGTTCTCTTGTCTCCCCAGTTTATGATTTTATTTTTGAAAAATGTTAACTATTATTATTATTATTATTATTATTATTATTGTTGTTGTTGTTGTTGTTGTTGTTTCCTACAAATTGTGCAGCTTGAACCGTAATTCGCAGAAGGCTGAAATTTGCAGCGTAAGTAGGAAGGTGTACATCTCGGCATAGGTCAAAAAGCGTAGTGATTGACTTTTAATTTACATTATAGCAAAGGAAAACAGCACTTTCCAGCACTGGAGAATGTTCAAGGTTTTTCTTGTAAATTTAATGCTCTAATCTCAGAAAACATCCAATTTTTGTTGCAAATTTACATGTAAATTTCTTTTTTTATTTTATTTCGCACTTGCAAATAATGACTTTACAATGTCAGACACTTTATGAGTTTTTCCTCATGAATTCGCAGCCTAAATCTAAAAATAGCTGCTTTAACAATGTCAGAGAACATTCAAGGTTTTTTCTTGTACATGTTTTGCTTTAAAAGTCCCATATTATGAAAAATTAACGTTTTCTGTTCTTTAAAAATCCATTTGGGTCTGTACTGCCTCTACACACACTGTAAGTTTGTTTTTTTTTAAAAATGGTGAATTGTGTTAGTATTAATTTACAAATGTCAGAAATCGTGTGCTTAAACGAGCCATTTAGATTTCTCCAGTTAAAAAATGTGTAATCTGAAAGGTATTTACAGCAGACTACTTCAGAGACATGTTTAGTGGAGCTCATAGACCTATTTTAACTTGTTGAAGAAATGTTTAATATGCGACCTTTAATCTCAGAAAATATCTTATTGTTTTTTTTTTCATAAATGTACACTGAAATTTTTACTCATAAATAAATGCATGATCTCGTAAATTTCTGACATTAATCTAGCAATTTTAGATTTTTCTGATGTTATCACAGTGTTGCCAGTGGTTTGTGTTTTGTGTGTGTTTGGATTCTGTTTTTCAGATGGAGCAGTTGGCGCGATGCTAATCTATGTTACAGATGCAGCAGCTGTCCTATAGAACTTTTATTTTCTTTCCTATCCTTTCTCTATCTCTTTCTGCACTGTGTTTTTCTTCTCTTCTCTCTCTTTCTCTCTTTTTCTTTCTTTGTCCCTTTCCTCTCAACTTGTAAGATCCGGCTCAACTACTAAAACAAATTAAATGAATGAAAAATAAATAAATAAATAAATAAATAAATAAATAAAGTTGTCCTCCGAAGAGGGCGGGTGGTGGTGGGCTAAAAAAAAAGATTTTTCTTCTCTCAAATTTGTAAGATCATATAAAATAATGTTGTGAATGACTTTAATCTCGTAATTTCTGCCTCAACTACAATGTTTTTCCTTCTACATCAGACTTAATATGTTCATCATGGCATTAATGACAGTATTAACACGCATTTTTCTCTCAGTGTGGAAAATAAATCTAAAAAATTGAAAACACATTTCTACACTACATATTCCAAAAGTGAAGTTAGAATATAGGCGGCAGTTTTCAGTGGTTCAGCTTTGGTTTATAAACCCGTTCACAGAAATGAAGAAGTGCGAAAGACATTATTTTAAAACTCTAAATTGAAACTACGGTTATAAATAATCAAATAATTAGTTACATTATTATATGTTATATAGATATTAATATTTTCATTTTCATTTATATGAACGTAAAAAAAACAAATAAAGAAATGATACACTGATTTATAAGACACAGCACATCTAAAAAGCATCGACTCTTCACGCAACAAAATATAACCATATGAATCGTGGAGGTGACCTTTTGTGTCCGTCGTGTTGTCGAATTAGTGTTAGAGTTATATTTCACCCCTTTGACTGCATTCAATTGCAAACCAATAGTAACCGAATTTCCCTCTATAGCTCGGGAGCTTTTTTCATATTCCTAACATTTAGGAGAGATACAACAAAGGAGGGTGACACTTTATCATTTTATCTAATATCTCTTCAGTACATCAGTGTAATTGCAGTACCATAAATACATTATAGTCAAGTAAATGCTGGTGGCAGTTCAAGTGCTGCAATAAGTGCCTTATTCCGTTCCACCGTTCATGGAAAATCGCCTGCGGTCTTTTCAATAAATCTCACATTTTCCCCTCTTTTTAATACCACTGTTTCAGCCTCAAAATGCGTGTCACTTCTGTAAAAGAACGGCTGCTGTAGTGATGGAAGTTTCTCTTCCTAATGCAGCTGAACGGAGAGAACAGCGGAAACGCCGAAGTGCCTAATGACGCTTTTTTCGTAACTTGGCAACAACAAGCAGGTTGGGTTGCTATTTATTTGTGATTGATATGTGTAGTAGGGTTTTACTCACGCTTTACTCATTTAGCGTCTTGAGCAGAAGCTCGGCAAACCTGCTACCACAAAAAATTACGATACAAATAAAATGAAATGAATTGAATTAGTCTTTCTTGAACCTTTACCTCGTATAATAATAGGCCTATATAAGCACCAAGGAAAATGTGTATGTTTTGCCAGTTTCTGTTACACGTTACGATTTCTGTCCCATTTTAAAGCTCTTCATTGGATCATTCCCAGGCCCTTACATTTGGAAATAAATATTGAAGAAACTATATTTTAGAGTTTTAACTTTTGGTTTTTAAAGAGTAAATGTTACCCGTATTATCTCCACCTGTCCAAATGCTGCTCATTACGCCACACTTGATGACAAATTGGCCGCGGCGCGCCACACTCAGCAGCTCACAAGTGCTCTTTACGGGAGGAAAAAGAAAAATCAAGCATAAAATGAGAGATTAAATCAAACTTAGACACACTCTTCTCTGGGCCTGTCTTTTTGGGTGGGTTTTTTTTTTGGAACCCATTCAAAATTGATCACTTGTGGACAGACGAGGCTCTCGGTGCGACCACGAGGAGCGCGGCGCTCTATCGCAGTTCTCCTTGAACCCGGCTTTGTGGCCGGCAGTCGGCTCACCCGGCGCTTATCTGGATCCTCACTCTCGCAGAACCGTAGCAACACAGCTACATTTATATTTCAGCGGCCGGATATGAATAATGCACCGAAAGCAGCGAGAAAGAATTTAATGATGCCTGGGCCGTGGAGCTGCCTTCCTTTTACCAAAAAAAGAGAGAAAAAAGCCCAACCTACGCCCCTGGGGGTCATCCTCACCATCCTGCCCCACCTCTACCCCTCTCAAAACCTCCCTTCTTGAAGGAGGGAAGCATGTGATTGGAACAAAAATTTAATGTTGGCAAAAGGTGAACTAAAATGATCAACACAGCTAATTTCATTATTTTTTTATGTAACTTAGGTTGTACAGTAGCTCTAAACACAGTAGCTTTTTCAGTATCTTTTGTAAAAAAAAAAATGTAGCAATGTAGTGTAGCTACAACAAAATAACCTTGTAATGGTTTTGGTGTACGCCCAGTGATCAGAGGGTAGCTGGATCGAATCCTGGACCTGTAAAGGGGCCACTGAGGTACTCATCAGCAATGTACCGTTCCCCAAGCAATGCTCTCCGGGTGCTGCCCATGTTAGCTGCCCACTGCTCCTACGCGGATGGATTTAATGAAGAGGTCACATTTGGTTGTGGTGCGCTGGTGTGTTCACAATGACAAATAATCACTCACTGATGTTTAAAAAAAATCCACATTGATACAGCAATTCATAACATTGATCCAAAATAAAACCACAGATCAGACATCATGCATTTTATAACATATTGTCTGATGATATTTTATCTGCTCATTGTGATTTGATATGAAGTTATTGTCTTACATCAGCATGTGATATTGACTCATATCAATCACTGAATCAATGACACAAGATTTACACGCCTACCAGAAGCGGCATCTGGTTAGCTACCATCTTTACCATCCTTTTCTTCAATTTCTATAAAAACAGACCTCCTGGTCATTACAAAGTAATGTTACAATTTGTATGACAATTTGTCTGTTCGACATTTTCATTTTGGATCGATGAATTGATGTAGACTGAATAATACCTCAATGAATAAAAACCAGCTGACATCTCCAAACTTGCTTGTTACAGTATGTCTGATGGCTGATCCACGTTTTCATTTCAGATTGATGTGAAGTGAGTGATGGTGGTGGTGGTCTAGGGGTTAGGATACTCGCCTCGATGGATTCCAGCCATCACTGGGTGCTGAGTTAATCCCTTAACCCCAAATTGTCCC
Source organism: Distichodus sexfasciatus (assembly GCA_032718565.1). NCBI lineage: Eukaryota > Metazoa > Chordata > Actinopteri > Characiformes > Distichodontidae > Distichodus > Distichodus sexfasciatus. Next base: position 2,375,731 of record JAVGVS010000040.1, read on the forward strand.
TCAAATTAACAAATGGAAGTTGCTCTGGATAAGCAGCATCTGCTGTAAATGTAAATTATGAACACAGTGCAGCACAACAAAATGTAAGCTCTGCATTTGACCCATCCATGAAGAAGCAGTGGGCAGTTGAAATGGGCAGTGCTTGGGGACAGTACCTTGGTCAGGAGTGCTACCTTTACTGGTCTGAAATTCAAACCATGACCTTCTGAACACCCTAACTGTTACGTTACCAACTGCTCCAATGTTTTAAATCATCGAATCAATGTATGGTTGTAGGTCGATTTATTATTACACCCCTAGATAACTACTATATTAAAACAGTAGTTGTAGCTTAGCTATGTTTAATCATGAGCAACTTGCAGCTTGAAATTCTACCGTTTACTCCAACACTGCAAATCTTAGCCTCATGTTGCAACGTTACTGTTCGCATCTCAACTCTTGGGAGAAGAAAAAGGGGAGGAGAGACTTTTCCTTGCAGCACATTGATTTGTTCCGACATGTAACGTAATGATTTTTTTCCATAATGAAATGACAGAGAAAAAAAGAAAAAAAAGCAGGGTCTGGGAGTGCACCAAGCCTTTAATTAAGCTGCTGAAGAAGAGAAAAAAATGCTGTCATTGACACCAGAGTCTGTGCTACTGGAGCATCTAATTCCCAGAGAGCTTTATAACGTGAGCGCTTCCGATAAAATCTTATTTAAAGGAAGATCTGTGTGTGTGTGTAAGTGTGTGTGTGAACAGTCACTTGCCAGTGTTACACATATTTCTGTGATGGGATTTGGTGACCGTCAGAATCACAAGACTTTGAACTTAAAGGGCATTATATTGATTCCTCTGTAAGTTCAATTATTTGTGAGTAATTCAGTGAACAAAAACTGAAGTAATTGCATAAAAACGAATGCATGCCATTTTTCGCAATGTTAACACACACGTTGTGTTTGTGGGCACGTGCAACTCTCACAGGTCCAACATTCAGTAAAGTGTTCCAGTTTAGTCAAATCTTCCCCGATATTACAGACAAAACATATTTTAGCTGATAAATAACAAAAACAACCAGCGTTCTTCTCACAATAGAGCCATTTACTTGATATGTTCAGTATTATTCCGGGACGTGCATTCATCCTGTTAGTGTGAAGTGCTCCGAGTGGCTCCAGGGGATTGTGGGAAATGTTTAGGCCAAAATGATTACAAATTAGCTTAAAATTATTCAAAACTTCAGTATTTCTTCATTTTAAAATGATATTCAAATATTTATTTTCCGTTTTATAATGTAAAGCAAAATTAAAACACTTTAATTAAAACATAATGTAAAACAAAATTATATAGAAAAATGCATTATTTGTTATCAAATAATTTTATTCTGTATCCAGATGGATTCCAAATGGATAAAGCCTGGCACTAACCTTTTTTGAATCACTGTACTAAGCCATATAATGTCTCAACAAAATAAAAATTCTAAAAGCCAATAAATTAGACACTGTTCTATACTATTTCTATTAGTTATATATACCGATCCAGCATTTTTTTTACTACATAAAGCTAAATAAGTTAAAATGTCTACAGGCGCAAGTCAGTTTTCATCACAAATGTGCTGATTTCAAGACCGTGTCAGTATTTACACATCAAACTATGACCCATCTGAGTAGTGCAGGACATCCTGAACACAACAACATAAAGCATGTATCACTAACTTCTACACACACACTAGAATTAACCTAAAAACAAAGGTAGAAAAACACCTAAGATTCTCTCAGGACTGTAAGGATTAAAAGAGAAAAGAGAATTTTGACACATCTTTTAGTAGGTTGTGTTTGAATGTAGCAATTTAGACATCTATTAAGTAGAATGGGATACATGTGTACTCTGTCAAGCTCGTAACAGCGCCCCTCGGGTCACCAAATCCTATGGTCACAGAAATCAGTGTAAGAAGTGAATCCAATACTTGGGAAAATAATTGCAGGAACTTTGCCTCCATCTGGCATTTGTATCGTGTTGCTATAAGAAGAGAATCCATGTTTCCAAGCTGCACACGAGACCTTCTGACCCACAATCGATAATCACAGCTCACACTCGCCCCATTCAGCCGACTCCGAAATCTCGAGTTCTGACATACAGCACAGTCCGGCTAGAAGTGATGTGCAACATAAATCCAGCACCGGAATTAATATGGGAAAATTTGTGATAGAAATTTGTGCACAAACATGCAGGGAAAATGTAAGATATAAAATTAGAAAAAGGAAAATACAGTATTATATACCTTGAAGATTAATATAATAATATTTGGAGCTGAAGGACAAAATAATCAAATGTAAAAATTCCAAGATTAAAGGTAAGCAAAAATTATAGATATTCTCTGACTGTAAACTTGCAAGAAAACTGTTTTAAAAAGTTGTTTTGTGTTTTTCTTGCAAATTTGTGCAATAACTTTATTTATAATTTTAGAGAATATTTTATATAATAAATTTACCACTTTAAACTCAAATATTTTTTGTGCAAAATTGTGACTGTATGATCTCTGAAAATGTCTCGGAAAATTGTAGCTTTTAAAAAAATAATTTATTATTTTAATCCCAGAAAATACCCAAATATTTTCTTGTAAATTTACAACTTAAATCTTTGAGAGTTTCTCAGTTTTTTTAATGCAGATTTATGACTTAATATTGTCAAAGAACTTCTATAAATGTACCATTTTAATCTCAAAGACTTAATCTTCTTGCTAATTTATGATTAACTTGCTAGAGGATTTCTTACTTTTGTCTCACATATTTATTCCTTCATAACTTCATAACTTCCTTAAATTTGCATCTTTAAATTTAGAAATTTTCATTTTGTTTTTCTGTCACAAATTCATGTCTTTCAATGTCAGAGAATATCTTTTTTCCCCTTACATCTTTAAGCTTGGAAATATAGATATTCTCACAAATTAGTAATAAATAAATGAATATTAAATATTTTTTTATTTACAGTTATTCTTTGCAATTTTGCAACTTTTATCTACAAATTTCTGCTCTTTTTCAGAATTTTACCCCCTTCCTCGGCTCCAATTGTGTTTTTCTTCTACAGCATCTACATTAAGGACAATATTAACATGCATTTTTTCATGTGTTTTTTGTCTCCGTGAATATTAATGACGTGTTTTAGTGTTCCGCGCCGCGCCTCTGTGTTTTCCCTCCGCCTAATTACCGGAGCAACTTCTAAAGCGTGGAAACTCGAAATGCTTTCAGAACCTCTCTGTTGTATGGCTCCTTTGCATATCATTGAAACATCAAAGATTGTTTGTGCTCCAAACTCAGTTTTATTTCCCGCTCTTCTTTAGTGCCACTTTTTGCGTATTAGCGCCGTTGCTCTTCCTAAATCTGATCAATGACTTTATGGCTGAGAGCGATGCGTCTGGATTATAATTGGGAGTCGCAAAGTGTCTCACTGCTCATCTCTCACTCAGCTCGATGATTAATGAAGAAGGTCCAAAAACAACACACACACACACACACACACACACACACAGAGTCTTTGTATTATTATCTTTGTGAGGTCTTTCCATAGGCTCCCATGATGACTAGATGTATATAATTTTACACCTACACCTAATCCTAACCCTAATCTTAACCTCAGTAACCAAAAGCACATCTTTTAACTCTTTTAGTTTCTCAAATAAAACAAACACATTTTCTATAAAGTCATTTCTCCTCATGGGGACCTCTCAAATGTCCCCACAAAGCCCAAAAAACAGATAAAAGTGATTTTAGGGGACACAAAGGTCCCCACAATGCGATAAATACATGAACACACACACACACACACACACACACACATTATTGTACTTATATAGTAGTGAGGACCTCCATTGACTTCTATATTACTGTATCTAAATAATACTACACCCAACCCTAAACATAACCCTAACCATAACCTCAGTAACCAAAAGCTTATCTTTCTACACTTTTAGTTTTGCAAATAAACTTGGTTTTTTTTTGGTAAAAGCAGTTTAAAGAAGTGAGGACCACTAAAAAAGTCCTCACTTCCCAAAAATGTCCTCACTCTGCTGGTTAAAAACTCATTTTGGTTCTCACTAAGTAGCAAGTACAAGAACACACACACACACACACACAGAGTCACATATTACTATGTTTGTGAGGTCCTTCCATAGACTCCCATAATGACTAGATGAATATAATTTTACAACAACACCTAACCCTAACCTTAACCTCAACCTCAGTAAACAAAAGCACATCTTTTACCTCTTTTTGTTTCTCAAATAAAACAAACACATTTTCTATGAAGTCTTTTTTCTTGATGTCACCAAAAAGATTACAATAAACTAAAAAAGAAAGTGTAAGTGTAATTGTATGTGTGTTTGTGTGTGTGTATATATTGTGACAGTAATTGTGTGTGTGTGTGTGTGTACAGTATATACACTGTAGCTGTATGTACAAACTCTTACTGACTGTATTAAAACTGCACACACTCTTACACAAACACACACATATAAATACATGCATTTATGGAGGGAGAAGAGAGAGAGCGTGATAAAGAGAGAGTGGGAAAGAAATGCTTTTTCTCCTTGTTTCTATACGGTCATAAAACTTTCATTCCTCCCTGTGGTGAGCCCCGAGAATTCCTTAAACTTCAAGACTGCAATCGCTGCTTTGACACGCTCGCCTGTTGTTTTTCCAGACTATGAGACATTCTTATGGATTTGGAGAGGGGGAAGAGAGAGAGAAAGAGTGAAAGAAAGAGAGAGAGATCTCAAGTGATTTTTCTTTGCTGGTTGTTCATCACAAAAGTATGGAAGTCAAAAGAGGACACGCGTCTACATTATTTTATTCCTCATTATCTTGAGATATCAAAAGATCATGATGTTTGCAGCTACAAATGTTTGAGGCTTTTACATTTATATAGAGCAACTTCCATTTTTCCAGTTTCCCTCCTGAGAGCAAATTGGGGTCGAGGGTCTTGTTTAGGGATCTAGTGATGATAGCGCTGGAGGTAGGATTTGAGCCCATCACCTCTTGGTTCAGAGGCAGTTCTCTCCCAGAAATTAGTCCAAAATGAGTCCAAATTGACTCACAATTTGCCAAAACTTCAGTATTTCTGTCATGACCTTCTTGGACTTTAGCCACAGCAGCCCCCTGGACTTTTGTTTAGCGGCCAGCAGATGCCGCCATTCAGTTAGTTTGATGTGTTCAATTCTGTCTCGTGTTTCCTGATGAGTTGTTGTCCCACCTTCCCTTTGTCTCTCATTGGCAGCTCACTGTTCATTAGTTTGTTCACCTGGTTCTTGTTTGTTTTGGTTCAGCCCCCTGTTTTGATTGGTTCTCATTTTACTGGTTAATCTTGCTTGTTTTCTGTTTGTGTTCTGATTGGTTTTCCCTCATTTAATTAATCCTCTTCGTTGTTTCTGTTTAGTATTTAAGTCAGGTTCTTTCCCCTTGGTCTCTGTCGGTACGCCCACACACTCCCCTCCCTGTGTCGGTGTGCTTGATGTGGTGTTTTTGAAGTTTAAGAAGAGCTTGGTTTTGTTTGTGGCCCTCGTGCCCGTTTATGTTCGGTTGTTCAAATAGAGATGGCTTGCACCGTGACCCCGCCTCATGTCATGCCGACTCCCAACGTGACAATTTCTTCATTTTCAATTAATCAGAAAATATTTTTTAAATTCTATAATGTTAGAAAATTTTAACAATATAGAAAAAAATGCATTAAAATATATCAAATAATTTTATTCTATAACCAGATGAATTCCAAATGGATTAAGAAGTGTTTCCGTCTGCCACTAACTCTAATTTTCTTCACAGTACTAAGCCATAGAATGTCTCTGCATAATAACAACTCTGCAAGCCAATAAACACATACTTACTATTTCTAGTAGTTATATCTACAGTGCCAGCACTTTTATACTACATAAAATACAATAAAAGTAAAAAGTTCTACAGGCTAGTTTTCATTAGAAATGGACTGGTTTCAAGATTAGTAGTGCAGGACGTCCTCAATAACATAAAGCATTTATGACTAACTTCTACACACACACTAGAATAAGCCTAGGAAAACATCATATTGTTTTGCTTACATTTTTTTTTTTTTCCAGAGCAACATCCATTTCCTAATTACCCAGACAGTTGTCCTGAGATTAGTGGCCTTCAAAAAAATCCCAAAACAAGGAGATCAATGGGATGGTAAATTAGGACTCTTTTAGAGAGCAAAACAATAACTGGAGTGGAGGGAGGGGTTATAATTCAAAGAAAAACATCAGAAATTTGAGATTAAAGTCATAAATTTATGAGAAAAAAGAAAAACCTGGATATTTTCTGCATTGTAAAGTCATGAATTTACAAGAAAAAGCAAGAAATTCCAAGATTAAAGTTGCAAAAATACAAGTAAAATTGGACAAGCTTGCAAGAAAGTTGCAAATTTACGAGGAATAATAACTTAGAAATTTTCAGACATTATAAAATCATTAATTTATGAGCAAAATTGCGGAAATTCTCTGAAATATGATTTCAAAATCTGTGAGGTGAAAACAATCTCCAAACTTTCTCCCAATATCCATGAATGTAAGTTTTTAGCAGACGTTTTAGCAAAATCCATTTGCTGATTACACAGACAGTATCTGGAGCAATTTTAAGGGTTAAGGGTCTTTTCTCAGGGCCCCCAAGGGTGGACTTTTGTTAGATTTTAAAAAATTTACCCCAAACCTCCAACCCCCAAAATTACGTAGAATTCCTTAAACTTCAAAACTTGCAGCTTTGACACACTTGCCTGTTGTTTTTCCAGACTTTGAGACTATGAATTTGGTGAAGAAAGACAGAGAGACAGCTTCTGCTCTGCAATCTCTGGTGATTTCCTGACTGTTTTCCATGCAATTAAATGATAAGCGTAACCATTCAAAATGACACGACAGAAAAATTCTCAGACTTCATGAATATAACATGATCGTCTCTCGCCGCCTCGGACCGGCAAAAATTCTTTTGTCGGCCTCAAATTTGCTCAGCCGGTGCATCTCATATTCTTTTTGACAGAGATCTGTTTGTTCACAACAAACAGACTGGCGCTGGTTGGCCAAAGAGCCTCTCGGTGGCATTCGCCTAACCCGAGGTTGAAATTGTCCGGGAGTATTACTGCTACTGAGAAAATTGTATCGTAATTCAAGGTTGTGAAACCCCCATATGTTTTACGCCTCGTCTCGTTGCTCACACACGTTAATGGACTCATAGCTCACCAAAAATGCAAGTCTGGTTTCCCAGACGCTGGTTATTTTTTGTTTTTGGTCAGAGACGTTCTCTCGATGGAGGAAAATCCTTCAAAGGCCAGCGCTAAGCCTCTAATGTGAGATCGTAAAACTGACCTACAGTTAAAACTTACGTTGCTTAAGCCCTGTGGAAGAAAAAGCTAAACTTCATGGACCAAACTTCAAAGTTTGTGCATGGACATTGTTAGGTTCCTGTGCACTTAACACAAACTAGCAAGAATATGAGTGAAAATAAATAATAATAATAATAAGCCTACAAGATGTTATTATCTGATTAACATTCTGGTTGCCAGCCAGGTATATGGACCCAGGTGGAAGATACACTTCATTTCTTCTCTGTTAAGCAAAGGTAACGTTCCTGAGGTTGGCAGAGTTGTTAAGAAGAAAATGAATTAATTTGCAGTGAATGATACACATAGTGAAATTGTGAGTTGCTGTCAGTAAATTTTAATTGCTTAACTTTACCTAGAGTTGGGATCGAAGACCAGCTAAATCGAGACCAGGCCAAGACCAGAGTGTGTCGAGACCAAGACCAGACCAAGACTCTGAACAGCTGACACTGAGATGTGTCAGAGACAGAGACCGAGATTGGGCCAATGCATGTTTTACGCCACATGACAGATAAGTGGAACATGCAAACCCTAAGCCACATTAAAGATGTTTATTGAATATTTCTCTCTTCCATATCTATAATGAGGAAATCACTTCACTGGAAGCAGTTATCAACACTGATCACATCATATGTTAAACTCAACAAACCACAGTGAACACTCCTCAAGACCAAACTCACTGTGTTATTGACTTGCAGACTTGTTATTATGCAGAGACATTCTATAGCTTAGTGCTGTGAAGAAAAATAAGGTTAGTGCCAGACAGAAACACTTCTTAATCCATTTGGTATCTATCTGGATACAGAATAAAATTATTTGATAACAAATAGTACATATTTTATATTTATTTTTCCCTATTGATTACTCTCTAACATTATCAAATGGAAAAGTATTTTCTGATCAATTGAAAATGAAGAAATGCTAAAGTTTTGTGTAATTTTGAGCCGATTTGGACTCCTTTTGTCCTATAAAATGAGCTGCTTTTGGCTTTTCTGGAAGAGAACTACATTTTTGTACATGATGGTGTTCCATATGAGAGTCGCAAGCGCTAATGCATGTGTTTACATTATGAATAATGAAATTAATGCCTTTTCACACAATTACTTCAGTTTTTGTGCAGGGAATTACTCAGAAATAATTTCACATACAGAGGAATTAATATAATGTCCAGTAAGTTAAAGGGATTCTGAGTTATTAAAACACTGATTAATAAACAACGCAAAATGGCCACATCTCAAAGTTTTAAAAGTAATATTTAATAGTAGTAAGTTGTGGTCTCGGCTGGTTTCCAGATAAAATCCCGAGTTCTCATTGTCCATGACAAGACAAGTACAAATACGGTCGAGTCCGAGACAAGACAAAGACTTCTAAAAACTGGTCTGGAGACCCAGCACTAACTTTACCTACTTTTACTTAAGAGGAAGAAAAGGCGATATTGTAGTTGGCAATTTTAACGTTAATTTAGACAGCTAAGTTGAACGTTAGCTATAGAAAACGCAAGCTAGCATGAACAAGCGAGCCACCTAGCAGCTGTTCATGTTCTTTGCCATCTCTAGTATTTCCACACAGTATCATTATAATGTTGTTATAATCAGTTATTGTGAGAGGAAATTAAATGGAATAGTGTCCCTGTTAGTGCTATTGCACTAGAATCTTCAACTGTTAGCTATTAACTCAAAATCAGCCAATCGCTGCAAATTCATTACTATTGTGCAATTTTGACCGATTCCCGCAACTTTTACACAATTTTTGACCAATCATTGTCGTTTCCCACAAAACGTTGAGCCATACGTCAGCGAATTCACTTCCTCGCCAGGTTTAGAAGACGCAGGAAATGTGTGTGATAAAAACGCTTCAAATTTACCTTCAAAAATAACTAAAAGGTTAATGGTTAATAAAAACAAGTGGTTTTGTTCCCATCATTTTAATTTATTGTTAAAGAGTCATTATAAAGGGTGACAAATTGCAGTTTTTTCCACAACTTTGACTTGCTTCCGCAACTTTATTGCAACAAAATGCCTAAAAACACCGTAACTTCCATCGCAATTTTGTTGAAAAGCTGCCACAAAATCTGTAATTTTAGGCCACAACACTCAAAAAAGACCCATGAAATCCTGGAGGGATGTGTATAGCCCAAACCCTTAGAGATCTAACACAAGGAGGGAAAATGTGAGAATTTTAGTGTTATCACTTCTATATACTTTCTTTCTTTCCCTTACACTTTAGTGTTTGATTCAAACTAGTTGTTTAGATCTGAGCTTTCATTAGGTGGCCGTGTGAGGTCGAGACTAAAGAACAGCTCTGTAATGCAAATCCAGGTTTAACCACGAGCCCAAACTGCTTACTCCACGAGCCCTGAGTCCCCTTTTCCATCTTGTTCTCTCTGTCGAAGCAATTTGCACTCTGACAAATCCTGATAAACCTACGGACCTGTTTGTCGTATTACCATATCTTAGACTTTCTGATAACATTCCATCTAAAGGCAGAGAAGCCTTGGCGTTAATCCTGCTGAGGCTCATTATAATAACAGGAACAGCTCCGAGCAGCCTTAGACAAATGAGACCAAAGCTATTTGTCTGCTAACTTTTTCTGTCTTTTTATGCTTTCAAAAGATTCTGTTAGGAACACAAAGACTCGGAAGCTACAAATTCGGATACAAGCTGTTTACTCATTCTATAGAGCGGAATTGGTGTTATGCTTCATTGTCGTACCTTCTGCTACTTTTATTTATAGGGGATGAGGTTTTAACCACAACACGAGCTAAAAATAATGCAACAAATTGGGCTCCAACGAACCCATTCTGGAAATGTGGGTTCCTCTGCCGACCAACCAAGTTTACACACACACACACACACATATATATCTAGAGGATAAAAGGCATGGTTTTGTGTTGGCCCAATGCTCATCCGATTGCTGCTCGTCTTGGTGAAATTATGAGCCAGTGTTGGAACATTCTGTGCTCGGTAACACCTAGTACACAAAAACATACTTAGAGACGGCTCTTGCTTCTCTATGAAAACATATTTATACTCACATATTCACTGGGTGTACAAGGTCATCATCCATTCACACAAGATTCAAGATTCTTCATTTGTCAAATACATGGTTAGGAAAATAGATGTAGTGAAATGAGGGAATCCTGACTGTTGCCAAGACAGTGCAAATTAAAATAAAATTTTAGAAATTAGAAATAATGAATAATAGATTAAGCCAAAAAAAAGTGGATGATTATTTGTCATTGTGAACACACCACAGCAAAACATAGCACAGTGCACCACAACCAGATGTGACCTCTGCATTTGACCCATCTGTGAAGGAGCAGCGAGGAGCTGACATAGGCAGTGCTTGGGGGACGGTACCTTGCTCATGAGTTCCTTAGGGCCTTTCATTTACATGTAAACAAAGATTTTCATGTATGTGGATATTTTTATGAACGCCCTCCGAAGTGAAGAATTTTCAAAACGCTAGATTCTGTGGATATGTGTAAATGAGTAAAACGGTTTTCTTAAAATAATAAGCAAGTTTTCTTAAAATTATGACTTGTTTAGTTCTATTGTGCACATCCCTTTAAGAGCTTGTGTCCACTAAACACATTTTTGCATTGAGAACGCAAAAACCTCATTGCGCTTTCTCAGTGCTTTTTGTTGCTAAGTTACGAAAAGCATCATCGGGCACTTCTGCGTTCATTCTTATTTCATGTAGAGATCAGTAGTTTAGCCGACATAAAAGAGATTGAGCGTTTCAACTAGATACTCACGTCTTGGAGACGTAGAAATTGGGTGCAGGAGATAAACCGTGCAAGACGACAGCTGGGAGAGCGCCACCGATTAGGAGTTTGATCACATAATTGTAGTTTATTCAAACTGTGTAAATAAAGCCAAGATAAGCTTGTCCAGCTGCTCCAGATACGCCCCCATTGTTGTTAGTGAGACTGTGTATGTCCCGCCTCTTCCTCGGTTTTATTGGCTAGCAAGAGAGACGTGACATTGATGAGCCCAGCGCTGTTCTAAAAGTTGAATGCGCTCTGAGCACTGCTGTAAAAAAACAGTTTTTTTCCGCTGAAGGCGCTTAGCGCTCTGAACGCTGAAGCTCATAGGATTTGTATTAGAAATTGGAACACTACCCAAACGCCTCACTCCACAGAACATGTTTCCACTGCTCCACAGTCCAATGGCAGTGTGCTTTACACCACTCCATCCCACGCTTGGCATTGGATTGGGTGGTGTGAGGCTTGCATGCAGCTGGTTATCCGTGGAAACCCATTCCATCAACCTACCGCCACACAGTTTTGGATTCCAGTGGATGTTTGGAACTGTCTAGATATTGTATAAGCAAAGCGTTGGTGACTCTTATGCACCATGACCTTTTCGAGTCATTGCCCCCCTCTTGTAACTTAACATGGTCTTCTGCTTGGTGGCTGAGTTTCCAATGTTCCTAAACACTTCCACTGACCAGTAATACCACTTACAGATGGAATATCCAGAAAGGGTGAAATTTCATGAACCGTATTATTGCTAAAGTGAGATCCTATCTCAAAACCACGCTTGAAGTCACTGAGCGCTTCAGTACGAGCCATTTCGATTCACAAATGTTTGTAAATGGAGACTGCCATGCTTTTATACACCTGTGGCCATGGGTTTGATTGAAATATGCGAATTCGGTCATTAAGAGATGTGTCCCAATACTCTGTATATGCAGTACCCCTTGTTGCGTTTCCGATCCTGAAAGGGTTGCTGAAAACATATCAGCATAAATAGCAGACAGGCAACAAATGTTGGCATGAGTTTGTGATATAATTAATAGTTAAAAAGTTGCGGTGTTGATGTCCTCGTTATGTAATCTAAGAGGAGAGAAGCACCTCATGAGTTAGGCAGGTAATGTTCTCCCAGCTCCTCAGGGGACTCTCTGTTTCTTTAATAACCATGAAGTGATTTGTCGCTACTGTACTTTCTTCCTAAGAATCCTGTCTTCTTTTAAGCATTGTCCCCTTCTAATCAAACAAATCACAGCATCGTCATTTCTAAAGGCAAAAAGGATCCCCGGCTGTATCCGTAATCCTTTTAAATCCGCATTTCAATGGCCCTTTTTTCTGCTTGTTTTTGTAATAAAGCATTAAGTATTTTTTCTGTGAGTGCCAGCGTACATACCCATCAGATCTGGCATATCTTTGCCTTGAATGGTTAATGGTGTTCCAAAGAAAAACACAACAGACGTGGAGACTTCCACCATCGCTCCTGCAAACGCTGGTGCAGCTGTGGGCTTCCTGCCTATTTAATTAGGGTGGGATCTGCGTCTGGCTCCGGAGGTGGAATACATTTGTGTAAAGAAACTTCCCATTTAACAGGTTCCTCTTCAAATGTACTGCCTCACCACCACAAGCCCAGCGAGCGAACGACGAAGCCCTGCGTAACGCCAACGTTAATGGATCATGCTTTTGTGTTGGGTTTACTTTTATGCTTTGCAAAGAACAAAAATGGACATGGCTTCCAACAAGTTACACAATCACTTTTGCTGGTCTGATCTAGACATTAAAATCTTGAAGATGTCATTTACACCATTAATCAGACTCACAAGTCAAGTTACTTTCATTGTCCTTTTATCTGTAGACAACAGAAGTGTTGGGGAAGCTACTTTAAAACAGCAAGTTTTCAAGCTACAAGCCACTTGTGATTATGATTAGCCATTTATGATTAGCTGTAAAGGTCCCATATTATCAAAAAGTCACCTTTTCTGTTCATTGGACATCCATTTGGGTCTGTACTGCCTCTACACACACTGTAAGTTTGATAAAAATGTTTAATTGTATTAGTATTAATTTACGAATGTTAGAAATCGCGCACTTAAACCAGCCGTTTAGATTTGTCCCCTACTTCTACATCACAGTAGGGGACATTTGAATTTGAACTCCACCCTCCTGTCTGAGAAGCTGCACCCACCAGGTAGAACTGCTAACGCTTCCTGATCCGTCATGTTTTCCTGCAAGCGCTAGTGTAGGAATCACAATGAAGAAGTCTAGCGGCGTTGTTGTGTTGTGTTGAACATGTATGGCTGTGTGGATGGTCTGTTAGCAGCAGCCGTGTGGATTATTTTCACGTGAGGTAAACTCTCGCCGTGCTGTCTACAGCCCAGTTCCAGAGTGAGGGGCGTGTGTGGGGCAGCAGCGGCTGATTTGCATTTAGGAATACTAATGAGGAACAGCCTGTTCTGAAAGGGACTGAAATAGAGGAGTAAAAAGCAGGGTGAGACATACGTCAGAGACGTGTTTAGTGGAGCTCATAGACCGTTTTAACTTGCTGAAGAAATGTATAATATGGGACTTTTAATACAAAGTTTTAATATAGCAGTTAGCTAGCCTACAAGCTACAGAGAAAAAGTAGTTAATTACATTTATGCTTTTGCACAAACATTGCATATGCTATACACTAAAATCAATCAGTGCTGTTACACACATAAATAAAAGACAGATTATGTCATTTTTAATAATTCCACTGCAAGGGTTATTTAGTAGTGCCTGGGAACCAGAGCCTGGGGATGGTACCATGATCACGAGTACCTTACTGGTACATTTACTGGTTCGAGATTTGAATCACAGTTCCAACTCTCTAACCATTACAATACCACCTAAACCACTAGCAGTCATCTATTATGACTGCTGTGATTTTCTTTTTCATTCCGTTAACCGCTGCATTAACTGTTCTCCGATTAATAATAATGTGCTGCGCTCACCGTGAGAATCCAGTGCAAACGAGGTAATAAACGTTTTTCAGAATCCTACAGTTTTGCTCTCTTGACAGCATGAGCTGGAACACACAGTTCTCATTGAGTAGAACCTCTGTTCTCTCCAGAAATAAAGACCTGTTATTTGTGCTTATGTAGGATGTTGTGTAATAATAATAATACTAATGTTTTGCACTCAAAAAATCTGCACATTTTCTCCTCTACTGGTGTCACTCAAACAAACAGGACATTAAGCAGTCAAGAAACATTACTAATATTCATCAACATTTAGACGCTATTGAGAGCTTTTATTGTTACTGAATAAAAATAAACTCTGCATTTGACCCATCCATGAAGGAGCTGTGGGCAGCTGAGGGGACAGTTTGGAGACGGTACCACAGTGGTACCAAACCGGCAACCTTCCAATCATGGGCCGTTACAGTACCAACTGTTCCAAAATTATATGTGAAATATTTTTATATACAAAAGGGAGGGGACCATAGTAAAATTGTGTAATTTTGTTATTTAGGAGATTAAGGACCTCTCAGATTTTAAACTCAAACATCCAGACTTAATAATAACAAGAGTAACAAACCCTCCCAATACAATTCTCTACTGACCGCGAGGCTCGTAATCAAAGCAACAATGACGATTTTCACTTCCGACCACACACCGACAGCAGCAAACCTACAGGGAAATGGGAATCGAAATCTGGTGACGGTAAAGACGGATCACACCTACTGCTTTCTGCTGAACTTCCCTCCGATACTTTTATACCTTGGAGACCTTACACTCCTCTTTCTCTCTTATTCTCTCAGAAACAAAAGACAATATCATGGAAGTAAAGACTCCTCGCTACAGTATTACCGCTCCAAATCAATTCTAACCGCGCTCCCTGGTGTAATAAAGAAAATATAGGAATTAAAAGGTATGTAAGCAAATTCGAGGCAGGGATACCTACCTGGTGCTTAATTGATTTAACGCAGCATGTAACAAAAGAAGCAGGAAAAGGCGACGGGCTTAAATATTAAAGTAACGCTTCGGGCAATTTAAAGTGGAAGTTAACTGCATTTAGCATTTATATTATCAGTCTTCATTTCACGTTACACTTACAAAAATAGGGCAGGATGCTACTTAATAATTGAGGCTTGCAAAATCATTTAAAATGCATTATCCATGCTAAGAGGGGAAGCTTGTTTTTTTGTGCTCTTTAGTGCACGGGCCATCAAACCTGAGCAAAGCCGCATTATAGCAGACGATGCTGCTAATACGCCGGGGATTTGCAGCTACGCTTAAAAAAAAATTACACTCCGAGCTGTCACTTTTTTCGGATCACGCGGCTCGGTAACAAGGAAGTGTATTAAAAGCCCCTGTAAAAGAACACACACACATTCACCTTTAATCATCCATCAGGTGCCATCCGAGCAGACGTGAGGGTGTTAATGTGCAATGCGGATGCCTGTAAAATTAAACTCCTTTGGAGGTAAAAAAAAAAAAGAGGGAAAAAGAAACAATAAAAAACAACAGATTTTATGCTGTAGATTTTTAAATGCAATGCCCGAGACTGACTGCTTACCATCCCATACAGAAATATAATCTACTGTAATACAGTACATTGTAATGTATGTTGTGTGTTATTCAGTATATTTGCAAGACATAAATTCTAGATTTCATATATTTTATATTTATGTAATTTTATATATTTATGCATTATGTTGTACACTGCTGCACTGGTTAGCGCTATCGCCTCACAGCAAGAAGGTTCTGGGTTCGGTCCCCGGGTCAGCCGTGAGTGTTTTTCTGTGTGAAGTTTGCATGCTTTCACCGTGTTCGCATGGGTTTCCTCCGCTTGCTCTGGTTTCCTCCCATAGTCCAAAAGCGTGATATATATAGGTTAATTGGTGACTCTAAAATGGCTCCGTAAGGTGTAAGTGAGAGTGTGATTGTGTGAGTGTGTGCCCTATGGTGTGTTGCTGCCTGCCCAGGGTTGTTCCCCACCTTGTGCCGTAAGTTCCTGGGACAGGCTCTGGTCCCCCCGCGACCCCTGTTGGGATTCAGTGGTTTGGATAAAGAATGAATGAATTTCCTACGTTCAATAAAACTCAAGATAAATGTTTATTGTCATAAAAGTTGATGTATCATCAAAGATTAAAAGTGTTTGATAGGATTAAATTAAAATAGTGTAGAATCACCAGGGCTTTTTCTCGAAAATGATGTGGCCCTTGTTTTACACCACATTTGGACAACCACAGAACTCTCAAAAAACACGTGTGATAAGAGTCTTACGCTACAGCTGCACTTCTCATATCCCACAGAACCCTTGGCTCTCGTGGCGTTCCTCTGCAGTGCTGCTAAATCGACCCCAATACATTTTTCACCATGTTTTTATGGGTTCACATTTGCATTTCCAGTGCCCTTCAAAGTAAATTATTCCAGCAATTTTCCACTTGACTATGAGCTAAGAGAACCGTCTTTTGAGTGTAAATTTTTGGGCAAATGTGTGTTGTGATTTAAGTGGAATTCATTCACAAACGTTGGTCTTAAAATGTCAGTGAGCACGTCAGCCAAAACAAAGTGTTACTACGGATTAATTACAGCTTTTTACAACCAATTTAACACATTTCTCAGTACCTTGTTCACGTTTTGAAGTCTTCACACATGCAGCACATCCAGAAACTCTGAGCTAGACAAAAATGTCTGTCATTTGCTTAATGCAAAATAAATAATAATAATAAATAATACAAAATAAAGAATCAAGACAGTTCTAAATTAAATCATCAACATCACTTTCTTCTTCTTGTTCTTCTTCATCTAGGATAATAATGCAATATAAAATAAAAATACAGAAAATATAATCAAGACTCTTCTAAATTCTAAATTAATTCATCATCATCATCATCATCATCATCATCATCATCAACAACAACATTATTATCACTTTCTTCTGCTTCTTCTTCCTCTTCTTCTTCTTCTTCTTCTTCTTCTTCTTCTAGGATAATAATGCAATATAAAATAAAAATACAGAAAATATAATCAATACTTCTAAATTCTAAATTAATTCATCATCATCATCATCATCATCAACAACAACAACAACAACAACAACAACATTATCATCAGTTTCTTCTGCTTCTTCTTCTTCTTGTAGGATAATAATGCAATAAAAAATAAAACTACAGAAAAATTTATAATCAAGACAGTTGTAAATAAAAGCATCATCATCATCATCATTATCGTCATCATCATCATCATCACTTTCCTGCTTCTTCTTTCAAAGTTAGATAATAATGCAAGATAGAATAACATGATATTATTGTCATTTTGTGAATGTTCTCTTTATTATTCATATTTTAAAAACTGAGACAAATAATTTCTTTTTAAATCATCATCATTATCTTCTTATTTTCTTTTTCCTGTGAATATTTTTATCCATAATAATGCAGCACTGAGTAAAATCAGACTCAGGAAATACCTTTTTAAAATCTTTTTATTAAATCAAGACAAATAACTGATTTAAAAATAATACATGAGTTAATTAATTAATTGCACAACCCAAGTTCAATTCCTGCATGTAAATTTTCAAGGCTTTGGTCAGGTTTTTAAGGGAGTGGACGGACATTTCGAGTGCTTTAAAATTTTATTCACATCTTCCTGTGTCATTTAGCATTCTAGCCTTCACCTCCCCCAGAACCCACTTCTCCCAAACATAATGAATGTTTACTGGCAAAAGGTTAATATTCACTCAGCAGAAAATGGCTCAACAGTGTATTAATGAGTCCATTACCAACAGTGATGGATACAGAAATTAGTTTCCTTTAGTGCTGTGATCATTTCAGTCGTATTGATTAGTGGTGTGATGCATCCGTTAGCCGTCCTCTCGTCTCTGTGGCCTTATGGGTAATCTACGTGTCGTAGCCCTTCACAAACTAGAGATGGAAGTTTAATTGCTGCCAAACACACACTCACACTCACACTCACTCTTCATCTTTATAGTCCCTCCTACGCTGAGTAGAAACTAAGTCTATTTATTAAATGTAGAAAACTATTAACCTACTCTGGCTTTTCTGACAATTCATCATCATCATCATCATCATCATTGTAATAATCATCATCGTCGTCATTGTCATCATCAGCATCGTCGTCATCGTCGTCATCGTCATCATGGTCATCATCATTATCATCATTATTATCATCATCATTATCATCATCATTATCAACTTTATCATTATCATCATTATCCTCATCATTATCATTATCATCGTCATTACCCTTATCATTCTCATCATCATCGTCATCATTAACATCATCATCATCATCATCATCATCATCGTCATCATCATCATCATCATCATCATCATCATCATCGTCATCAGCATCGTCATCATTGTCATCACCATCATTGCCGTCATCATCATCATCATCATCATCAGCATCAGCATCGTCATCAGCATCGTCATCATTGTCATCATCATCATTATCGTCATCATCATCACTGCCGTCATCATCATCATCATCATCATCATCATCGTCATCAGCATCGTCATCATCATCATTGTCATAATCATCATCATCATCATCATCATCATCCCCGTCATCATTGTCATCATCATCATCACCATCATCGTCGTCATCATCATGATCATTGTCATCATCATGATCATTGTCATCATCACCATCATCATCGTCATCTTCATCATCATCATCATCATCATCATTGTAATCATCATCATCATTGTAATCATCATTGTAATCATCATCATCATTCTTATCACCAATATAATCATCATCTTCATCATCATCATCATCATCATCATCATCATCATCTTCATTTGCAGCATCACCAAAATCATCACCATCATTTTTCTCTGCTTCTGAAATCAATGATAATGCATTGTAGAATTAAACAAGACTAATGTCTTTTTATTCGCATTATTTGTAAAATCAAGACAAATTATTAATTTAAAATAAAATTGCCATGATCATTATGATGAACATCAGCATCGTCTTCATCACAATCCTTTTCTTCTTCTTATATTGAACAATAATGCAAGGCAGAAAATAACAAAATTACTGTCTTCAGTGTGAATTAAATGAAGCTGTTAGTTTCTACGTTGTGCTACACGTACCGTGCTGAGCGAGGAAGCGGTGCAGGTGAGACGTCTCTAACGCCAGAGTCTTATAACCAGTCCATTAGTGCTCATGCAAATTTGATGAAATTGTTAGTGCAGATGTTAAACTGATGTAAAAGGGGGAGACATCAAAATGTGGTTATGGTGCTGCTCCTGGAGTGACCCTGTAGCAAACACAGCAAATATAAAATAACATGAATAAATAAGTATAATCATCACCATCATATTCATTCGCATCGCTTTCTAAAAACTGAGTTTACAAAGAGCTGCAGAGTTTGCCATTTTAATAATCTCACTTTATAATCCAGTGTGAGCTCTTAAAGTTAGAGCAGTATATAAGCCAGTATTATATAGAGGACAGAGAAAAAGGCGATCCGTTTTTCTTTATTATTGCTGTATGTTACGGTATTTGCAAAAAGGACGTGAAAACATAAGTTTACAGCCTTTCTTTAAAAAAGTAAAAATATTTTACTTTTACATTCTCATTTCTCCTTTTTACCTTCTTCCATCATTTTTATCCATTTCTACTTCATCATTTGAAAAACTACACAACATTTTCATTATATTTCCTTAATTCTTATGGATATTAAAAGTGTTCAAATAAAGTAATTTATCTGAGTCAGAACTTTTGTGTTCTTTTGTGAACTTATGCAAGCCAAAACTCAAAACACTCCCTACCTCCAAAATGTCAGTGAAACCTTCTGTGATTAGTGTGATTACCTTGTTTAAAACTACAGGTTTTCATATTATTTTAACACCAGATTTTTAAAATTAATTACTAAATTAAATAACTCAGATGTATTTAGCTATTATTTCTCTGTAGCTTGTAGTTCAGCTAATTACATTATTACAACAGGAACTTTGGTTATAGTTTAGATACGTTTTATCATAAGTAGCTGGTAGTTTGAAGAGCTGGTCAAGAGTGACGATGACTTTCGTTCATTTTATTTAGACTGTGAAGAGCTCTGTGAACAGCAAACCCATCATCAGCTTGAGTCTCTTTCTTTATTTAAATATGGCATCATGTTTTATCTTCCCCAACCGGATCAATCACACTTACGCGTGAAACACACCTGTGATTACTCCAAATGAGATGAGCCTGCATTTTTTTCTCTCTCTGCAGCTAGCTGTTTGTATTCGTGTTGCTGCTTTGTTGGATATAATCTGCTTGGGGATCGCGTGGCTCTGACAACGCTTTATTGGACGGTGTCATAAACGCCACTTAGAGCAAGCGGCTGGCTTTGATTGCCAATTCTTTCTCCTACCTAAGTGCCAAGTGACAAACATTGATTTTTTTCCAGCTCTGGAGAAGAACGAGGCAGGGTGGATACGGAGACCGTGGTTTGTGATGAGTGTGTGTGAGAGAGATACAGACTGTAAAAAATTCCCTATATATTTACAGTATACTACTGGGAGCAGAGTTTATCTGTATTTCTTACAGCAATTTTACTGTGTTTAAGATTTACAGTATGATACCATAAATACATAATGCATCATGAGATGGTAAGAAATATCATCATCATCATCATCATCATTTTCATTTCTTCTAATGCAAGATACAATAAAAGCAGACTTTTGTCCTATTTAAGAGTAATTTTTGTATCGACTGGACCAAAATGTTGGCCTTATAAGGTTATCGTTGGCGTCAGCTATATAAATGTCATATAAAGACACTCCAAATGTTTTTGTTTTAAAATCTGTTCACTCGTAGATTGCCATTGTTGTTTACAATGCATTCTGGGTAGTGATGTCACATGGTTGCAACTGTTTCGATCCTCTCTTGCTTATGATACCTATCAGATGACCACATGATGAACACGTCTTCAGTTCAGCCTTTGAACCTTAGCGCACCGTAAGACGACCAGAGGGGTGAAGAAGAGAGAGTGGGGCAAAATCGCTGGTATCTGTGCGGCAACTGCTTGTCACTGCCAACCCACAGTTAGAGTGTTTGTTGTTAAGAGCTCCGCTTTCTGTCAGCTGCTGTTCGGGGTGAACTAGCTGGATCAAACTAGCGTAGCATTATCATATTGTAGAGCTAATGCTGTTCACCCACTTTTGGACTGTCCCTTGTATTCCCCCAGTGTTCCCCTGTTTTCGCGGTGCCTGTGCATGTACATATACAGTAAAACGCTATAACAAGATATAGCGTCATTTGCAGACACTCCGTGAACAAGACACATTAAAATTTCCCCGCAGTTTGCCTTTACTGGGATGGACAGCAACTGACATCATCGACCCAGAGTGCATTGCACATGCAAAACAATAGCCGAATTCGTCGTACAAATTGTGTATTAAAACGTGAGGATTCTCTAAATAATTTAAGTATTTCACATGCTTCTATCTATGATTTTTTTGTACGAAATTTCGATGTACATGTCTAATAAGTCAGGGATCCTTTTAAGACAAATTTTTAGTTTTAATCAACATCATCATCATCACTGTTATAAATTGACAGTATATTTACAGTAAATTACTGGTAGCAGAGTAGCTATCCACTTTTTACATTTTGTACAGCAATTTTACTGCATTTAAGATTTACAATATGATACCATAAATAGATAATGCAGCATGGGATTGTAAAAATATACGAAATTTACCCAACAAAAATTACTATATCTTTTACAGTATTGCATTGCTTTATTCTATAGATTTACAGCCTTGCTTTTAAAAATGTACAGTATTTTTCTGTCTTATGAAATACAGTCAACAATTCAGGGAATCTGTAAATTTACTAAAATTGGTTACAGAGTGGAATACTTCAGATCTAGAGTATGTTCCTTTGTTTGCAAAGAATTGACAAAATTTGGTGTAGATTTAAAGCCATTCTTTTTTTAAAAATCCGCATTTTACTCTGTTATGAAATCACAGTAAACTACTATAGGGAAATAAATGTCAATTTACAGCAATCGGTAACACTGTAGAGAGAGAGCGAGAGAGAGATAGAGAAACTCCTCCAGCGCTCTCATAGAGATGGATACGTTTTTGGGAATCGCTTGCTATGAGACCGCCCACAGGGACATGCAAGTGGAGGACAGCTTTGCAAGTCTTTCATGCAATAGATTTCTTGCAGGCCGGATCAAACCAGAGTTATTCCCGTGAAAGCCAGCTATGCATACCTGAGCAGGGGATTACACAACTAAATAAAGGAGCACAAGGTGCCTAAAGTGCAATGTAGCCTCGCTAATGAAATGTTAAATAACTTAATAACTTCTCTCCCTTGTAGGGGTTTACACCATTTTACAGAGATCTTTAAGATCAGCTCCATCGAAAGAAATTTTCAAGAAACAACTCAATACACGTTTGTTTAAACAGGCATCTGGGTGTATATACTGTATATATATATATATATGTATATATATATATATATATATATATATATATATATGTATATATATATATATATACATATATGTATGTATATATGCCATATAGGTTGATTGGAGACTCCAAATTGGCCCTGTAAGTGTGGATGAGAGTGTGATTGTGTGAGTGTGCGTCCTGCGGTGTGTTGGCGCCTGCCCTGGATTGGTTAGTCCCTTGTGCCCGTAGTTCTCGGGATAGGCTCCGGTCCCCACCGCGACCCCTGTTTTTAGCGGGATTTGGTGGTCTGGATAATCAATGAATGAATGAATGAAGTTATAAAAGTTGTGATACATTGATGCAGGCTCAATATTTTGCAAGGCTACACAGACTATTTACACTTTATAAAATTTTGCCATGTGGCAATAACAATAACTCGTCAATAATTAGTCATACAAAATATCATGAAACATCAGGATGGATCAGGAATCGCCCACTCAGACTGCAAGGTTAGTTTAGGCAAATAACTGATATCTGATATCTAATAACTGATCAAAAAATCTAAATCAGCTACTAAGCTAATAACACTGCCACCCGACTTTTATTCTGTAGGTAGGTGTTAATGGTAATAAGATGTTAACAAACAGCTGATGAAGGTGACAGTTTAACATTCTGCCTGAGACAAGGTGATGCGATAAGCTGAGCATATAATAAGATATGAGATCTTGCCAAATAGAGATCCTGCATCAATGCCATTCATTCATTCATTCATTCATTCAAACCACTTAAATCCCAACTGGGGTCACGGTGGGCCTGGAGCCTATCCCGCCAACCCACCGCAGGGCACATACGCTCACACAATCACTCTCATATTCACACCTTACAGGGCCAATCTAGAGTCGCCAATTAACCTATAGAGCATGCTTTTTGGACTGTTGGAGGAAACCGGAGTACCCACACGAACCGGGGAAAAGCCCTACAGCCGAGCCGTGGCTCGAACCCAGGACCTGTCACTTAAGTAACACAATTAATTAGATTTTATTTACTTACCTGCTTTGCTTTCCATAAGAAGAAATAAAAACCATTATCATTTTTAATTTTTTTATTACAAATTAATTTTATATTTTTTTCTTCTTTATTGATTATATTACATATTCTAGGTTATGCTTGTTTTACAGAACATTATCACGTCGTACTTCATACCTTCACACCATATTTTAGAGACTGCCGTGATGAACGTATGTCAATTGCGGCACCAAAATCACAACATTTTATGATGAAAATAATTTGTCAGAGAAAGAAACGTAATATGTTGTTACGTCAGCTTTTCAGGTTCAGGCCTATGACAAAGCGAGACGTTTTAATGCATTTATCTGAGGGACAGACGGCATTATTTCACACAGCTTTGTTTCACACGCTGCCGTACTTCCCTCTTGAATTTTAAAGTGAAAACCTGTGGATTAAACTGGAGAATGAGCATGTCAAAAAGAGGGTCAGGATTCATATCATCTTTCGCAAAAAACAGGAGAAGAGAAACGGCGATTGCACAAAAGATTGTAGCGTAATCGTAAATGAATTCCTTTTCAAGTCCACCTCTCCAGTCCTTTAGATTCCGTTTTTCTCTCTCACTCTGTTTTTCACTTTTATTCTTTCTGTCTTCCTTGCACTGAATCAGCAAAAATCATGTCAGATCTCACTCTTCGTCTACACTTTCTCTCCTTTTCTTTTAACGCTTCTTTTTTTTTTTAAAGACTGGTTTCATAGACGTTATATACTTTATTATTATATACACTACAGCAGAAATGTTTTTATTTTCAGTCAATGTGCAGCTCAAAAGTGCAAATACATATCATATTCATAAAGCTGTACGTTTCAAAAAATATTCATCCAGATTTTCTTTCTGTGACACTCAAACAGTGACAGATACGATAGTGCCATATGTTTGTGTTTTCAGTTTTAATCCCCTCCTCCACAATGTTTCCTCACAGTGTTTCGATTGTCGTCTCACAACAATCTCGGTATTAAAGGAGTAACCTAAAGTTTGGAATTTACACGATGCTTAAAAATGAATGCAATGTGTGCACAAGCTGCAGAATCCGTGCTTCGTTTTTTCACTCATTTTTCCAACTGAAACCAAAAATCAAAACCCGAAAATGTGTTTTTTAAAAATATTATTTTCCAAAAGCAAAATGAAAAATGAAAAAAGAAAAATTCTCTGACTGATTTTCCTACCAATTTAATTACCTTCCCCACTACTAGATTTTTCTTTGCTATAACACTCAGACCTGGCTCTCTGGCTTTGTCGGCCCTTTCAGGATTTTGCGGGTCTTTTTTACGATTGTTCCAGCCAAATATGCCTGATCTTGCGGCGGCTTTTCTAAAATAAAATAAAAAAGTGATGAAACTAGTGGTGTTTTTAGCCGCGTTGTTGCAACTAAGTTGGGGGAGCAAGTGAAATCACTGCCGTATGGCTCAGCGTTTTGTGGAAAATGACAATGATTGGTCAAAAAATGTGGAAAAGTTGCAGTAATTGGTCAAAATTTCAATTGGATTGGCTGAATTTGCGTTTATAGTTGTGATCGCAACATTGCGAAATCCTGGAAGGTCTGCTTTGTAACCCAACATGATAGAAATCTTTACGTCTTTAACTCCACCGCCTCTCGTCTTTTCGCCAGTGTTTCACAACTGCATCTAATCTGGTTCAAATATAAGATATGAATTCAAATGGCTGCTCCCTCAAGTGGTCTGATGCATGAAAGAGTTCATTAGCAATCTAGATAATCATCTTAAGATTGGGGAACTGATCTCTCTTCACACAGCCATTAGATCATCTGTTGTTCCAGTGACTTGAATATTTTCCTACTACCCATGAAGATTAGATTTTTGGGGCACAATTTATTTATTGTCTCATTGTTTAGGATGTCTGATTTCTGAGTAATTTAAGGATTAAATTTTTAGGCAGTCATACCAAGAATTGTGTCTCCAAACCATTTCAGACTCAGCTGTCTAATTCTTAATTCCATCCTCATTACTCCCTACTCCAAAATCTGTACCTCTTTATCTCGTCTCCAGCTCTTTTTGTCTAGATAATAACTTTCAATGTGAGGCACATCATTTACTGTCCTCACTCCCAAACCCTGGAATACTTCTCCCCCTAAAGCTACGTAATACCTTCTCTATCATCTTTCAAAACACAGTTTAAAACCGATATTGGATGGCACCGATCCAATTTATGGATCAGATATTGGTCCGATAACGGGTCAAATAGCTGGACCGGGTATCGGTGGCATTGGGCCGATCTGTAAATGTGCGCAGACTCAGTTGGTTCTACATGGGAAGTGTTACTGTGGCAAAGCTGGTTTATCGTTCGACATTCACACTAATTCCTACATATTGATATGACAATGAACAGAACAAGCAACGCAACAAACTACAACCCTAAAAGCAAATCACACGATAGTACTCTTTAATTTCCTTAACAACACCAGCTCTCGCACACAATTCCCGATGGTTTTAGCTCGGCAGGATTAGGGACCGTCATAAAATTACACAACTGTGTTAAAATGAATAATTTTTGGGGTGTTATTTTAATAATAAATAACTTTGCATATACATACGGGTGTGTAATTATTACATTGTTTTAGTTAGGAAAACAGTATTTAAGTCAAGTATTTCCTTAAGCATAACAGAATAATCTCAGTCTCCTCCTCACATAAAAATACACAATGTTATCAGATCGGTACTCAGTATCGGTCGATACCCAAAGTCCAAGTATCGGCATTGGTATCGGAACTGAAAAAGTTGGATCAGTGCAGCCCTATTTAAAGCACATCTTTTCACTTAGCGCTATCCTTCTTATGAACTGTCTGACTGTAATGTTCTTTGCTGTTGTGGTATTTGTGGTGTAAGTGTTGATTAAACACAACGAGATGTGACCTCTGCATTTGACCCATCCGTGGGCAGCTTTTTTTGCAGCACCCGGGGGGAAGTGTTTGGAGGCCGAATTTGCTCATGAGTACCTCAGTGGTACTTTTACAAGTCTCGGACTTTTGTTCAAGGTACCATTACACTAACAACTGCCCTGTATTTTTGCAAACTTATAATGTAAAACACAAATATTGTTTCAATCTGTTGTTTCAATCACTTGGATCTTCCAATCAGCGGTGGATTAGAGTTGGGGCACAATTAATATAATAACTCGTTGTCTGGTTTCTTGAGGTGTGAACCTTCACTGGTCTCACGATTCAATTTGATTACGATTATCAGGTCAATGATTCGATTCGATACGATATCTCCATGCATCACGCTGCATCAGATTTTCTACATTTATTCATATTGAACGCAGGTTGGGCATAAATCGCAGATTGGGCAGCCATACTTACTACTGGGATGTTCTTTTTAACTAGAATCTTTATGCTGTAGCCAGAAAATCACCAACCAATATCATTATGATATAATCCAGGGCTTCTTAACTGCTTCTGTCCCAGGATCCACCACGCAGACTAAGGGGGAGTATTTTTTATTTTTCTATTACTTTTTTCATGATTCATAAAGATGCCCAAATCATCTGGAAATGGATTGAAAAATATATCAAATGTAATAGTTTTTAAAAAGTGAAACTAGACTACACGTCATGGACTAACTACAATGCTGTTGCGGACCACTAGGGGGCAGCTGACCGAACGGTGAAAGGCCTGATTTAATCAATTATGGTGTGCCACTGCATCAATGCAGAATTGTCCGCATCTGTATCATGATGCATCAATTATGTGATTCATTTCAACACCCCTACTGGGGTGTGTTTCCCAAAAGCATAGTTGCTAACTATGTTAGCAACTAACAAAGTGTACCTTAGCAACCAAGACAGTGTACATTAGCAAGTAAAAAAGTGTACATTAGCAACTAAAATACTGTACGTTACCAACTAACATAGTGTACCTTAGCAACTAACGTAGTGTACATTAGCAACTAACATAGTGAACATTAGCAACTGACAAAGTGTACATTAGCAACTAACATAGCGTATGTTAGCAACCAACAAGTGTACATTAGCAACTCAAAAAGTGTACATTAGCAACTAACATAGTGAATATTAGCAACTAACAAAGCATACATTAGCAACTAACATAGCGTATGTTAGCAACTAACATAGTGTACATTAGCAACTAGCATAGTGTACGTCAGCAACTAACATAGTGTACATTAACAGCTATGCTTTTGGCAAACGCACCCATGTAATTTTCACATTTTTACAACTTTGTTTTGCCTCTCAGTCATATGAGACACATTTCCACTCAGAAACATTGGTGTTGGTGCAAACATTCTGTATTATCACGTGTTAAGTCTCTCATACCTCTGCCTCGAGCATTTAAAATCACTGATGTTTACCCCCCGCCGTGGTCAGGCCGAGCAACACTGACAGGACTCAAGAGAGGATGCAGTACATCAGCGGATGTGCAGTAAGAGCGTGTTTACTGATTAATCGACCGTATTGATTGTCTTAAGTCAGAGACAAGAGTAAAGACAGCAGTGAAAGACTCACCGGGCAAAAAACAGAAAGGCAAAAAGCAAACAGTTAATAATCATGGCTGATGAAAAGGTTAGAACAACGTGGGAGAGTTTTGTGCGAAAAAAAAACAAGGGGGAAGGTGATGGTAATGACACCCTGTTAGCATAATCACCACCGTGTTGGAAAACAAAAAACATCACTTGTGGTCCTGATTAAAGCCAGATAAATAAATAAATACTTAAATAAAATCCAACAGCACCAACATTGTGCGCTCACACAGATGTATCAGGTTTCCCTTCGTCTGGACGTGGATTTTTATGTGAAAGTTTATGTGCCGCATTCGTCCTTAATATTAGTGATGGTTTGGATGTCGGCGATAAATAAGTGATGGCAATAAGTTAGCAGTAAGCCAATCAGAAATGTTAATGTTTATCGTGTTTTTGTAACCCTGAGGGCTCGATTTAAATGTCATAACACAGATGTAATTACCATCGTTCTTCATATTGGTTCGTAAAAAATGCACCAGGAGTACTATTAATAGGCCATATGTTCCACCGTACACTCTCATTCATAAATAATGACATATTTTAACATAAAATTTAGTACGACCCTGAACCTGATTATTGTGCAGAAGATGTCTCTCTTCGACTGCGGTAGACTTTTTCGGTAATCAAAGAAAACGTGTCTCGCTATGGCTTCAATCAAGTGTAAATATGCTTAACGCATAACACATAGATGATATGGTAACAGCTGAATATTAAAGTCCGACCATCCGAAAAACGTGCAAAACGTGTCTCATAAAATATGAATTTCAGTTTGACTCAGAAACAGACCAACAGGCCTGATTGAGCTCGATCATAGCTTAGGAAAAAAAATGGGAATTCTGATCTTTTAACAAGTACAAGTGAGTAATAAACAAGAATCAGTATTTAGAATCTGTATTTATTTTACTTTGATTTTGATGATTTACAAAATGTGAGAGCTCCGTCATTAATTAGTTTTTATTAGCTATTAATGAACTGTAGCTGGTTCATTAAAGAAGCGTACCTTAATAATTTTTTTAGGTCGATTAAATTTAAAGGTCCCATATTGTCAAAAATTCTCCTTTTCTGTTCGTTGGACGTCCATTTGGGTCTGTTCTGCCTCTACACACACTGTTTGATAAAAATGTTTAATTGTATTAGTATTAATTTACGAATGTTGGAAATCGTGTGTTTAAACCAGTCGTTTAGATTTCTCCTCTACTTCTACATCACAGTAGGGGACATTTGAATAACTCCACCCTCCTCTCTGAGAAGCTGCGCCCACCAGGTAGAACTGCTAACGCTTCCTGATCCGCCATGTTTTCTCACAAGCGCTAGTGTAGGAATCACAATGAAGAAGTCTAGCGGCTGAGTGTTGTGTTGAACATGTATGGCTGTATGGATGGTCTGTTAGCAGCAGACGTGTTGATTATTTTCACGTGAGGTAAACGCTAACTAACATAGTGTACATTAGCAACTAACATAGTGTCGCTAACATACTGTAGTTAGCAATATGTTAGCAACTATGCTTTTGGGAAACGCTCTCCAGATAATCACAATCTCTTTAACCTGAATCAGGTGTTTTACTGCTGGAAATGTAACAAATACTGCACATGCAATGTTAGAAATAGATATTAGATTAATTTTGTTTAATATGAAGTGGATTTAAACTTTTTAGAGCGAACCTCAATAGTAATGACTTTGTTGCAAATGAAATTTTGAATGGATTTTTATTTTCACCAAAAAATATGAGCGAAAGCCACAGAGCTCCTCTTTTCCATGACTCACTGTGTATCGTTAAACAGCACAGTGCATGTTGATGTGAACAGCGTGAGTGTGTGTCGTGATGTGAGCACCTGAGCAAACACATTTGCATGCAGTGTTAAACGCATTTAAACCAAGCCCTACAATTCCAAAGCCGTCGGAGAGGAGCCGTTTAATTTCATTTTTTTCGAAACTAAGCCAGACTTTGCCGAGGCGAGTGATAAACAAGTGAAAATCTTCGTTTTGACATTGACAATATTCCAGAGGCCTTCCCTTTAATAACCAATTTATCTTGCATGGCAGAAGCCTGTAGCACAGCAGATGTTGGGGAAACACCCTACTGCTCCGGCCGTCTGTATTGTTGCTGCGTTCATTATCGTTCTACATGCAATGGGAGGGAAAAAAAAACTCTAAAGAGCGGCTGGTTTAAAGTTGAACGACGAGCAATAGAAGCGTTTGGAGTTTTGCTAAGGAGTCTTGTGCACGATAATGACAATATTGAACTTCGCCGTTAAAAAGAGTAATTAGTCTATTAGTTGCTGAGGGATAATAGCAAAAAGGAAATGACGATTCGGAAAAGAACGCCATGTCACTATCCCACAGTGCTAAGCAGCCGCTGGAGAGGAGATTATATCTGGTGTTCAAAGTTGTAAAGGTAAAAGAGTCTGAGGGTAATTTTCAGACTCAGACTAATTAAACAATGCAAACAAATTGTGGAGTGTTTGGCGTCGAAGCACTACTCATCCGTGGAATGTGCCGCGTAATGGGTTTGTCTGTGCGATAATGTGAAGGAAAATGGGAAAAGTGCAATTGCAACAATGCGGAAGTGAAAAAGACGGGACTTGGAATTGGTGGATATCTTGGTTTGTATCTTATAACTTGTTTTGGAGAACGTTTGTTTAATCAGGAACAAGTGATTTCAGGCGTCACCGATTTACACTTATTCATCTCTGCAAACTTCCGGCAGGACTCTATTGCGCAGACTGCTGGTATATGAGCGATAATGCGAAAGGTAGAGGAGGGAAAAAGGTAGATAAATGAAAAATAAATCTAAAATGAATCTATATATGGCTGAGGGGTAAGGACACTTAACTCATTGCATGCATCATCGTAGTAGACATGATTTATAGAGCAACTTGTTCCCAAAACGAAAAGAAACAAAAAGGAATAAAATCTTCTTTTCACAAATATAAATATATTTATGTTCTGTATAATATATTTATATATATATACAACAGTTTGCCACCATCAACACCACTGGTGTTTTTTGAGGTGGGGGGGAAGCTGGGGAAAGTGGGATAGAGCAGATCGATAAAATGTTTGTTATAAATACAGACGCATTCTTCAAACCACTGTTTTTTGTTGGGGGAGGGGCTTAGCGCGGGAGTGTCTAGGCTTGGGTGTGGGCGTGGCTTTCGCCTGTCTGTCATTCCCGAGAGCCGGGCGAGGAGTCTGCCCCCTCGTCCATCTCCCACTGGAAGTTCTGTCCGGTCATTTGGTAGAACATGTTGTTAAAGGGCCGGTAGAACTTGTGCAGTCTGCGGATGACGTCCGGGTCGATTTTGGGGTGAGTCCTTCCCTTGGACTTGCCCAGGCATCGGGGCGTGCTGCTGTCCTCGGGCTTCTTCAGGCAGGGGAAGCCTTTGGTCTTGTTGAAGTAGAAGTGTTTGTCGGTGACGATGCGTTTGAGGCCCAGGAAGTCCTGCACCTTGGCCATTTCACCGGCCGGATCAACGATGAGGCGCTCGCCGCTGACGAAGTGCATCTGGGACAAAGGGAAGTACTGCAGCCAGCTCTCCAGGTGCAGGGCATAGATTCCAATTCGCAAGGCGCTCCATGAGGCATCGATCAGACCCAGAGTCCGGTTCTTGAAGGCCAGCACCTCGAATGTGGGGATCTCGGGCCGCTTGGACAGCGTCTGCGTGTAGTCGGAGATGGCCCGCGTCACCGGGTTGCGCACCACGATGATCAGTTTGATGTCCTTGGCCATGGAGTGGATGCGCTTGGGGGCGCTGTTGGTCACGAAGTAGCTGGGCGTCTTCTCCATGGTGATCTGGCCTTCCAGCGTAGATGGCATCAAGTCCCTGCAGAGGAAGGCCAGAAGATGAGAATTAGAGCCAATTTTGACATGTAGCAACTCAAAAACAATAGCGAATAGTGAACATAATTTGTTGCCGTACTTGAGTGGCTTAAGTACCTTTGTGTATCTGTCATGTAGGCAGCGCAATTTTTCGCATTTACATTTTCATACACAGACGGACTAACATGCATAAACATGTGTCACTTGTTAATCAATATGATCAATCATCTGTGTGCAAGACATCAGGCTTTACTAAACATAGCTAACATTGTAAAACAAAACGTTAAATCACATTGTCATGTTATGACTGAGGCATAAGGGGCATGAGGAGCTGTACTGTGGATTTGGAGAACCATTACTACCCAAGCCAAGAGTGGCAATGCTAAAACCTAAAAATTGTGAGAAAAAGTGAGCAAAAATTTTTGAAAATTACATTTGAGGGAAAATACTGTTGTACTTTAAGTTTAAAGGGAGAACTTTTACTTTTAGTTTTGATACTTGTGTATATAAGAAGTCATATAGTTTTGTACTTTTACTAAACTGGAAGTTAAAAAGGGGAAATTCTATTTACACCTTTGACACTTAAGTGCATTTCAGGCAAATTACGAGTAAAAATACAAGTAGAAGTTTAAATGGAGAACTTCTAATTTAGCTTTTGATACTCAAATTCATTAGAAGTCAAATACCTTTGTACTTTTGCTGAAGTGGAAGTTTAAAAGGAGAATATTTTTTAGGCAGATTCTTTAGGACTTTCATGCAAGTGTACATTTAAAGGGATGACTTCTACTTTGATTCTGATACTTAAATTAAAAGTAAAAAAAAAAGTATTTTTTCAAATACTTTACATTTTTGTTTTTCTTGCGAGGCTTCAGTAAAAATGCAAGTAAAAGTTTAAAGACTTCTAATTTAACTTTTGATACTTAAATTCATTAGAAGACATATATTTTGTACTTTTACTCAAGTGAAAGTTTAGTCGGAGAGCTTCTACTTACACATTTGTACATTTTTAGGTAAATTCTTGAGGACTTTAACTCGTGTAACTTTAAAGGGAAAACTTCTACTTTTACTTTTGATACTTAAGTACATAAGAAGGCAAATACTTTTGCACTTTTACTCAAGTGGAAGTTTATATGGATGACATCTACTTTTTTATCAGGTTTTAAGTTCCAAAGAGGGCCTTTTAATACATTTATTCTTTTATTTTTGATGCATCTCTAAAAGTAAAAGTAAAAGTTTAAATGGAGGACTTCTAATGAAGCTTTTGACACTTAATTCCATTAGAAAACTAACTCTTTTGTACTTGTACTCAAGTGGAAGTTTAAAAGAAAGAATTTTACTTTAACTTTTCAAACATTATGTGCATATGAAGGCAAATTTTTGTATTTTTCCTCCAGCAGAAGCTAAAAGGGAGGACTTCTACTCCTACTTTTGCTGGATTAAAATTTCTACCTATTTACATACGCGCGGGATTAGCCCCTGATGGTCCAGATGCAGTTATAAATCTATAAATTATTAGAAATTACAAGTGGATTTAGGTGTTATCGTGGCTGGACATTGCGGCTGACGGGAAGGAACACACACAGCTAATTACACCCACCGAGTAACGTATGAAAGATAAAAGCAAGAAGATGAAAAGGCGAGCCAGTGAGCATGCTCATTGCCTAATTGACTCCATCTGTGTTTCTCCAGGAGCTGTTTTGGAACTTTAATAATGAGTTCACTGCATATCATTAATACTTGTGCGCCGGGGGGATTGTTTTGTCGTACATCTTTTCTGCGGTGGCGCTCGCCGTGTCTATTCTCAGCCTTCTTCGGCAAGCTGAGAAATCTGTTCTTCTTCTTCCACCCCGCACCAAACACACACACACACACACACACCACCACCACCACAAAACTGACCTCCCTTTAAGGTTAAGGGGGGGCCTCGTCGCCAAGGGAAACGGTGATTAATTATGACATTCCCTCTGATCACTTGTAGCCGTGGAGAAATGTCCCTGCTATCAAAGATTTATCGGACGGGACGACGGCGAGCAATTTGCCACTGCTGCAAATATTATGTTGGACTCTGTCCTCGGGACACAGCCGAAAGATGAATCAATGTGGAGGGTGGCTCAAGCCATTCATACGTTTAGAAAAATAAGTGTGGAAATTAAAAAGTAACTCGCCCCGTTCTTCTGCTTTTCTAACAAACAGCACCAGATCTATGTCCCAGAAGCAAGAGAGAAATTAATATTTAGTAGCAGGCTTAGCAGTGAACAATTCATTAAAATGGAATGCTGCACTTCTGGTGGAACGTTGTGTGTTTTCTTCTGCACGGCTAAAAAAATTTATAAGCTTGGAACTATGTCAACTAAATTGTCCACTATTTTTTAGGGTTTAAATATAAAATTCAAAAACAAATAGCTTTAAAACCCATATTTAAGTAAATCATGTGAGTGTGGCTTCCGTGCATTTAGAGCCCATTAATTTTGCACCAAGTCCTTGAGCAGGACTTACTTTATTATTTTACTTTCAGTCTGTGTTTCATCTGTTTTATGCTCCTTTTTGTATTTTATTGTGAGTTTGATTTTTAGATCTTAGATTTTGCAGGGGTTTTTTTCTTTTTGATTTTTGGAGGAAACAGCAGTATAAATATCCATTATTATTATTATTATTATTATTATTATATTATTATTATTATTATTATTATTATTATTATTATTATTATTATTAATCTTAATTAATCTTAGTAGACAGTTAAAGTATGTCAAAGTATGTCTTAGTATGTTAAACACAATGTCAAAAACAGTTTATTTTCAAATATATAAATATTGTATATAAATATATGAACAAGCTCTTTTCAACACTTTTAATTGGTGAAATGTTTCTAAAACTGTCAGGCCAATGTGAAGAATGACCATTAGAGTTGTTTTATGACAAAAAAATCAACAATTAACAAAAATGGACATTACACAGGTGCATATTAGAACTTTGAGTTGCTTATTTTTTTTAAATCAGTGCTAGGGAGAGTAAAGTCAAATAACCCCAGAACAGCCTTTCGGACCTCGGCTTTCAGATGCTATGTTACACACACTTACAGCATTTAGCAGATGCTCTGATCCAGAGGGACTAATTACAGTAACATTCTACCAAGAGCAATTTGGGGTTAAGCATCTTGCTCAGGGGCAGAACTTTACAAGCCGGCTCCCGTCCAGCTACACACTTACTCTACTTTATTAGCAACTCCAGCCTTGTAGCTGCACCTTGCCGGTGTCCACTTAGAGACGACAGTCCATCTGTGGCCATGTACAGTATGTGTGTGTGTCTGTGTTAGTCCTACAGTGAACAGTCAGTTTTAATATTCTCTAGGCTGAAAGTGTGTGTGGTGTGTGTCATACCAGCATGTCAGTGTCACTGTTGTGTTGAAAATGAACTCCAGGTAAATAATGGCAGCTCCACTGGGCTCGGCTCAGCTCAGCTATACGGTGTATATAGTGTACGCTATCATAAAAACCTCATTTATGTAATTATTGATACTTATTCTTTCTACAGTTTGAGTTATCTCTGCACCTTTGTCCGTAACTCATACATTACCTACACTTGTAAAATGACAACTATCATAAGCAACAATATTTTCATATTAACACTAGAGTTGAGAACATGCAAAGTCTAAGCAACATTAAAGATGTTTATTCAATATTTCTCTCTTACATATCTATAATGAGGAAATCACTTCACTGGAAGCAGTTATCAACACTGATCACATCATATGTTAAACTCAACAAATCACACTGAGCACTCCTCAAGACCAAACTCACTGTGTTATTGACTTGCAGAGTCTGAAAGAGAACTACATTTTTGGGCGTGATGGTGTTCCACATGAGAGTTGTAAGCACTAACACGTGTTTACATCGCAAATAATGTAATTAATGTGTTTTTATGCAATTACTTCAGTTTTTGTGCAGGAAATTACTCACAATTTCACACGAATGTAATGACCGGTAAGTTGAAAGTCATGTGATTCTGACGGTATGTGTGTGATTTCTGTAAGTTAAAGGGATTCTGAGTTGTTAAAACACTAATTAATAAACAACACAAAATGCCTGCGTCGGTCTCAAAGAATTTTAATAGTAATACTCTCAGAGTTGTGGTCTCGGCTGGTCTCCAAATAAAATCCTGAATCCTCTTTGTCCGAGTCCGTGACAAGACCAAGTACAAATACGACTGAGTCCGAGACAAGACCAAGACTTTTAAAAACTAGTCTCGAGACCGCTCTCAGTACTGCAACATTAATTAACGCTACATGAGAACTTCAACTGAACAATAAAGTCTATCTATCTATCTATCTATCTATCTATCTATCTATCTATCTATCTATCTATCTATCTATCTATCTATCTATCTATCTATTTTACATCTAACCCATTTCTTTATCAAGTGACCTATAAGAACAGTCAATGAAACATCTAAACAAACTGATCATTAAATTTATTTCACTTTGTAATATGAATCAGATGTGTCTCATTATGTGACTCTTTTTAATATTTACATCTTTTAGCAGACGCTTTTATTCAGAATGACTTCCATTTCCTAATTTCAGGAACAGTCTTCCTGGAGCAACTTGGGGTTAAGGATCTTGCTGAGGGGCCCAATGATGGTAGTGCTGTATAGGATTTGAACCCACGACCTCTTGTTCCAGAGATGAATGCCATAACCATTGGACCACCACCACCCCTATATGTTCACAACACACATAACTCATCTCGAGTTCAACCTCTACATCTTCATATGGAAACATGGAGAGAAATGTGTTTATCATAGATCATTCATATTTCAAATGAGTTGATAACGACACAGGAACTGAAATTGCACTGTTCAGGAAATCAATCTCCGCCCGTGTCTGCAAGTTATTTTGGATTTGACAGCTGTCAGTATCAAGCAAAAACGAGAGTGAACATGAACAAATCAATCATTTGCATGTTGGACACATTCTAAATGGACTCCTCTCTTGACGACAATCGAGCTCTAAGTGCGGAACACATCAAATGGTATGCACACACTCACACACACACACTTCTCTCTTCAGGGCCTTCCAGCAAACGCAGACACTCGTTCTCAAGTGGCTTTGTAATTTCATTTCTGTACCTGCATTGCACTCCTGATGGGTAATTTCCCAATGGATTATTCTTGGCTCTACATACTATAGCGCTATGGCCACTTGGGCCATAATGGGATATAAAACATATCTGCAGCTAGCTAGCAACACCACTCGCAGCAGTATTAGTTTTCATTATGCTCCATCAGCGGCCCACACTTCCTCAGCGTGGTAATGAATGGTTAAAGATTTTTTTCTCTCCTTTCAAGGTCCTTGGGAGTCGGCTATTTAAAGTCGGCGATAAAGCACCGAAGATGGTCGGGACTCTGTGTACCTACACTGTGTACAAAAAATAAGAAAGAAAAATGCAGTGACTGCAGAGCATTCTCACTCCAACTCTATGCTCACACTTCTGGATAAAACTTTAGCGTTATAGAACTTTTCATAACACGAGAATTGGAATATGAATACCTCAGGCTGTATATCCTTTATATCAGTATAGAGTCAAGGTGGGATGTAGGGAATGTATGGAATAATCTTGGGTCTGGGGTGGTGGTGCTGGTGGTCTAGTGGTTAGGATACACACCTCTGGACCAAGAGGTTGTGGGTTCGAATCCTACTTCCAGCCCTACCACCACTGGATCCCTGAGAAAGACACTTAATCACAAGTTGCTTCACGGAGACTGTTTCAGAAGGTCACAAATTCAAATCCTGGACCGGTAAAGGTACCAGAGAGGTACTCATGAACAAGGAACAAGGTAGCATCCCCAAACACTGCTCCCTGGGTGCTGCCCATGTCAGCTGCCCACTGCTCCTTCACTGATGGATCAAATGCAGAGGTCATATTTGGTTGTGGTGCACTGTGTGCCGTGCTGTGGTGTGTTCACAATGACAAATAATCACTCATTTTCACTTAAATGCCCTACATAATTCTACATAGCTTTGGTTGAATTAAGAAAACTGTATATTTCTACACAAATTCACATAATTGCATAATGTAACCTTGAGTTGCAACCAAGTTAACTAGCATGCTGGCATACTTACAGAACACATGGAGCAGCTTTATGTAATTAAGATACTATTTATTTATTTATTTATTTATTTATTTAGTTAGTTATTTTTATTCCTTACAAAATGGATTGTGCAACTTGAACCATAAGTCGCAGAAAGCTGAAACTTGGTCGATAAGTAGGGACTGCTGCTTAGTGATCAATCTATCTACTTTGCATAATATACAAAACAGACTTTTGCAAACTCCTTCTAGGCTGATTGGCTGATTACAGGCGTCAAATGAGTCTGCGGACTTGTCCTAATGTCGTAACAGAGCTTTTGTGCTGACACTTTCTGCATCAGCTGTGCGGCTTTTGCTTGGACCCAACTCATAGCCGCTTTCAGCTCTATTTTTATTTATTCAGATTTAATTTCTTGCAACATTTCTTTAGCTTCATCTGTTTAGAAATGCTCTTTTTTCAGCATTTGAAACACTACCCGAGATGCAAGAATGTACTCCGACACTAGACTTTCATACGAGTGACGTCCTTAAAACC
Organism: Distichodus sexfasciatus; assembly: GCA_032718565.1. Classification (NCBI taxonomy): domain Eukaryota; kingdom Metazoa; phylum Chordata; class Actinopteri; order Characiformes; family Distichodontidae; genus Distichodus; species Distichodus sexfasciatus. The sequence continues at coordinate 2,414,226 of JAVGVS010000040.1, forward strand.
TGGTGTTTCTCATTGGTGTTGAATTGGTAGAAGTGGCAGCTGATAGGCTAATGTGCCTGTGCAGTGCACGTTCATTGTATCACAGCACACTTTTAGCAACTGCAAGATGGAGTCCATCTTGGATATGAAACAACTTTAACTACTTGTCTTCTGTAGTTTATAGTGTAGCTAAGTGCTATATTAAATCAGTAGCTTGGTTGTAGCTTAACTATGTCGCTTCCCAAAAGCTTCTGTTGCCATGTTTTGTGGTAGGTTATGGAAAGGACAGGAAAGGACAAAATTGTCAAAGTTTTCTGCCCACCCAGCAAAACATGACAAGTTGGGGATGTGAATATGTTGGTGACTGAGAAAAATGGAATGCAATGCAAATAAAAAATAAACACAAATAAAAACCTACAAATAACCTTGGAATCTCTTCTGGTAGACGTGAGACGCTTTAACAGCTCTGTCAGGTCCCTCTGGACCACTCTCCAATTTAAGAAAGAAGGACGTTGGTCCATCCTTTTGTCCTCATCAAGCCTCGCCGTCACTCATTATACGTGTAATTAGAAAAATATGGAGATTACGGAGGCGCGATGGCGTCATCTGTGATTGAGGTCGAACTCATTTTGATTGGGAGAGAGAAATCAGTCATGGATGGTGTACATTTAAAATGTCAGGGGGAAGGGGGACGGACGAGGAGGCGGAACGGAGAACGCGACGCTGATAAACAAGCCGGTTTCCTTGCGGCCTTGCGCTCGGCCGGAACGGTAGGGTAAAAAAAAAGAGGAATGCAACGGTTAACGCGGTGGCGCGACGCAAGAGCGCCCAGGCGTGGGTCATTTGGGTGGGCAGGTAAATAAAGCACAAGGGGTTGCAAAGGCTCCTCTCACCATCTGCTGTTTACCTACTCATACAAATCACATAACATCCCCTGACCTTTTGTTCGATAGACCTCGCCATGCTTGCGTAACGCCCGCAACGCCACTTAAACACAATTGCCGTTACGCAAAGCCGAAATTTAATAAATGAGCTTGTTCTAAGTTATGTTAACAAAAGTAAACAGTGGAAAGACAATGCAGGACAAACACGACAAGAGAGAAGATTCATTGTTTTTTACAGTTTGTGGCTGTGTGTCTGTGTAAAATATACAAGTTAATGTTATTTCCCATGTTTATTTCAAAATTTCAGACATTTTTGGAGTAAATTATTTTACCTATTATCTTATTATCTTATGGAGTAAATGAACTTAATCTAACCAGGATGTTGCAAACTACACATAAATTATTTTACAATTATCTCATGAAAAGAATATGGTCCACAAGTCCACGGTGTCCTCATGCGCTGAGGTTTGTTTCCTATAATCAGCAAATTGAATAAGGTGTAAAGGTGTTGGAATATAACGTGAAATATCTACTATAAAAAGAATCTCAGCTATATATTACAGTATGGACTGCTGTAATATATGTATAATATATATGTATACATATCATTACTGTATATGTGACCCTCCATGGCAAAACCAGTCGCTTGTCGCAAATTTTCAAAATTCAGTTATTATGTTTTCATGAATCGGACAACATATGACTGAGATATCAACATCCAAAGGAGTCGGGTTTCTCCTGTCACGCCAAGAGAGAAACGGAGAAATCTGCCTTTGAAGTTGACTATCGCCGTAGCACATTTGGTGCGGTTGCGGCTACGTTTGTATTTACGGTAGCCTACGCTGCATTCACAGCCACACGGATAGCCGTGCCTTCTTAATGTGTTTGAGACCATCAGTTGTGTTGTGCAGAGACAGTGTTCTACTCCACATTATGACAAGAACCACTCAACTACATAAAGAGAAACGACAGTCCATCATTACTTTAAAACATGAAGGTCGGTCAATCCAGAAAATTTCAAGAACGTTGAATGTAAAACCATCAAACGCTATGATGAAACTGGCTCTCATGGGGCCTGCACCTGTGCAGTAACTTCTGACTTCTTCTTTGACATGGTTTGTTGGCAGTAACTTGGTTGAACAGCAGTCTAGATGTTCAAGTTTGAAGGTCAGATGTGTGCTGATGTGCACTGATGCAAAAGTCCAATTCGTAGTCAACAAGTCCCAGGGAACGTTTCAGCAATAAGTGCTAGGTGCATCGTGATAAAACTCGCAGCACTTCGGCACAAATGGGGCAAAAAAAAATATTTGGATAATCAGTTTTAACTTCGGTGCTTATAACTCTGTCGTATGAAAATGTCTCCGCTCTTAGTGCTGCGAAGTTAAAAGCAATTTAATTGCTCTAGCGACGAGAAACGAACAAGGCGAGGAGAGGCAGAGGACGAGCTGCTGAATCACTTTACTCTGATTTATTCGTTGCTCTAAAACCCATTCTCCAGTTACGCTGCACAGACAGACGATTCTAAAACCGGGGGGAAAACAAAGTGTATGTTTAAGTCCATTGAACACCATGACAAGACACAAGAAGAGCGGATAATCGTCTGATACACAAGAAGAGCTTGAAGGTGCGTTTTGTTAAGTGACACATATAATAATTATAGTGATGCCATTCCAAATCATTAATATTAATGTCTATAACGCATAAAGCTCTTTTCCAGGCAACTATTACACATCACCTTCTGTGGTCAGTATCCTATTTAAAGATGTCTAGGCTCAGTAGGTTGCTAATTAACACTAATTTTCAATAGGTAATGTTAATTTTCACTATTTCATATTGGTATTAAGAGCTATTAACTGATTTATGTAATTATTTAACTAATATTCTTTATACACTGTGAGCGAACAAGACTTCTATCGTTTCTCTAAGAACTTTCGTGAAGGTTTCGTGAAAATTTTCCAAATTCTTTTGTCACATTTAAAATTAATTTTGCAACCAAAACCTTAAAAGCTAAAACAAATCCTATGAGCTTCAGCCGTCAGAGCGCTAAGTGCCTTCAGTGGAAAAAGACATCAGTGGAGACATTTTTACAGCAGCACTCAGAGAGCTTCAAGTTGAAATCTGTTCAACTATAACAACAGCGCTGGGCTTGTGAATGTCACTTCTCTCTTGCTAGCCAATCAAAATCGAGGAAGGGGCAGGACATACACAGTCAAGAACTCCCTAACAGTAAAGATAATCTCTTTTATGTCGGCCAAACAAGTGATCCCAAACACGTTACAGTGTTTACATGAAATAGGAACGAATGCGGTAGTGCCTGATGACACTTAGCAACTTAGCGTAACTTAGCAACAACAAGCGGTGAGAGAAGCGCTCTGGAAGTGAGGGTTTGACCGTTCTCAGCACAAAAAAACCTGTTTGGTGGACACAGGCCCCTAACTGCATTTGTTGTCTGATTTGTACATCATAATGCTCTTGACTGCAGTTACATAAGGTTTAATTACTTTAGTGCTTTAGGCCAAAAGACTAACATTTACTAAACGCTTTATTAACATAAACAGTATATATTTTTATTTAATTGGGTAGCTGTATTGACATAAAACGATTAGAGTTTTTGTTTGTCTAAAGACATGAGCAGCAGATACCTAACAATTATAGATTGTGTTAGTTTTATGGCATTGTTTGCAGAAGTCTTAATATCTTTGACATAAAAGTCATTTTATTTAGGATGCACAATGAACAGTAGAAGTGAAAACGCTAGAACATTTGCTTTCAGCAGGACGGTGAGCTGACAGCTGGTCCTGATCAAAACTCCCTTTTCTCTCATCCATCCCTCCATCATCCCCTCATCACTGTTCCACCTCCAGCAGCGAGGCGGACACCAGACTGCAGCGCTCTCTTCTAAAGCAGTGCTTATTCGCCTCTCGGACACGGAACCTGATGAAACACTCCCGAGCCACATGGGGAGGCCTTTATGGACTTTCAGAAAATTACCGTAAACCTGATAATTGCTCTATGAAAGCGGCCTGTATATCAGCTTGCAAATCAGCTCGTTTTTCTATCTCTGTGTATAAAAAGCAGCAGTGCGCAGAGAACTAAAAACCCACACTCAAGGAGTAATGCTGTTATACGACTGAAATGTTAACTCAGAGACATGCACATCTGCTGGTGTTAAAAATACTTAATATGTTCAGCGTTTTCCCCCAAAATAAGGCCACATATTATTAAAAAATTCACATTTTCTGTTCGTTGGACATCCATTTGGGTCTGTACTGCCTCTACACACACTGTAAGTTTGATAAAAATGGTGAATTGTGTTTGTATTAATTTAGGAATGTCGGAAATTGTGTTAAAAAGAGCCCTTTAGATTTCTCCTCTACTTCTACATCACAGTAGGGGACATTTGAATTTGAACTCCACCCTCCTCTCTGAGAAGCTCCGCCCACCAGGTAGAACTGCTAGCGCTTCCTGTTCCGCCATGTTTTCTCACAAGCGCTAGTGTAGGAATCACAATGAAGAAGTCTTTTGGCGGAGTGTTGTGTTGAACATCTATGGCTGTATGGATGGTCTGTTAGCAGCACTCATGTGGATTATTTTCACGTGAGGTAAACTCTCGTCGTGCTGTCTACAGCCCAGTTCCGGAGTGAGGGGCGTGTGTGGGGCAGCAGCGGCTCATTTGCATTTAGGAATACTAATGAGAAACAGCCTGTTCCGAAAGGGACTGAAATAGAGGAGTAAAAAGCAGGTGAAAATGGCGAATCTGAGAGGTGTTTACAGCAAACTACTATAGAGACATGTTTAGTGGAGCTCATAGACCTGCTTTAACTTGTTGAAGAAATGTATAATATGGGACCTTTAAATTTTTAACGCATGAAAAGCATAATTAAATCAACTCTAATGAGCCATCTGTAAAGATGAACATTATACCAGTTACATTTACAGCATTTAGCAGTAGCTTTTATCTAGAGCGACTTCCATTTCCTAATTACAGGGACAGTCTCCCTGAAGCAAGCTTTGGTTACCACTGAGGTACTCGTGAATAAGATACCATCCCCATGCACTGCTCGCCGGGTGCTGCCCATGCATACAGATTGGCCAAATGCAGAGGTCACATTTTGTTGTGGTGCACTGTGTGCTGTGCTGTTTTCACAACGACAAATAATCACTCACTTTCATCTTTTACTTTCATTGCTCAGGCGCCCAATGATGGTTGTGCAGGGGGTGGGATTCAAATACACAACCTCTTGATTTGGAGGTGAGCATCCTGATAACGACCAACAACGACAACAACAACATTGATAGAAATTATTCTGTTGCAAATTATTATTCATAAAACAGCCCACATAAAGAAATACAGTAAAGGGAAGTAGTTGTAATGCGTTACTTCCACCACTGGTTGAAACCCTGTATCAAGTATTTTCAGGAAGAAGAGGGAGGAAAAGTTTGCAGGGCTTTTGTTTTTATTTTAGCAGGCTTCAGTAGCCCAGACTCCGGTGAACCTGGCAGTCATCTGAATATTCATACAGTTGGGTTTCCAACGTTTTCCCCCCTCGCCTTGTTTACGTCCCCCCAGACGAGCTGCTGAGAGCGCTTCAGGCTACACACACACAATTTGCTCACAACAGCCCTCGATAGCCAGTGATTGGTGTGGCAATTACAAGAACGAGTAGACACGTGGCACCGAGTACGCCAGCCAAGTGATCAGTCTGCCTGCTCCTCTTTTATTTTTGTTAATTTTTTTACTCTCACAAGAAAAGATGTATTGCCGTTACAAGAAAAAAAGAAAAAAGCAGAGGCGGTAATTGGCAGTCGCACCTGAGTACGTCGGAGGCGAAAGTTACAATTTATACCCAGAAAATCGAGCACATCTGGTTCGCTTAAGCAGAACTGATTAATGTGACAGATTGGATGGGATGTTTTTTTTGTGGTTTAGAGAGGCGACGAGACGAGGCGTTTACCCGGCTACGCGCCAAAATTTGACCGGTAGCCAGGGATGATGACGGCGTCGGCGACAGCAACCAAGGCGGTGCCAGCTAAGCCTCGGCATGACTGACAGCGATGAAGGGCGGCCATTAACGCCTGGGAAAGTGCTAAATCCTGCTAAACCGGAGAGCATATGGCACGCGTCCGTGGCAACCGAGTCCGGGAGACTGACAACATTAGTCGTCATCACAAGACCATGACTACGAGAAGCAGAGCGGATAAGGGCTGGAAAAATACAAAAGTAAGGAAAATGTAGGAGAAATAAAAATAAAATTTCAATATGTTTATTATATTAGCAAGAAAATCTATAAACTTTGGCATCATTGTCCTGGTGCATAAAGAATGGCAAAAGCATAGTGGGCCTCATTCACCAACCCGTCTTAAGATGAAATTTGTTCTTAAAATCCACTTACGCAATTTATTTAGGATTTGATCCTAGAACACGAACAGAATTTACAGCTGCTGAATAGCATTCTTACGCTTTTAACCAGTAACATTCCCACATGACTTCACTCCAAATCCAAACTCAGGAATCTGGGCATGGGCAGGAAACATATTTTTTGTTCTGTTTACCATGCAGATGCTCCACGTTCATGTTAATGCATTTCAGTTCTCCAGGACTATCTGCGCCAGCAAAAAGCACAATTTGGATTAGCCGAGGTTCCAGTAATAGGTCAGCTTAGTGCTTAATGGAGCAGCTTAGGCCCCTTTCTACACCATCATAGCGGTTTTACTTGTCTATTTAGCATCTGGCCAGATGTTCGCAAATAAACAGAACTGTGAGGTCGCGTTGCTACTACGCCCTGGTCCAGCTTATAAATGGACGACATAACCATTGTTTTAAGATGGGAATTACGCAGCGGGAAGGTGGAGTGTAATTACTCAGAATGTCCTCAACACGTTGGTAAAAGACACTATCCAGCAAAGTGCAAAATGCAATTTTAATGCCAGCTTTTGTGAGATAGAAAAGTAAAAACAGAATCCAAAAATGAAGTGATGCGTTTGTATTAGAGATGGGCCACTTTTTATGTCCGATACCGATACAAATATTGTAAATTTGGATATCTGCCGATACCGATACAAATCCGATAGTCACAGTCTTTTTTAAAACATAAAATAATGCTTTAAAATGTCTGAATACATGACTTAGATTATTGTTATGCTTAAAGAAATGCTTGATTTAAATACTGTTTTCCTACTAAAACAACATGCTAAATTATTTGTTCTCAAAAATTGTTCGTTTACACATATAAATATTTCTTCTTTCTTATTGATTACACTATAACATTATAAAATTGAAAAAAAAAAGTCCAATTGAAAATGAAATACTGAAGTTTGTCATTTTGAACCAATTTGGCCTATAAAATGAGCTGCTTTTGCAGAGAACTACATTTCCCACAATCCTCTTCCGTGCTCTAAAACAGAAGTAAATGCATAAAAACTCATAAATGTTCCAGAATAAACGATGGAAAATCGTTCTAGCGAGTAACGGCGCTCATGCGCGCACGTGCTTACATCGCAAAAATGTCGTTTATGCGTTTTTATGCATTTACTTCTGTTTTAGTGCACGGAACATCTCACAAATACTTTCACACACAGATGGATCAGATCTTGTCTTGATCGCGCCACTGAAAACCTTGTGTGTCACTATTAAGCGTCCGTGTGAAATACAAGCGGAGCTGCTCTAGCGAGTAAAATGAATTAAACAAAGCTTCGATTCTAGAAAAACTGCCCGGACCATTTTTTGTAATAGACTTATTCGAGTTATTGGAACAATCGTTTCAGCGCTACTTTACCACAGTGCCACTTCCCATACATAACGAATTGAGCGTGCACGTATTTACAGATCGGCTCCACAGAACGGCCCAATGCCACCGACACCCAATCCAGCCATTTTAGCCAGTTATCAGACCAATACCGATCCACATATCGGATCGGCTACATCTCTAGTTTGTATGTAGGCCTATAAAGAAGCGCCGTGTTGGGACGATTTGCTGAAGAAATTAATAGAGAAGCTGTGACATTTAAAAATGGAATAATGATGGTGCATGAAGCGTTCACCCAGAGTGCGAATACTGCCTCCTCAATCAGGGGTCCGACTTTCTGAGGACAAGTCTTTGTAAGTTATGAGCAGCTACTAGGAGTGGGAATCAAAAACCAGTGCCGACTCAGATCAATGCGGTTTCAACTGACTAATTCCATCAGCTTTGTACAACTCCGACGTTATCTATTCTTTTTAAAGATTCTCTCATCTCCAGGCACAACATTTTCCAGTTTTCTCTAAGTTTTGTGTTATGGTACATTATGTCACACTCTCTGAGACTTGACCTTCAACTGTGAGGAATCATGACTCATAAATGATATTTTTCACGATGTAAACACACACGCTGCGTTTGTTTACGCACGACTCTCACAGGGAAGTCCAGCATTCACTAAAACCTTCCAGTTCAGTTAAATCGTCCCATTTATTACAGACAAAACATATTTTAGCTGATAAATAACAAAAATAGCCAGCGGTCTACTCACAGTACAGACATTTACTTGATATTTATTTGTTCCCGACGTTTGTCCACAGTGCTATTGTGCCGCAGCTCTCATAAGGGACGGCCTCAAGGCAAAAATGTACTTCTCTCTCAGAAATTAGTCAAAAATCAGTTACAGGCCAAAATGAGTCCAAATGCTCACAAATTGCCAAAACTTAAGTATTACTTTATTTTCCATTAATCAGAAAATATTTTTTCCATTCTATAATGTTAGATAGTAAATAATAAATCTAGAAAAATGCACTATTTGTGATCAAATAATTTTATTCTATATCCAGAGGAATTCCAAATGTATTAAGCAGTGTTTCCACCTGCACGAACCTTATTGTTTTTCATAAACTAAACCATAGCATTTCTCTGCATAATAACAACTCTGAATATGAATGTGTTGATGTTCACAGTCTTGTGCAGACATCATTTTGGGAAAAAAAAAAACTTTTTTCACCCTCAAAAAACGACTCAGGAATCGATTAGAGAATTGATTAGGAATTGGATTGATAGGCAGAATCAACAACGGCATTAATAATGATCAAATCTAATCAATTCCCACCCCTAGCAGCTACTCCACTGCATATATGACTCCCACCTCACATAACAGCTTAACACTTACCGCATTAGGGTTGAATTATTTAAAACAACATCAGAATAAAAACACAGTGAGTTGATCTCCATGGAATATGAGCATGATGGATTTTACCGCAGCAAAACGAGCACCTGGTTTAACCAGAGAACTATGTATTTATCTAAGCTGACTAATTAACGTTGACTGAAACAGCTTCTGAAATACGAAACGATGAGACGTTAGCTTGCAACTCTAAAAAGAAGAAAATGAACGTTGTAAAATAAAACGTTTTCAACAATCTGCTGCTGCTACTTACATTTACCAACACACCAACACCAACCAACCAGTCACTGAATGATCATGAATGAACAAGCTGCTGCTTCTAGTTACGCTGAAGAGGTTAAGAAATGTTACGCTCCACATTAGTGCTGGCTGAAATCCTCTTTCATTACAATGTTCCCGCTTGCTGAGAATGGAACTTGTGCTATCATAGGTTTTACAGTAACAGAAGAATATACTGACTGTTTCAACCCCCAGTTCTGTAGTTTTTGTCTCTTTGTAGGGGTCTATGTCTTGGTCAGAGGATCAGACCCCTCAATAACCCCCATGGTTTCGCCTCCAGCTCTGACTCCTCACTCCATTTTCCGTGCTTTAATACGCTTTGCCCTTAAAACCCATCCGAGGTCAGCAGATGTGGAAGAAAGCAGTGTGAACAGTTTTTGTTTGATGGATTAGTTGCTTGGCATTTTTTCGTCTTCTCTGCCGTTCCTCTCATTAATGTTACTTTCTCAAGTTCATCTGAGGATTAAGTCTTTTCTCTGTCCAGCCGTGACTGGACTCAGGGAGAAATTTGCCATTTAATCTGGGGCATGAACATCTTCTTTTGTATTTGTGCAGGGTTTAATAGCTGCTGCTGCTGCTGCTGAACGCTTGAAGTGGGCTTAAGTAGTTAATCATGAAATGCAGAAATGATAACAAATTAAGTTGGCAAAATTTTCAGTTTCAGATTTTATATTTTTCATTTTTATTTATGTTTCCCCTTTAAAATGTATATAAATTAAAACATAGATGAAATAAAATAACTGAATTAATAAATGTTTTTCTCACTGTAAAAATCAATTCATAAATCACATATTTCATTTATAAAATAACTAATAATTAATACATTTACATTTTAGTTGTTTTCTTAATTAATGAAATTCATTTCTATGTTTTTTAAAATTTGTAATTCTTCACAAACATTATTAAGAATAAACATTTTATGAATATAAATATAAATGCCAAATATCGGCCCCAAATAATTGGCCCGACTGATAATCGGCCGACCCTTATATAATTTATATATGGGTTGTTGTTTTTTTTGTAATCTGAATAAATTTGCTATGTGTGGTTTACTAACACTAAAATTTATATAAGAAATGTAGAAACTGTTTTTATTCATATTTATACAATTTATATTATTGGTCCTTGAATTTTATGTGTTTAATACAAATCATAAAACCATTTTTATTAGGATCAAAATCCAATTTTTTTTTTTTCCATAAAATACACTCACACATTACAATCTTTATATTAAGACTGGTTGAGTCTACAAAACATAATAGTAAGTAATTTAACATAATTAAGCAAAATTCTTTAGTCAGTGGAAGGGAGAAGGGTGTGTACCTATAAAAAATGAAAAATAAATCATGTTTGTAGCACATTCGTACAGGATAAACTTGTGTAGTGTAATGTGCAAAATGCAGAGTGTGCCGCTGGAGAGTTTCTATCTGACGAAGTGGAGCTGTTGACACTGCTGGGAGTGAGGTGGGAGTGCGAGGAGAGAGTGATTCACCGCGACTGGGCGAGAGGAGTGTAATCAATAAAGAGAAGGAGAGAGAGAGAGAAACGTACAGGCCAACAGGAGTCGTTTCTACCCTGTACTACTGAAGCCATTTGAGAAGCGACGGCTGCTCCGACTCTGAAACACCTGAATAAAAATCAATTGCACTGAAATCCCTCGCTTAAAGCCGCTCTTAAATAAATACGTTCCACCTCCTCCGCAGAAGCACTCCGGGACTGAGCTTCAGAAAAACCGCGCTGGGTGCTACGGGTTTGAGTGAAGAGAGATCTTACAAAAGCTTACATCGGTTTGACAGAGGGTAAAAAAATCAAGGCCGGACGTTCAACGGAAGTTGAGATCAAGCGTCAACGTTATTTATCTTCTGGCTATCTCGAGAAGTTATTTTTCTCATGATCTCGACACAACAAAAATCATTTTCTAGTGATCACAAGTTATTTCCACACATTTTCTCATTATGATCATGGAGTGTTACAAGTTTCGCTGTCTCAAGATCACAAAGAAAATTAATGTAACAAGATAAATAACATTGACAGTCTTGTCACACTAAAACTGAAAAGAAGGCTCAGACATTTCAATAGCGTGTCACTCATGCGTTTCTACGCGATTACTTCAGTTTTTGTGATGGCAAGGCACGGCACTGGTTCTCGTCTCCTTCTTATTCTTCTTTTATGGCAGTCGGCGTCCAGCTTAATGCTGCTTTACTGCCACTGCGGCTTTGGTTAGCTTACTGCCCCCACATTAGGAGGGTAGCCACTGTACGTATGTGTATAATAACGCAGACCCGTCTAATCGATTATTAATTTAGGCCTCGTTCACACGGACGTCTGAACCAGGCGTTTTTCTGGCGTTTGTGGCGCCAGGTGAGCGTCGACTGAACGCTGACCGTTTTTCTGCTCATTGGAGCAAATTCAGCACCGGCGTTCGGCCGGCTGCGTGTTCGGGTGGCGTCAAATAAACGCTGCATGCAACGTTTTCTTGGCGTCAAAATCCCGATGAACGAGAGGAAAACGACGCTATTGCGAACGCCAGTGAAACGCTATTGCGAACGCCAGTGAAACGTCAATCAAACGCAGCTAGAAACGCAGCAAAAACACATATGGCGTTCAGAGGGCGTTCATTTCGAACGTCCGTGTGACGAGGCCTTAGTTGCCAACTATCTTAATAATTGATTTTAATCAATTTAATCGATCAGTTGTTGCAGCCCAAAAGGTCACCAAAAAAGTTGTAATCTAGAGAAAATGACTTTCATTATGTTGTGACCCTGAGAAATATGGCACGATCTCAAGATAACATGAAAAAATAATTTTGACTGCGTAGTAGCTCAGTTTATAATGCTCTATTTTAGATTATATTCTGTGCACATTCAGGAATGAGGCCTGATTTTCCTTGTTAACAAAAAAATGTATAGAATATTCACCAAATGAGTCATCTTTAGTAAGATAACGCCATATCTTTGGGCCCAATGCTGAAAAAAAGGTCGGATCTCGAGCCGAAAAGTCAGCAGAATCTCGGGCTTCATGCTGACGATGGAAAGCCGCAGGGGACGAAACCCTTGTGCCACATCAGCGGAGCAAGCGGGTTAACAGCAGCGTCAAAACAAGAGCCCTGAAGAGAAATGGACTTAAATAGCCTTCTCAAATGACCAGCTTCGTCTCCCTTCCGTCTCTCTCTCCATCTCTCTCTCCCTCTCTCTTTCCATCCTCGCCACACGGATAGTGTTTTGCCTGCTGTGGATGGAGCTCAGTTTCATGTATTTTTCACGAAGTTGAAGATCAAAGCGCAGCCCAATTTTGCCACCCATACACACGCACCCTGGCGTCCAGCTCGGCGCAACAATGGCAAATTTGTAGGGATTTGCACAAAGCCAGTCTTGTACCAAATGTTTCCTGTGGTTGGAATCGGGGTGGAATCTGGGTGAGGTGTAGAGCTGAGCATTTTAGGAAATCTTAAAATTGCAGCGTCACATAGTTTTTAAACACAGGTGTTATAGATACTCACGATTAAGTGAACTGAAAGTGAGTGGCTATTTGTCATTGTGAACACACCACAGCACAACACACATTACACCACATCCAAACGTGACCTCTGCATTTGACCCGTCCATGTAGGAGCAGTGCGCAGCTGACATGGGCAGCCTCCGGGGAGCAGTGCTTGGGGGCAGTACCTTGCTCATGAGTACCTCAGTTGTAACTTCACTGGTCTGGGAATCGAACCGATGACCTTATGATCACGGGGTGAACGCCCAAACGTTACCCCTCCAACTGCTCCAAAGAGCCCTTTCCCAAAAGTGATTTGGGGCAGTTGGTAGAGTAATGGTTAGGACGTTCAATCCCTGGATCAGAAGTTTGCTGGTTTGAATCCCAACACCTGTAAAGGTACCACTGAGGTACTCATGAGCAAGGTACCGTTCCCAAGCACTGCTGCCTATGTTAGCTGCCTACCGCACTTTCATAGATGAGTCAAATGCAAAACCACATTTCATTGTGGTGTGTTCACAATGACTAATAATCACTCACTTTCACTCATGGTATGGAAATGGTAGCTTTGAGTACCTTAGTGGTACCTTTACCAGTTTGGGATCCTCCCTTCATGGGGCCAACTGCCAAGCAAGAGGTCTTTAGCACGCTAGTTAGCTCATAGTTTTGCATTAGCACATAAGGCCCACATAAACACACCAACACACACACACACCAACCCCCAACTGCACACTAGTCACGGCTGGTCTGCGCTCATGGCCCACTTGACCTAGAGCCCTTAGAGAACTGAGACCTTGGTGCCCCAATCTTGTGCGCAATTATGAAAATTGTGGCCTCCTATGTGGGGTTAGTGATATTTTATTCCCTTCATATGAACTCCCTCTTCAGATTTCCACATGATCAGTTTTCTGTGCCAGGCTGATGTCCATATCATTTATCACACCATCTTTTGACACAGTTCCATACCAAGAGAGCACTTCTGCATGTTTATGTTTTATTTCAAAAAGTATTGCTGCAAAACCACAGATTCGGCTCAGACATACTGTAGTTTTTTAAAATTAGTTTATTATTCACGCTTTTGATGTGCCCATGTCAGATGGGATCAAATTTAATAAAAATTTAATGTACATGACTTGTTTTTCAATACATTCATTTGCCTTGGATTAGAATTGGTCATGACGTGCTGCCTACTGGCCGTACCCCTGATCTATACCATCACGTTTTGGACAGTCTGTAGTTTTATGTTTAGTTTTATGTTGGCCCCGTGACTGGGCCCCTGGTAAAGGTACCATTGAGGTACTCATGAGTGAAGTGAACTCATACGTGAAGGAGCAGTGGGGAGCCAACATGCAATGCTGGGACCTTTTCGGACTCTATGGACTTGAACTGAATCCTAATTTAATACTGAACTGATGTTAACTCTAAATGTTGCTGAGTGGATCGATTAATCTTGAAATAATGTTTACTTGTGTATTAAACGTTCACGCACCCCAGTCGCCCTGAGGAGGATGGAGTCCCCTTTCCGGGGATTGGTTCCCCTCAAGGTTTCTTCACACTAGAGGGACTTTTTCCTTGCCACTCTTGCCTCAGACTAATATGTAAAGTGCTTTGTGACAATAACTGTTGTGAAGAGTATAAATAAAATTTTATGCCAGGGAAGAAGTGCTTGGGGACGCTACGTTGCTCATAAGTATCCCAGTAGTACCTTTACCGGTCTAGGACTTGAACTGGCAACCCTCAGATCACAGAGCCAACTCCATAACCATTATGGTACCATCTGACACGAAAGTAGCGCCCTCAAGCAGTGCCAAAAATCTGCCCACTGCTGTAAAAGTACAGTTCTCATAAGCCAAAAATTAGTGCAAGACAGCATTAATGGTGGACCAAAATAGGTTTTGACAATTTTAGGCAATGTCAAAATGTGGTTTTTATCTTGTTCAGGGGCCCGCATGGTGGTAGTGCTGACTGTAGGATAAAGCTGGATTTAAACCTGCCATCTATTGGTCTATAGATTAATTTCCTACCACTAGGCCACATCAGCTGCTAACAAAATGCTGCAATAAAACAAATTTTTCCAATAAAATTATCATCAGAATTCAACAGATTTCCAACACAATAATCAACAGAATAAAGAAGAGTCAGCTGCAGTAGGCATTCACCTTACATTCTTCTTGAGGTTTTTGTAAATATGTTTTTTGGTAAATATTCCATTGGATAGATGTTCCTACACCACCGCATCCTCTATAAATGCTGCTTTTTTCTCTGTTTGTAAAAAGAGCTACTTTTATTTTTACATTCGCTCTTGCTGGAAGTTTCCCAGCCTCGTTCTGTCAAAGGAGCAGAACCGTGACATCTCTCGTCTTGATGAGTAAATTATGTAGCGTCTTGTTTCAGTCATGCAGTTCCAACTCAGACACAACAGATGCGACGGCACAGTCAACGGCACCGTAAACAGAAGCTGAGTTGGAAACGTTAAACTCCAACAAAGAGATGAAACCTGCAAATGGCTTAAAGCATCACTGGGATTCGTTGCGTTTTGCTGTGAATGTTGGGAGATTGTGAGTCGAATCTCTTCATGGGAGATTAGTCAACATTCTCTTCATAATTTCTCCTTCTTTTTTTATCTTTTCCCCAATTTTTGGTCCTTCACTCATTCCAAGGATTTTGTCGTAGAGACACTGTTGATGGCTGAAAAATGTTGAGCTAATTGAAGTGACGTACATATATTCATCTTTCAAATATTTCACAACCCCCTGGTGGTCTGCTGCGGCAAAGCAGGTGTGCCATGACATGCAATTCAGTTTCACTAATGAAATCACTTTTTTATAAAAATATATATTATTTAGTTTTATTTATTTTTCCAAACATTTCCAGATGATTTGAACATTTCTCTGAATAATGGATTTAACGTAAATTTCTAAACAAAATACAAGGTAACCAAAAGAGTTCTTGCCGTTTTTTATTTTCATCACAAAGGAACTGATCTCCCAACCTGAACTTCTGGAAACAATACCTGGCTGTGCGTTCATTGACAGAATTATCCCCAAGGGCTTGACAAATTTGACGATTTGATTCGGCTACAGACAGGTCCGCCTTAAAATCATAAAGCAGGCAACCCCGAATGAACTACTTCGACACCTCCATTTCTCTTTGTCCCCTACTCAAGCTATGACTGCTGTATGGAAATACACGAAATGCTTTCATAGGATAAGGTCAATGTCCTCACTCACAATCTCGACCGCTTTTCCGGAACGTGACACGCTTATTTTTGTCTCAGTGATGGCTTCTTCCAGGTCAAAAAATGGCAGGAACTTTTTTGGTTACCTTGTAATGGGAAAAATATATACCCCCGCTCTCCCTATCCAACACACACACAGACGCAGTGGGCTGCAGACTAAGCAGTATCTTGCTTAGTGGAGTGGTGCTCCCTGGGACAGAACCAGTCGAAAACTGCTAATTTAGCTGGAAAAGACGAAACAATGTCCCTAGAATCACAAAATCCAATGGTCACAAAAATCTCTCGCTAGTTCCCAACTTTAGCGCAGACAGCAGCAGCAGTGCAATAGAAAAGGTGTATAACAGGAGTGAAAGAAAAACGAGTCTTTATCTGTACAGAGAGAGAGAGAGCACAACACGAAACATGCCGACTGTGAAATGGCTGTCCCAAATCATTGAACAGTTCACTGGCCCTCAGTGCCGAGATGGATCCAGATATATCGCGTAATCCCGGCGCCGGATCACGACGCGGCCGCCTTTTTCCATGGCCTCGGGCCAATGAGCAGCTTGTTTAAGCACTCCCGCTAAATCACTGTACACATCTTTTAATCTGCCGGCCGGAGCAGTTTCCAAATCCGCCGTTAAAAAAAAAAAAAAAAAATCAGGCGCCACAAAAAACACACACACAGGATAATGGTTTACAGATATACAGATTAACTGGTGTAATCCGCACTGCCGAAGGGGGGGAGCTTAAAAGAGAAGCGTGTCAGCGTTTATGGAGAGAAATAAAACCCTAAATATTAAATCCTCTTCAGCATCCGACTCCCCCCACTTCTCTACCCGCTTCCGCGTCTCTGTTTTAGTAATAATCTTTAAGATTGCTCTCTTCTTCGAGTGTCTCTTTAATCAGGATGACATCCTCGACTTTTCTGCGCCGAGCTCCAAATCAGGCTTCATCCCTTTACGAGGAGAAAAAAAAAAAATGAAAACACGCTGTTGAGGAACTCGGCAAAATGAGAAACTTGGCCGCTCTGTGACCATAATGAAAAATGACCGTGAACTCAGGGTTAAGCCAGTACTAAGTATAAATGGTATTTTTCTCACCCAGCGCTCAAATAACCTATTTCTGGTCGGGGGGAAGAAATGACACACCGAGAGGCGAAAGCAGGAAACAGCAGAGATGCGAGAGGTCTTAAAGCTTCGGTACCAAAAATAATCCAAAGCAGGAAATTGAAAATATATGGGTTGGTGGTGGTCTAGTGGTTAGGGTATTAGTCTCTGGACCAAGAGGTTGTGGGTTCGAATCCTACCACCACTGGGTGTCTGAGCAGGACCCTTAACCCCAAGTTGTGGACTGTTCCTGAAATTACGGAAATTGGAAGTCGCTTGGGAAAAGAGCATTTGCTAAATGTCATAAATGTGAATTTAACTTAAGCAAGTTTCCAGATTGCCATAAAAATTGCTTTTAAGTTTCCAGATTAATGGCTTGTGTAAAGGTGTTAACGTTCTCAGTCTCAGCTGTGATTAAGGCTTCACACATTTTTTTATCGATTCCCAGCACTAATAATAGTGTAACATAAAAATGAAAAATATTAGCGCTTACTCATTCTTTCCATTGAAGCATTTCTGTTTGACATTTGCTGCTTGTGTGCAGTGAGCGTCAGCATTGTGGACATGAGACGAGCCACTCTGTATAAACAGAGAGAGACAGAGCTCTGGTATCACGCACACACATACACACACACACACAGCGCTGGTGAACTGGAAATGAGATGGGTCTCGGGCCTGATGGAGAATCCTGTCCTTCCTCCACAGCTGCACATCCAACCTTGAACAAGCTTAATTTAGGAAGCGCTGCAGAGGAGGATGAAAAATTAGACTTTCAAGCAACTCCTCTATTATCACCTCACACATGTAAACAGGGGTCAGAGAAGATAGATAGATAGATAGATAGATAGATAGATAGATAGATAGATAGATAGATAGATAAATAGATAGATAGATAGATAGATAGATAGATAAATAGATAGATAGATAGATAGATAGATAGATAGATAGATAGACTGATAGATAGATAGATAGATAGATAGATAGATAGATAGATAGATAGATAGATAGATAGATAGATATTGTTTACTTCAGTTTCTACATTTACAGCTTTAAGTCCGAGTCATATTTCCCCCTGACAACAATAACTAACAATAAAGATAATAAATTAATGAATGTTGCGCCATACAGTCTGTGTTATCTAGCACTTGTGACTGCAGGACGGCCGTTAACCAAACATTTTTGGGTTTGTAGTTGAGTGGACGGTTCTCACGCTCAAAATCCCTAAAATCTCCAGTAACACTGCCGAGCCGAGTCCACTCACTCAATCTCAATATTCACCACCCTGTCAGCAAGTCAACATCACCGCTGTGCTCAAAGTGCTCTCAGACCTAAATTATATCTTGTCAGTTTCTGCCGGACGGCCCTGCAGTCACTGACTGACCAGTGAGAAGGTTGAGCAATTTGTGCAGGAACAGAGTACAGTCTGTACTTCACATCTATTGAATGCATTTCAGTGCCAGAGTGCCGAGTTAAGTGACCGCTACCTTACAGCTGTTTCTGATCAACGGGTCGGAATATTTCAGAAATGATCAGTATTTATGTGTAATAATTAACAGCATCTGTCACGGAGGAACTCTGTAGCTTTGCTTGCCATTTTTGAAAAAGTTGACCACTTATTGAAATGTCTTTCACCGTTACATTCAGAATTAAATTTACAATTATATTGTCAATATGTTGTCATTTGAAATTGCTACAAAACCTAGTGAAATTACAGTTATTGCAAACTGGTCCAAGACTTGAAGTGGCGACTCTCCGCTCACTGCCCAAACCGCCCAGACAAAATAAAACAAATAATAATACTCGTAGTACCCATTCAGGACACTAAATAACAAGGTAGTTAGAACCTACCCTGGCACTACTTAGTACTTTTGTATTTGTTACTTCTTTAGTACCACTTGGTAATTTGGTATTTGTTAGTACTTTGGTACTACTTTTCTTACTACTAAGAACTTCAGTATTTGTGACCCTCCACGGCAAAACCAGTCGCTTGTCGCAAATTTTCAAAATTGAGTTATTATGTTTTCATGGAAGGGCATAAATCCAGCTTCAAAACGATACCTATATTGAATGAATCAGACGACATATGACTGAATATCAACATTCAAAGGAGTCGGGTTTCTCCTGTCACGCCAAGTGAGAAATGGAGAAATCTGCCTTTAACGTTGACTATCGCCGTAGCACTCACAGACGCTTGGTGCGGTCGCGGCTACGTTTGTATTTACGGTAGCCTACGCTGCATTCACAGCCACACGGATAGCCTACCTGCGTTAGGTTAACTGAACTCGGGAGACGAAGATGGATTCCGGAGAAATATCTTCACGCTAGTCAACCAGTGGATTTACCGTAAATATTGAAGTAGAGCGGTCAAAACAGAAACTTTTAACATTCTGCTGAAATTGAATCCTCACCTCAAGAAAGTCACGTTTTTAGGATGGAAAGGGTAAGTTTTTCAGCCAAATTTATTCACAACAGTACAGTATAGACCTTCCACTGTTTCAAAACACTAAAAACCAAAAATCCAAAATTTTACCCCACGCAACATAAACGACTGGTTTTGCCGTGCAGAGTCACATTTGTTACTGCTTTGGTACTACTTGGTATTTTGGTATTTGTTACTACTTGGTACTTTGGCTTTTTTTTTTCTATTTTGGCACTTCTTTAGTAGTACTTGGTACTTTGGTATTTATTACTTTGGTATTACTTGATACTTTGGCATTTGTTGCTATTGTGAGACTATGTTGGTACTATTTGGTACTTTGGTATTTATTACTTTGGTACTACTTGGTACTTTGGTATTTATTACTTTGGTATTACTTGATACTTTGGCATTTGTTACTATTTTGGCACTACTTTATTAGTACTTGGTACTTAGATATTTATTACTTTGGTACTACTTGGTGCTTTGGTATTTGTTACTATTTTGGTACTACTTTTGTACTACTTGGTACCTTAGTATTTGTTCCTACTTGGACAGTGGCAATAACATCTAGACAAAGCCCTGTAGACACATAAGACCTGATCCTGTAATGAGGAAATGAAAGTTTGACTGTTGTCTGTTCCTGCTGTGGTTGTTGTCCAGTGCACTAACAGCTTGTGGCTTCTAATCCCACCTATGGCACTTCTATCATTGGGACACTGAGCAAGTCCCTTAACCCCAAGTTGCTCTCAGGAAAACTGCCCCTGAAATTAGGAAAATGGAAGTCGCTCTGGATAAAAGCATCAGCTGAATGCCATTAATATTAATGTCACTGTTTGGATTTCTAATGTTTAGGAAATGCCACAAATAAAAATAAAGTCTTTTTCCACAAATATTCCATACACAAAGCCAAAGCTTGGCCACAATAGACGTTCCTCTTTGTCAAGAGTGGAAATTTGGGTAAAAATGGAAGATGACCATCTTTGTTTAGATAAGATGTTCATTTCCATCCTGGATTTTTGCCATATGTCCAAGGTTAGAGAATCTGGCGTACGACGGTTAGTTAGCACGTCTCTACAAAACAATAACCAGATTAACATCGATGCAAACAGGAACTCAGTCTCCTGAATCCTAATTTAGCAAACGCATCCCTAATCTCCAAAACCCACAGTGTCTCTCAGCCTCAACGTACATGAGTCAGAGATTTCTGATATAATCACAGCTTTGTGTAGGACTGAGAACACCTCCGTTAGTGAGATTAAACACATCACTCCAAATCTGCATAAAAATACCTTCATGTGCATAACTCCTTTAAAGCAAAGGTACTCATTATATCCACCAACTGACGACAGACCAGACATTTTATAAATTACCCAAACTGAAAGGTGGTTATTATCTCACAGTTAATAAAAAAGTCATATGTAGGTCTGATTTCCATGATATAGATTTCCCCAAGCAGTGGATTCAAATATGCAACACATAAAATTATTCTATAATACCCTGCCAGATTTTCTATAGTCATTACATTTATGGCATTTTCAGATGCTTTTATCTAGAATGAGTTCCATTTTCTAATTAAGAGTAAACAGCTACTGTTTTAGTGTAAATGTATATTTTAGGAAACATATTTATCTCAATTGTTTTTAATTCCTCAATTAGTTTTCTTCATTTAATTTGTGCATTTTTATTTCTGTATTAAAGTAAAATATGCTGAAATAAAAAGTATTTTTCTGTTAACTTCAGTTTTTTTTTTACTTTACCTTTAATGTAGTCAAATGGCAAGTGAAATAAATTTTTTGTTCAGTAAAAGTTATTTTGAAATAAAAAGTACTAAAGGAAAATAATATTTTACATTTTTACATCAGTACCTTTGACAATATTATAATTGTAATAGTAGTCAGGTGACTTATAACTTATTTATATTGATAATACTCCAAGTAGAAAATACTTAAAATAATATTTAAAGTGCAATTATTTAAGTATAACACACCATGTATGTGCATCTTGTAAGCAATTACTCAAGTACATTGTTATATACAATATGGAGTTTTGATGATGTTTGATTATTATCTTTAGTTATGACCTTTGCTAAAACAAATTAAAAATACCACTAAACACATTAATGAATATTATAATTATATAATTTTTAAATTCTATTTTAAATGACCTATAGAATAATGGAAACAGTAATGAACTGAGTGAGTTAGACCAAATACTGGAACATTATTTATTTATTTATTTATAATCTCTAAAGACTATTGTAATTTTGGGCTTTGGGCATAATTTCTGATTTCACAACACAATACCCCCAGTGATTGCAGAATGATGAGTCGCTGACTCAAAAGTGTAGGAAACTGAATCTCAGCATAATGCAGACTACAACGTTCCTTGAGGACTTAAGAAAGACATTTCTTGGCATTTCTGAAAGAAAATTTGTTGATCTGCATGTACAGTTCAGCTGTATTACCGGGCTGAGCCATCGTAATCTAGAAGTAACTAGATTTAAAATGAATTATTAGGCGGTGTGTACCTCCTCTAACTTCTATACTGCCTTCAACTTTGTGTTTTTTATAGCTATCTGGGACACAACGCTGCCAAAAGTCCTGCTGTGTGCACGGAAGAAGGAGAACTCACTAATCTCATTGATTATTGCTTCCCTTGAGAGATTTGCTGTATTTCACGGAGCCGCTCACAAAGCCATCGGAGCATGAACAAATCTAATTTATCATACCAGAGAACTATCCTGACACCTTCATGACTATATTTATAGATTTACAGCATTTGATAAGATTTTGCAGGGACTGACATGAAAAAAATGTCAATTCTACAAATATACGCTGTCAGGCTTTATTTTAAAACGCTGTCATGATATCTTGAGCAGTTTCTTACAAAAGCACTCCTAAATAGATACATGAGTCAAAATATATGGACCTCTGTATTTTCACCCATATCGTTGGCAAATGTTTACTGATTTTAATTTATTTTTACTGTTGCATTCAGAATTAAATTTACAACACAAGTGATGTCTATTTTGCCCACCATACATTAAATGTGTAGTTACAAAATCTCGTGAATCTTGCATATGAATGATACATGACAAGTTTAACAATGAACAATAGAATGTCCATTTATGAACCATAAACTGAACAAAAATGACCTCTTTTTGCAATTACAATTTTGAATGAATGTGTAGAGTGGTCCACTTTCACACAGACCCATGCAGAAAGTTGCCAACGCCATTGATTTTTCTACATTACTTCACATTGCACGCAGATTGGCAGCCATAGTTAGTACTGGGATGTTCTTTTTACCTAGCTTTTTTATGCCTGCGGCTTTCAGTTGCGTGTGTATATAATATCTATTATTTTTTAGATATTTGCATTAAATTCATTATTCATAAAGATGCCCAAATCATCTGGAAATGTTTTGAAAAATTAATAAAATAAACTAATTTTTTAAAAAGTGATTTCAGTAGTGAAACAGAATTGCATGTCAATGCTGCTGAGTAGCACCAGGAGGACTATGTGATTAATAGCAACACCCTTAGTAGCTACAATTTTATGCTGTGTGTGGTAGGAGGCAGTGTTGGGTTGTAACGGAAAACATGTACTGACTTTACATATTCAGATTACAAATTGCGGGTAACTGTATTCCGTTACGGTTACAGTTTAAATAGATGGTAAACGTAATACAGTTAGATTGTTAAAAATAGTGGAGTACATGAGAGTATTTTTCTGTTTCACATGTTTATCCTCTCTGTAATAAATCACGACAATTCCATTCTTTACCGGAAGCTCTTCACAACACGCAACCAAAGATTCTAACGTAAACGTCCGTTTAACATAAGTTGTCGCAGCCACACAATGGAGGAGTCAGACCTGGAGCCAGCACCACAGAGTCAGGGCAGAAACGCATTACTGTTTTGGAAATTCAGACAATGCTTCTCTTTAAAAGAAGAAAGAGGGTGGAATATGAAGGGTGTAATTTCCATGTTCATAAAGTTGTAAAAAGCAAGACAATGTGGACGTGATCCAAAGTATTGAGAATACGTTACTCACGTTGAGAAATGTAACGGAATATGTTACAAATTATATTTCAGGGCATATTTCTGTGTTCTGTAGTTGAACACATTTTAAAAGTAACTTTCTCAACAAGGGTGGTAGGCAATATAATAATCATGTGGTTGCAAATTTAAGTCTGAATGCAACAGCAAAATCTTTTTGAAAATCAGTAAAATGTTGCCAAAGCTACAGAACTCCGTTTTTGGACACAGAGTGTAGATGTATGATTTAAAGTGCAAGGGAAAATACTGAAAGAATTAAACTTGGCGTTAAGAAAATATTCACACTCGTGCTAAACCGACGGCCTGCGGCATCATTTAAAGGCGGTGTGGATTTCTGCCTCCCTAATGAATGCAGAATTATTCAGCGTCGTCATACGGCTTTTTCCTTATGCGCCATAGTACTTCTATCAACCTCGTTTTAACACTCGACCCTCCCACAAGTTCGCCATGACCCACTTTAGGCAAGTTTAGTGGCACCAAGGTTTTTCTTTTTTTTTCTCATTCCTTGCTATCTGGCAGCTTTCTAAAATGGCACCATGAAATTAACCTGAATGGCAGATTCCGAGAATGCAATTTGCATTATACTCCGGGAGCGAATGATTTCCTTTCGGCCGAGTCACTGCGTTTTGCAAATTGCACGAGTCGTTACAAGCCTAATAAAACTTTCCATTCGTATTTGCGAAACAGAGGGATCACTACATTTTCCTAAAAAAAAAAAGAGAGAAAAAAGTTCAGTTCATTTCCTGCACGGCTAAGCGCATGAATATAACATCTCGACGGGTGTCATTCTGGGGGCTGGAGCTTGGAGATATAAGCAACTCTGAAAATGATGAGATTAAGGCGGGGTCACTGCCATATCTCCTTTGCGCAGCACCTGAGAGGAGCAAATAGTCTCAGTCATCAGAGTGAGGAGGGGGAAGAAGAAGGCGGGCTTTCAATCTTCTCCTTTAATCACCGCTATAAAGCTGAGGAACTGAAGTTACTGGAAGAAACTACTAGAAGGCCTCTCCGTTTGTGCATGCAAATCTTTTGGAAGCATTTAGAAGAGTAACGGTTACAGAGTTGATTGGAGATCAGAAGGTTGGCAGTTCAAGTCTTGGACTGGTAAAGGAGCCACTAATGTTAACTATGTTAATTGCTAATGTACACTATGTTAGTTGCTAATGAACACTATGTTAGTTGCTAATCTACACTATGTTAATTGCTAATGTGCACTATGTTAGTTGCTAATGAATGCCGTGTTAGTTGCTAATGTATACTATGTTAATTGCTAATGTTCACATTGTTAGTTACTAATGTTCACTATGTTAGTTGCTAATCTACACTATGTTAGTTGCTAATCTACACTACGTTAATTGCTAATGTTCACTATATTAGTTGCTAATGTACACTATGTAAGTTGTTAATGTGCACTACGTTAGTTGCTACTGTACACTATGTTAGTTGCAACTATGCTTCTGGGAAACACCCCCCTGGATAAGAGTGTTTGCTAGTTGCCCTAAGTGTTAACAGCAAGGTGGTCTCCAATTCCATCTTGCAGGTACCAGGAGCCCACTATTATGGCATAAGCGGTAGCCTATCAGATGCCACGTCTGCCAATTCAACACCAATCAGAAACGCTGGCTAACTGAATTTATTTGTCTTGTCTTTATTTTTCGGAACAATGTAATGTTGCTTTGCAAAACGATGTGCACAAAATAGGTTTTCTACTAATTATCTAGTTATAAAAGTAGTTAAGTAAGTAGTGTCACTAATCTATGTAAGCTATTGGACATGTTCCATTACACAGTCAGCATGACACCTCACTCTCCAGCATGCAGGCGCCAGACTCCTGACAAAAATACTCTCTCCAGCCTGGAAGAGAAGCTGGAAGGTCAAGCAGACGTCCAGATCCCTGAAATCTGAGCTCATAATGTTGTCCTGATTTACAAAGTTTCTTCTCCCTTTTCTTAATGAACTCATTCGAGGCCTCAGATGGCGAGCCGAACCAGCCGATTAGGGATGCAAGCAATGGGGTTGCGGATTATTTCTTTTCTTTAAAAGCAAGCTGCTGTTTCATTGTCGATCGACAAAGTTCTGCGATCGAGCGATTCTGACGTGGCAAACGCTTCTGAATCTTAGACGTTGTTTCAAAGCAAAGACTTGTAAACATGAGGAGAAGTAACTATTTGACAGTCTGTTTGATTGATAGAAATCATGTGAACGCTTCAGGAGTATTATGGCAAGAACAGGAACTTCTATACTCATAGCAAAAGACTTCTTAACCAGGAAATCAACACCGCAACATTCTACCTGTTTATTATAACAAATAAAGGCTTTTATAACAAATACAGGCTTTTCCTGCCTGTCACATTTTAAAATTAAATTTACAGAATGTAAATCATGTTTCTATTTTGGTTTTGTGTTTAGCGCCACCCACTGCTATCAGCCAATCATGAAGTCAGTAGCATTTCAGCATCCACGTTGCCAGTTACCACTGAGCTGCAGCTACAAGCATTCTGGATTATAAATGTCTGACGTTACTAAAACTAAAAGGCCTCGCTTTGACTCTCAAAAACGTCTTGACCAAAGCAGAAACAAAATGAGGATTAGCACAGGAGATGTATTTGAAAGATGGAGACGGATTAAAGTGGAGAAGAATTTGAAGATAGATGCTGAAGTGGCTAATTTTCATACGTAATATTAGACACTAGATTGGCCAAATATGAGGATTCGCCAACTTATCTGGCAACCTCGAGTCTGGGGAGGAGGGGGAGAGGAAACAACGTGCAAAGTATTTACAATTTGACTGCAGCAGCAGTTTTTGCTACAATCTCACATTTAGGTGCTTTAACGCTTGTATGCTTGTACGTCCACTTCACAACAAAGGGTCCACTGTACATGTGACATAGAATCTCAAATTTTAGCATTCCTCCTGTTTTTTCTCCTTCTTTATAACTAAAAAGAATGAAACACTCTAAAGTAAAACGCCACTGACGAGTGCATTCTACAAGCGCACAAGGAAAGCTGGGGGAGTGGAAACAGCCTTGACTGATTGATTTGACATTGATTAGACCTAGAAGCACCAGCGTGTAGATGCTGAAGCCCGGCCTCTTTCCCTCCCTCCCTCCTTCTCCCTTTCTTTTTCTTTCGAATCAATCCGACTCTCCACTCATAAGCCTCCTGGCTTTGAGAAGCACATCAGCTGCTACTGTGTCACCCACACGGAGGATGAGGAGGAGGAGGAGGAAGAGAAGAAGATCCTGTATGGAAGAGATGCTCTGACCCGTCCTTGAACCGCACCAGACGCTGTCTCGTACGAGTAGTGCTCTGCGCAGAAAAGCTCTTTGGAACGAATGTTCCCTGCTGATAACTAAGTTTCACGACGGTCTCCTTTTAGCCATCACGGACAACCATGCAAAGCAAAAAAACAGAATAATGTATTAGCAACGGAGCAACCTATTAAATTTTTTATATCTGGTTTTATATGTTCGGAGGGTGCACAAATTTATAAACATTTAGCTACATCACTTGACCAATTAAAAGTGTGTAAGAAGGGGTATTGAATAACACTTCCTGGACAAAATTCAGCATTTACACCAATCAGCATTAACATGACCAGCCACCTGATACTGAGTTGGTCTATGGGTTCATTTTCAGCAATCAAAGCAGCACTAGCTCTTAAATTCGATTGGACGACATGGGCTAGTCTTCGCTCCCCATGTGCCAAAGAGCCATGGTCATCGACAACCCGGTTCCCTACACAACCCGGTTCCCTAGTTTTCCTTCCTTGGAGCACTCTTGGTAGCTCCTGACCAGCATTCTGGATTATGTGCACATGTAGCTTGTTTTTGTGCCAAGCCTGGTCTCCACAGTGATTGAGTTTCCTTGGTTACTTGATTAGTTTGACTAACGACACCTGGGCGTTCTGATTATTTAAGCCAGTTTGACCCGGAGCAGGGCGTCTGGTCACCATCACACTAACTTACGTTCGAATCTAGTACAGAGAGGTTTCAGTTCCACACCGCTACCTGCCAGGCTCCCCGGGTTGCTGCCCGAAAACTAGAAATTGCAGACCATAACATCCCACAAGAACGATAGTTTTGGAGATGCTCTGACCAACTCCTTTAGCCATGATCACCATCTGGCCCAAAATTGTTCAAATCCTTGTCTATTTTTATGATTTCAACACATCAACTTCAAGGACAGTGTGTTCACTAGCTGCTAAAATATCCCACTCAATGTCTGGTGCTACTGAAACAAGGTAATCAGTATTATTCTCCTCACCTGTCAGTGGTTATAATGTTATGGCTGAGTGGTGTATACTCCCAGGGACCTGGAGTCCATTAGGCATCTATCAATCTTACTGTTTAGGCATGACCGTTTGAATGTAGATTTGAATGAGTTATGATGGGCAGTATTAGCTACTGGAGCAGAACATCGGAGGAGAATTTTTAAAATTTTACAGTTCGTTTTTACATCTCATCAAAATAATGATGGAGATGGGCTAACAGTCAGGTGCTTGTCTATAAACCAAAAAGTTGTGGGTTCTCCAGCAATATCACCACTGAGCATCAGGCAGAGATAACAGGGATTTGCCCCCGTGATTGTTGGGTCGTTGGTTCAAATTTCCAGACTGTTAAAGGGACCACTGAGGTACTTGTGAACCACTGCTCCTAAAAAGAAGAGTTTAAATGTAGAGGTTGCACCTTATTGTGGTACACTGTTAGCTGTTCTAATAATCACTCACTTTAAACCAACTTATTGTCATAAAATTAACAAATAATTATCAATAACTGATTTATTTTAAAAGAAAACGCTTCTTTATCCTGTAAAGTCATTCAAGCACACAGCTGTCACGCCTTGAAGCAGAGAATGCTCTTGAATTCTCTTGAAACATAGTCTCTTTTAATGCATAAAATAAGTATAGCACACACTTAACCCAGCTCAGGCTCGCCACAGTCCAACATAATCTCTGGAAGCAAAAACGAAAGCAAACTGTATACTCCGTCTACGTATCTACTCGGTACGTCCTCTTAATTGTCAGAATTCCTGAATTTCTAGTTTTCGGGCAGCAACCTGGGGAGCCTGGCAGGTAGCGGTGTGGAACTGAAACCTCTCTGTACCAGATTCAGTTAGTGTGATGGTGACCAGACGCCCTGCTCCGGGTCAAACTGGCTTAAATAATCAGAACGCCCAGGTGTCGTTAGTCAAACTAATCAAGTAACCAAGGAAACTCAATCACTGTGGAGACCAGGCTTGGCACAAAAACAAGCTACATGTGCACATAATCAGAACGTAAAACCTTTGAAATCAACATGTCCCACAAATAATGGAATCAAGCAGTTACACTTCTGTGTAAAAACTTTTTAAATTGGGGCAGTTGATAGTATAACGTTCGCCCCATGACTGGAAGGTCGCCGGTTTGAATCCGAATTTTCATCCATGAACAGACCAGTGGGCAGCTTTATTGGCAGCGCTTAGGGAACAGTACTCATGAGTACCTCAGTGGTAGCTTTACCGGTCCAGTCCTTGAACCGGCAAACTTCTGATTAGCCAACTCTGTAACCGTTACACCACCAACTGCCCCAATACTAAAGTTATTGGTGATTCAGCTTGTTACACTGTATTGTCTCATCCTCTGTTAGTTTTCATTTTTGCGTTTGCTGTATGTTGGCAGCTCTAACAGTGTTGCACACATATATAACCACAGGACTTGAGAATCAGTGTCATCTCCTGAACGTGAGAACCCTTAACAGCGAGAGTGTGGCGTAATTGTCCTGTGGCATTTACGGGTCACTTAACTGTAAGAATAAATGAAGAAAAAGCCGCTGATCATAGTCAGGCCCGTCTTGGTTAAGAACCTCGTCTCACACCTAGACAATGCCCACTCCAAGATCAAAAACAAAGAAGTCTGCCAGTTTCATTACTTAAAACAGTAATTGTGTGTCTATTTGTCATTCGTTGTGTGCAGTGGCGTCTTTTGTCGCTTTGATCTATTACTAAATGATGCTTTTCTTATTTTACAGCCTTTCTATTAGTCAATTACTGCCTCGTTTGTGTGTTTTGCAGCACTGACACTTATGTGTGTTTCTTTAAATTTAGGCAATCACCGCACAGGAATTTGTGAATAAGCCTTTTTATGAAAACAATTAGAATTAATTAGGCAGAAATAAAGCAAGCATGTAATAAGCACTTTCACTATAAAAGAACTCAACACAACACAGAGAGATGGGGTAATAAATGCTCAACTCTGAGTTGTAACGGATAATAATTGTGTTTTAAATGAGAAAGGAGATGGCTCTAATTTAAACATATTTACTTTTTTGTTCAATTGTTGAAGTCATGACTCATACAAGCAAATACACTGCTGTCTTCTTTAACAAGTGATGAATATAAATCTGGCAGTTGTCGTAGATAATCTAAAAAGGGTTTTAGCCAATATGCTGCCCATGAAATATTATAGGCCAAGAAATATTATTTACTATTAAACTGCACTATTTTTTCCTAACTTCAACTTCCTACAATTTTATCTGTGCAGGTTAAGCACTCTTTCATGCTTTTTGCTTTATTTTAATTTTTTTATTTCTGTAAAACATTTAGAATTACTATGAGTATGATACGGTAAATGTGACTTAGCTTGTATTGCTTTGCTGTTTTCCTCAGCATTTTACAAACGAACAAAGGAAATAAACAGCAAACAAAAACAGAAGAGAAAAACAGACAGAACCAAAATTTAACCAACTCACAACGTCAAGCCAAACTCAAAAACACTTAGAAAACAGACACAAAACCCAGACGAACGTGAGAGGCAATCTTAAATACTCACAAACACAGGTGAAGCACATTAGAGCAAACACTTGATAGATAATGACACCAGAAGGTGAGAGAGGGAGGCCACTAGTGGCCTGGTGGGGAACTACAGGTCAAATGGTGCCGCTGATTATAGGGGTTGAAATAAAATTCCACAATACAATATTCTATCAACTTAGAGAACAACAATTGAATGTTTTCTGTAATAAAAAATTCTATGCGATTCAGTTCAGGAGCTATGCGACAATATCATATGCTGATTTAACACAATCTCTTTTATTTAGATCAAATCACAAAAAGCAGCTAAAATATCATGTGATTTTTATTCCCGCGCTCACCCAGGCACGTTCACTTTCAGTGCTATGAGCTCAGTGTATTGATGTAGATCGATGTTTCGTTACACATCTAACCCTGATGCTCTTGGTAGGACTGTGCAGATTTTAGCTTCACGTAAATGAGGAGTGACGTAAGACAGCGTCTAAATACAGGAAACACCACACTTTCCTTCCACTGCCAAACAGACCAGAGATCATTAAAATTAGCCTAAATTGCTCAAGACAGCACTTAAAAAACTTGCGTTAATGGATTCTTTTTTCATTAGATGAAATCAAGGCAAAGAGAGAAAGAAGTCTGTCTTAAATCCTAAAACATAATTGCGTTGGTCAGATTAAATGAAGACTGATTCAGAACTGAGTGGTTTTTAATTTTCTGCTTAATCCTCAACTTGTAGCAATTTAACAGCAAGGACACACACTCCTGTATGTAGAAACACTCGTGTTGCATTTAATCAGAAAGCGTTTTCAAGGGCTCAGTACGGCAAAGTACAATATGCAACACACACACACACACACACAGTTTGCCCTTCAGATCTTTGTAAGTAGTGTTGACAGTACACAGTTTGTACTGGTATTACTTTAAATTTCAGGAAATATAACACACACTGACTTTCCTGTTATCCAGTTGGTAACAGTGTGGAACCTGGCCCCGTGATCAGAGTGATGGGGCACTTGATAGCGTAGCGTTTAGGTGTTCCCCCCGTGATCAGAAGGTCGCCGGTTCGAATCCCAGGACCGGTAAAGCTAACACTAAGGTACTCAGGAGCCAGGTACCGTCCCCAAACACTGCTCCCCGAGCGCTGCCGACATTAGCTGCCCACTGCTCCTTCACGGATAGGTCAAATGCAGAGGCCACATTTCGTTGTGAAAGCGAGTGAATATTTGTCATTGTGAACACTCCACAGCACAGCACACAGAGCACCATAACCAAATGTGACTTCTGCATTAGACCCATCCGTGGCAGCTGACATGCTTGGGGACAGAATCTTTCTCATGAGTACCCCAGAGGTAACTTTTACCGGTCCGGGATTCAAACCGGCGACCTTCCATTACGCTACCAACTGCACCTCTCACTGTGGTTCCCACATGTCCCCAGAAAGCCACAAAAACGGGATACGTTTCTAGCTGTGCAATCGTCATAATAATCAGGCTCTCACAAATACGCAAAAACCCAGACACAAGAAACACACACACACACACACACACGCACAGTTGATTAGAGTTCAAATGGTCACATCTCAAACATGTGCTGGAGATTGTGGGATGACTATTTAGCACCGCGGTTGATGAGTGTGAAGCTCTGCGCTCTGTAATCCAGCAGGAAGGCAAACTGCATTAATCCTCCTCTCTGTTTGTTTGTGTACAAATGGAACACAGCGAAACATATGAGCCGAAATGAGCAGTTGGACGCTGCAACGCGTGTTGAATTTTGCAGAAGCGCCACATCTGATGAGCCGAGTGTTACGGCTGGTCCGATGACGAACTCGTTTCCAGCGCTTTCCATTTTTTTCCACGTTGGACGCTAGAACTAATGCCGTGTTGGACAGGAGCTGGGAAGTGGGAAGTTGAAATGACGTGGTTTACGACCTACACGTGTTAAATATACGAAGTGGGAAGAAAACGTGGGAAGAAATGTTTTCTGTCGTGAGATAGAGGAGCAGTTAAACGTTTGATCATCTCTGACTTTTGAAGGTGTGAAACACTATGAGGTTGTAATTTATGATGCTGTTGGTAGCGAATGGCCTTGTGATTGGAAGTTTGCCATTTGCAAGTCCCGGACCGATAAAGGTACCACTGAGGTACTCATGAGCAAGGTACCGTGCCCAAGCACTGCGCCAAAACGGATGGGTGAAATTCCCTTTTCGTTGTGTATTGTGCTGTGCTGTGTTCACAATGACAAATAATCATTCACTTTATGGGGTGACATGGCGTTTAAGGGAGATGTTTGAGGCCTGGGGGGAGTTTGAAGGCGGTGAGGGAGAAAGGTAGACATTAAAGGTGGGGGACATTAGAGGGGGGTGCGGTTGGTGTTTTAGAGGGTGAGAGGGTGTTTGAGAGGGGAGAAGACGACTGGGTCGAGGGTGTGTGGTGTGTTTTTCGGGAAGAGTGTGGGTCTTTGGGGTAAGTTGGGGGGTGTTTGAGGGTGTTTGACGGGTGTTTAATGGGTGAGGTTTGGGGATGTGAGGGGGGTGTTTGTGTTTGAGAGGATGTAGAGTATTTTCGATGTCAGGAGGGGGTTTAGGGTGTGAGAGAAACATTTTGAGGTGTTTGAGAGTGTGCAGTATGTTTTTCGGGAAGAGGGTGAGCGTTTGGGGTAAGTGAGGGGGCAAGGAGGGGCATTTGAGGTGTTTGAAGGTGTTTGACAAGGTGTTTAAGGGGTGAGGTTTGGGAACGTGAAGGGGGTGTTTGAGAGGGTGGGTGTGTTTGAGGTTTATGAGGGGGTGTTTGAGGTTTTTGGGGTGTGTAGTATGTTTTTCGGGAAGAGGGTGGGCAAGTGATGAGGCGAGGGGGCGTTTGAGGGTGTGTGAGGTGTTTAAGGAGTGAGGTGGGGGTGTTTGAGGGTGTGTGAGGTGTTTAAGGGGTGAGGTGGGGGCGTTTGAGGATGTGTGATGTGTTTTCCGGAAGACGGTGGGTGGTTGGGGTAAGTAATGGAGCAAAGGGGCGTTTGAGGGGGGCGTTAGAGTTAAAGGGGTGTGGGGGGGAGTTTGTATGTGGTGTTAAAGGGATGAGGGGGGGCTAGTTTGGGGTGGGCAGGCGTTTTGGAGGCTGGATAGAGGCGGTGGTGTTGGATGAGGAGCAGGCCTGTAAGGCTGGGCGGCTCTGAGCCCGTCTTTCATTATTAATAAAGATGTGACAACACTCTCCATCCAACAGCCTGGAGCAGCAGCACACACACACTCTCACACACACACACACGTGCACACACTCTCACACACACACATACACACACACGCGCGCACACACACAGAATACACATACAGAATGTGCAGCTGGTGACGGGCCTGTAGTGCCAGGACACACACAAGCACACACACACACACCAGCACGCACGCACGCACGCACACACGCACACACACACCAGCACACACACACACACACACTCATTCTCGCTCTCTCTCTGTTTCTCTGTTTTTTTTCTGTTTGTCTCTTTTTCTTTCTCCTTCTATGCCTTCTCTCTGTGTCTCTTTCTAATGCTCCCTCTCTTTTTTCTCGCTATCTCTCTCTCTCTGTCATTTTACTTCTTTCTGTATCTCCCTTTTCTATGCATCCCTCTCTCTCTCTCTCTCTCTAAGCCTTCTCTCTCTTTGTGTCACTATCTCTTTTTCTATCGTTCTCTGTCTCTCTGTGTCTCTCTTTCTATTTGTGTGTCTCTGTCTCCTTCTATGTTGTAATCTCTTTTCCCTGCTCTTTATCTCCTTCTCCTTCCTATCTCTCTCTCTCTCTCTCTCTCTCTCTCCATCTATGCCTTCTCTCTCTTTCCGAAACTATCTCTTTTCTCTATCTTTGTCTCCCTCTCTCTCTTTCTATATGTATATGTCTTCGTCTCTTTCCATGTCGCTATCTTGTTTCTCTTCCATCTCTCTCTCTCTCTCTCTCTCTCTCTCTCTCTCTCTCTCTCATTTTTGGTCCATATTTCTCGTTCTATATGTCTCTCTTCTCTCTTTCTCTCGCTCGTCCTATAGCTTCTCTCTTTCTTTCTGTCACTACCTCTCTCTCTCTGTCTGTATCTCTGTCTCTCGTCTCTCTCTCTCTCTCTCTCTCTCTCTCTCTCATCTCTTTTTGAGTTTCTCCCTCATTTTGCTCCCTAATTTTCTCTTTCTCTCTCTCTCTATTTATATGTCTCTGTCTTTCTAGTTCTTTCTCTTTCTGCATCTCCATTTTCTATGCATCTCTCTGTCTCTCTTTCTTTCTCTCTCTCTGTATCTATCTATCTCTCTCTCTCTTTCTCTGTATGTCTTTCTCTCTCATTATGTTGATGCTCTGTCACACTCAAACACACCCACTCAATCTCTCTCTCTCTCCCTCTCGTTCTATGCCTCCTCCCTCTTTTTGGTCTCTATTTATATGTCTCTCTGTCTTTCTCTTTCTGTTTCTTCCTTCCTTCTGTCTCTCTCTCTCCCCCCCTCTTTCTCTCTCTCTCTAACATTAATTACTCTCGCTGCTGTGAGTGCACCAGGCTGGATTCAAGATGATGTTAGTGAGGTGAGTCTCGTTTCAGAAAGAGAAACTGAGAACGGTGAGAGAGATGGAGGGATGTAGGGAGGGAGGAGAGAGTGAAAGAGTACCGTGTGATTGTAGTGGAGAGAGAGGGAGAGTGCTGTCTGCCAGCTCAGTGCCGGGGCCGTGATTGATTTAAAATGACTCTTTCAGATGCCAAGCGGAGAGGCAGATGGACTGCAGCACTAATTTGAAACATCTCGTGTTGCTCATTTCAGAGCCGAGACGCTTTTCTTCAACACGACTCTCAGACGTGGTGCAACACAAAAGCTATGTCACGCCACAGCCCCGCGTTTCTCCACTCTGTTATTCTGCTTTCAGGGACGAGGATTCAAACAAACGGCATTGTTCAGCTGGTCAACAAGCTGCATTTACACATTTTCTATTAGCAGTGGTGTGACATGAGCATTTCAGCAGCTATTTCCTTCTGTTTGTAGCGATGGATAAACAACAAGACAAGCAAACACACTAACACACACACACACACGTATACCGCTATCTCTATCTACAGTATATATATATATGTGTATAATTTATTTGAAAGCCTTGGTCTTGTCTCGGACTTCACGCATTTGCGCTCGCGACTCTAATATGGGACGCCATCATGCGCAAAAATGTAGTTCTCGTCCAGAAAGGCCAAAAGCAGCTCATGTTATAGTCTAAAATTCAGTTCAAATCCGCTCAAAATTACCCAAAACTTTAGCAATTCTTAGTTTTTCCGTTTCATAATGTAAGAGAGTAATTACTATGAAATTTTTTTTTTAGAAAGATGCATTATTTATCAAATAATTTTATTCTGTATCCAGATAGATACCAAATGGATAAAGACGTGTTTCCGTCTGGCACTAACTTTATTTTTCTTCACAGCACTAAGCCATAGAATGTCTCTGCATAATAACAACTCTGCAAGTCAATAACACAGTGAGTTTAACAACCCTGGGCTGGGCTTTTTTGTAACCTCAATTACTTTATTGTATACTGTTTGTAAAAAGCTTACAAAAGAAAACTTTTTAAGACAGTTATTCTTCAACTTTTTTCATTGTTATTTTCTATTCAGATAAACTCTTGTATAAATCACTCCAAATATTCTAGATAATAACTAGTCGTTAAATATCTTTCATTTGATTAAAAAATCCTTCTTTTTCCCGTAAAAACATTGTGTCAGAAAATACTAAAATGCCATTTCCCCCCAGTTCTGTACAGCCTTGGCAGGCAGGACTTTGCACGAGCAAAACAGACAGAAATACAGTTTTATCTGAATGCCAAATTTCACCATATGTTTCTGACTGACTGACTGTGAGAGTAAAAGCTTAGCATTTAAACTCTCCACAAATCTGGTGATGCCCCTGCAATTATCTCATCATCGCCACCCGCTGTGTGTGTGTGTGTGTGTGTTAAGGTGTGTGTGTTTGGGTGCATGCGTGTGTCTGTCAGACTCAGTAAGGGTGACAGCCTCTGGATTTCTCTGACTCAGCTCACGTTGAGTCGAACCCCGCACACACCTACACACACCGTGAGACATGGGGAAATCACACACACACACACACACACACACACTTATCTTATCCTGCTGTCTTTGTGAGGTCTTTCCATTGACTATGGTGACTTCATGTAAGCAATAAACAGCTATATGAATTGGATATTATCCTCTTTTAGGTGACAGTCAAGTCCTCACAACCTCTTAAATACACACATACTTACACACACACACACAGTTGGGGTCAAGACCTAAAACCAACTTGCAGAGTTTTTATTATGCAGAGACATTCTATCTGGATACAGAATAAAATAATTTGATAAATAATATATTTTCTATCTAAATTTTTTCATGTTGATTACTCGCTAACATTATAAAATGCAAAAAAATATATATTTCCTGATCAATTGAAAATGAAGAAATGCTAAAGTTTTGGGTAATTTTGAGATAATTTGGACTCATTTTGCCCTATACAATGAGCTGCTTTTGGCCTCTCTGGAAAAGATCCAAATTTTTGCGCATGATGGCATTCCATATTAGCTTCGCGCTATCACGTGCAAATAATGTAAATAATGCGTTTTTACGCAATTACTTCAGTTTTTGTGCGCGGAATTACTCAGAAATAATTTCATACACAGAGGAATGAATACAGCCACCGGTAATTTGAAAGTCTTGTGATTCTGACGG
The DNA here is from genome assembly GCA_032718565.1 of Distichodus sexfasciatus. Taxonomy (NCBI): domain Eukaryota; kingdom Metazoa; phylum Chordata; class Actinopteri; order Characiformes; family Distichodontidae; genus Distichodus; species Distichodus sexfasciatus. Next base: position 2,451,307 of record JAVGVS010000040.1, read on the forward strand.
TACGTGTGTGGCTTCTGTAGTTCTGAGTTATTAAAACATTAATTAATAGTGTTTTAATAGGTCTCAAAGTCAAAGTCAAAGTCAACTTTATTGTCATCTCTGCTATATACTGTACAGATACATAGAGAGCGAGGCAGCGTGGCTCAGGTTATTTCAGTGCAAACAAACAAAGGAGACAGTAGAACAGAGAATAAATAGGCAGTGGCACAAACTAGGCACATGGGATAGACAATAAATAAGTAAAATACTAAAATATACATTAAACAATATACATTTTAAACCAGACAATATTTTTTCTTCATATATATATACATATATATATAATTAGAGGCTAGAGTTGTAATAGTAATATTCTCAGTTGTGGTCTCCCAATAAAAGTCCTCTGTGTCCGAGTCCATGACAAAAAAACTGATCTGAGACCGGACTCAAGTACTACAACATTAACACACACATTTTGCTATCCTGCCATCTCTCTACACCCAGTTTAAACTTAAATCTTAACCTCAGTAATCAAAAGCATATCTTATACCTCTTTTAATTTCTCAAATAAACGCCAGAAAGCTCGAAAAATGTCCCCAACAAAGCCAATAAAAATGATAAATTGAAGTTTTCATCTTTAAGGCAACTGTCAGGCGCTCACACCCTCTGAATACTTTACATGCCCACACCTACACAAGCACACACTGCTGCGTCCTGCCATCTTTTTGCCACCCTTTACATTCAAAAACAACATACACAAACTGACTTAAAACTCTTCTAAAGCACATTGCTGGAGAAGGTACGGTGGCTGAGGGAATACAATGCCCTTCAACATTTAAAAAAAACAGTAATATATTAATCAAGTTGATAACGCACATGCAAACACAATGCAATCATGAAGAAACTAGACAAATTCAGAAAACACTTTCATCAAAATGACACACATGCACAGCATTTTACAAATGCACCACCCACAACAGATGCAATTTCACAAATACTGCACACACTGCTTTTGGATTTCTGAATCATAACATGTAAAAATAACATCTCAACTATTATTTGTTTAAACACAGTTGTGTAATTTTGTGACGGCCCCTAATCCTGTGGCACTAAAACAATCAGGAACATAGAGATTGTGAGTGAGAGAAATTAAATTTTTTGCTTTTAGGGTCGAAGTGCGTTGCATTGCTTGTTCTGCTCATTTTCATATCAATATGTAGGAATTAGCCTGAATGTTGAACAATAAACCAGTTTTACCACAGTGCTTCTTCCCATGTAGAAACAATTGAGCATACGCACATATGCAAACATAGAAAAACTGCATTTTACAGGTCGGCTCCATAAATCAGTCCAATGCCACCGATATCCGGTCCAGCTATTTGGGACTTTATCAGGCCGATATCTGATCCCGTAACAAATGGGGTGACATCCTTTTCCTTGGAAACTCTTTTAGGAACAATCTGGTCCTCACAACCCGTCTAAAACCCATTTTGCTGCTGTGTTTTATTTTTTAAGAAGGAGGGAAGGAATGAGCCAGGGCAAAAAAACCTCTCATTCAGGCATCCATTTCAGCAGTCAAACAGTGACACTGCGGCGCTGGCGTAGGGATTAGCAGTGTGTGAAAGCCCTAAGACTTCCTCACGGCTGTCTCAAATGAAGCAGACTCCTGCATAACTGTCAGAGCCAATTGACAAGCCGCTGACAATTTAACACCGGCGATAAATGAAACTCAATGGACTTTGACACTAACGTGCACACACACACACACACACACACCTTGGCTGTGTGCTATCTGATTACCTCGAATGTGTGTGTGTGTTCACACTTTCTAAGATAAGAATAAAAAGATTCAAGTGAACACTGACAAATCCTCAGACCGATGACACCTTCGTTAACATTTTTATTGATGTTGTTATGGAAACAACTCTAAATTCTTCTGTTTCAAATTAAGGCTGAATTTTTGGCCTACATAATATCTTTCTAGAATTGACAAGAGGTAGAATATATGGTTAATTTGTATTATTCGTTTATCAGTGTAAAAAATATGCTCTTTTAAAATTAAAATTAAAAATCAGAAAAAAAATTATAATTTGTTTGACTTTTTAGAAGTTAGAAACAAAAAACCAAAACCCAGAAGCCATATTTTTTAAATATTTATTTCCAAAACCAAAAATGAATAACAAGTTGTTTTTCGATTTTGCTCTTATAAAAGACAGAAAAAATGGAAAACAAAAAATAATTAATTTGGTTTAAGAAACGAATATTGAAAAAAAATTTACCCTAGGCAGGCGCCAACACACCTTCTTCTTCTATATATACACATATATATATATAAAATTTTTAATGCAAATATAAAAACATATTTTGGGGTTTTTGATTTCTATTCGATTTGAAAAATGAATGAAAGAATGATAGGAAGATATGGCGATGTGGCGATGTGTTTGTGTTTGTCGTGTAATGTTCCCACTCTTTGACAAGAGGTGAAAAAGAACTCGGCTCAGGTGGAGGAGTCCCACAGCAGGTGATTGTAATATGCCCATTGCCTGAGTGAGACTGGGGCTTGAAGGGGAGTGTGGGGGCATTTTTGGATGGATAGGATGGGGGGAAGGTGGGGTTTGGCAATGGCCTGAATCATGGCAACTGGGAGGACAAAGAAGCTTACGTAAAAAATCCATTCTGATTCTTTCTGCTGCTTGTCATCTAATGAAACTTCTTGAAAAACTGAATTATAGCTATTTTTGACAGTAATAATATAAAACACATACAAAAAAGCTTTATTTACTTAAAGCAACCTATAAAATCCAAGTGACAGATATAATAATACCTACAGATCAGAGAAATAATCAGATCAAAATAATAAAAAAAAAAATTAAAGCAGGGTGTCACGGCTCCTCCAGACAGTACCCTAGCCAGCCACCAGAGGGCAACGCTGTCCTGTCTTGTGTCTATGTAGTGCGGTATGTCAATCAATTCCCACTCTCAATGACCCACGTTTATAAAACTATAAGTTTAATGTCGGGCGTACTGAACTATCTTGGTTCACCTGGGTGTAGCGAACGATTCGGCAAAATACTGAAAACCTTTACGTCCCTAATATATAGCTATTTAACATCAATGCACTATCCAATTCTATCAACTTTTCGACAACTCGCCACGCCATATATATATTTATTCAAGGCTCAAAAATGAGTTAATCAAGAAGAAAGAAGCTATTACTTTTCTTTTTCAACCATCTCTATTTGTTTTTTCATGAACTTTTTTAGTTTATGAGCATTAGAGGATCTTTTCTCAACATGTGTCTTCACCTTTATAATCATAGGTCCCAGAGAAATAGCACAAATATATTGTCAGTACAGCAGAGCGTTCAACCACGTCCAACATCATGACATCTACTGTACGAAACTTCAAATCAGTTGTATAACAACGTGAGATCAGAAAAATAAATGTCCTTGTGCTGACGACAACAGTTGAACCGGCGGAAGAAGTGGTCTCTTTTTATCATCTTACACGACATGGCAGCATCAGCACGTACGCGTCATAACAAATGACAGTCGTTTACTCCTGAGCGCAGGCATTTCAAAAGGTTGCACAGCAAAGAGAGACCGGGCCAGAAAAAAGGCTGTTACACACCCACACACACACACACACACTTTTTTAAGAACATTATGGGGACTGAGATTTTAATTGGAGAGGTTTAGTTTAAATAAAACCTACGTAGTGTTTATGTCCCCATAATGACACCCGTTGGTGTCCAATCAGATGAAAGTCCCCATACACACAGACAGACATGGTGAGAAGTGTTTGAAGGGCGGTCTCGATATCTCCAATGCGCTGGACTTGTAAAATGTATGTGCAAAAAAAGGAAGAGAGAAATGAAATGCCGCTCAGGACGGCAGCATGTCAGCGCAAGGAATGAGACAAAAACGAAGGGATCAGAACCAAGCTGAAAGATGAAAACTTTCTCGAAAGCTGTTAGTGATAAATATGACTTGAAAGCGATAGCAGAGTTATCAGTTATCACTTTCAATTTACTGCTATTAGAACGAGAAGAAAAAAGCGCTGCGAAAAAGAGACAGAATTGAGACAGTTAAAAAGAAAGAAAGAAAAGAATACCCAGAAATAGACATGGAAAGAGAGAAAGAGGGAGACACATATGTGGAGATAAAGACATAGAAATAAAGAAAAGAATGAATGAAAGAAAAGAAAGAAAAAAAGAAAAGAATGAAAGAAAGAAGATACACATATAGAGAGAAAGAAAGGCAGAGACAGTCATAAAAAGAGAGCAAAAGACATAAAGACAGAGAGAGGGAAATAGAGAGAAACAGAGAATGGAGACACAAAGAAAGAAAAAGAAAAGAAAGAAAGAAAGAGGAAGAAATCACATTAGTGAGAGAGAAATTGAAGACTCTAAAAAGAAAAGACAGAACAAGGCGATGCCAGGAGAGAAATAGCAGAGACAGACATAGAAACACACAGAAAAGATGTAGAAAAGATAAAGAGAGAATGAGAGACAGACAGACAGAGAGAGAGATAGAAAGGAAGAGAGAAACAGAGGAAATCACACAGAAAGAGAAATTATGAGAAGGAAACAAAAAGAGAGAGCATGACAAAGACAGAGAAAGAAAGAGAGAGAGTTTTAAACATGGCCGAAAACAAATGAAAATTGAAAATTAAGAAAAATGAAAATTAAAACAAGCAAGAAACAGCTTCTGATTATGGTCGGACACTCTCAGCCCTCGTCTGCCTTCGTGATTAAGCCAAACCCATGGCGTCGTCTGACACGTCCTCGCTTTCAAAGGGCCGGCCGCTACAACGCATTTCCGTCTATTCTACTCTAGCTACTCTACTCTAGATCTCACTGTCTGCGAAGTGATGTTATCAATGAACAAAAGATTAGCAGAAATTTTGGATAACCCACGTCGATAGCTTTCTTATTAGAATATTAATTATGCAGCTCGCCGGTCAACTGTGTAAACACGCGCAAGTCACCTCTTCGTGAAGCATACAAGTTCAGTCAGATCTTCACTTTATTACAGACAAAAACATAATTTAGCTGAGAAAACCCCAAAACTACTAGTGTTCTACTCACAATACAGCCATTTATTAATCACTTCTAGTGACTATTTTGGGAGCATTAATTGTGAAATGTAGTAATAACCATAGGAAATAATATAATATAATAAAAAACTCTGAGTCAATAAAAACAGACTCTGTTCTTACTATTTCTAGTGATTACATCTGATCCAACACTTTTATACTACATGCAGCTGGATCAAATAATAATATAAAATCATTTATTAATAACTGTTCACATTTGTTGTGCACTGTTAAAATGCACTAGAGTTTAATGCATTTTGTGTTTTATGAGCGAAGATATTTCATTTTACAATCTTTCAGCAGGAGTGGGACCAAGTAAAACATTTTATTTAGAATTTTATTTCATTTGACATTTTGCATTGTTGAATGTCAACATTCAAGAGCTAAATAAATATTTTCATAATTTTATGGTGATTTATTTCTTGTAGCATGCCTTAACTAGTGAGGTAAGTACACACAGTTGCAGCCATAACAGCAATGGTACAAAAAATTGGCATAATAATTTCTTTTAGTATTTCGGTTTCCGACCAAGTGTTTCCTCATTTTCGGTTTCGGCCAAAAATTTAATTTCAGTGCATCCTTAATATGAATAGAGAACAGAGAGAGAGTGGAGTAAAGAGAGAGATGGAGGAAGAGAAAGAGATTGGAAGAAAGAGAAGTGTGTGTGTGTGTGTGTGTGTGTGTGTGAGATCAGAGATCAGCAACATGACATCATGTGGTTGAGATCAATGTGTGTGACCTTTACTGCTGCTGATGCTGAGATGCTGCTGCTGTTCTTCTCATCTCTCTCTCGCGCTCTCTTTTCTCCAGTGAGCTACTTGATAGAATTACAGCGAGCTCCATCACAACCACGCTAAACTCAACACACACCCTCCGGCCCTGAGGTTCCCAAACCCCCCACTCTCACCACCCCACACAGATGACACTCGCCCTTTCCCCAGCCGCCAAAATACACCAGCACCAGAGCTGACAGCACCAAAACACACACCGCTTTTCATGTCACCTACTGATGAAAACACACTGACCCTCAGATGGAGACGGGACAGGAAGAAGGAGGGGGGATGGAGGGAGGATGCTGGAGGAGGGATGAGGGAGGATGCAGGGGAGGAGGTAGGATAGAGGGAAGATGGAGGAGGAGGGACAAGGGAGGATGCAGTGGAGGAGGGAGGATGGAGGATGCAGGAGAGGATGGAGGGAGGATGGAGGGATGATGGAGGAGGAGGGATGAGGGCAGATCCAGGAGAGAGGATGTAGGATGGAGGGAGGATGAAGGATGGAGATGTGAGGGATGGAGGAGAGAGATGAAGAAGGGTGCTGGAGGAGGGATAGGAGTGAGGGATGCAGGGGAGGATCAGCAGGATGGAGGGGAGGGATGAAGGATGGAGGAGGATGAGGGATGGAGGAGGGATGAAGGGAAGGATGCTGGAGGAGGAGGGATGAGGGAGGATGCAGGGGGGAGGATATGGGGATGGAGAGAGATGGAGGAGGAAGGATGGTGAGGGATGCAGGAGAGGATGTAGAATGGAGGGAGGATGAAGGATGGAGGGAGGATGAGGATGGAGGGAAGATGAAGGAAGGATGCTGGAGGAGGGATGAGGGAGGGGGGATGCAGGGGAGGAGGTGGGATGGGGAAGATGGAGGAGGAGGGACAGGGAGGATGCAGGTGGAGGATGGAGGGATGGAGGGGTGATGGAGGGAGAGAGAGGATGATGGAGGGGAGGATGGAGGGATGATGGAGGAGGGATGAGGGCGGATACAGGAGAGGATGTAGAATGGAGGGAGGATGAAGGATGGAGGGAGGATGAGGATGGAGGGAGGATGAAGGAAGGATGCTGGAGGAGGGATGAGGGAGGATGCAGGGGGAGGGGATGTGGGATGGAAGGAAGATGGAGGGAGGAGGGAGTGCAGCGAGGGAGGATGCAGGAGGAGGGAGGGATGGAGGATGCAGGAGAGGATGTGGGAGGAGGATGGAGGGGGAGGATGGAGGGGAGGAAGGAGGGAGGGAGGGAGGAGGAGGGAGGATGCAGTGGAGGATGTAGGATGGAGGAGGAGGGATGGAGGAGGGATGTAGGATGGAGGAGGGAGAATGGTAAATGGATGATGAAGGGAGGACAGAGGACAGAGGAGAGAATTGGAGGGATAGAGGATGGAGGATGGAGAGGGAGGAGGGGGAAGAATAGAGGGAGGGAGGGAAGAAGGATGCAGGAAGGGAGGATGGAGAGAGGAAGAAGGGAGAATGGAGGGAGGGTGTATGATGGAGAATGGAGAGAGGGAGGAGGGAGGGAGGATGTAGGATGGAGGAAGAAGGGAGGATGGAGGAAGAATGGAGGATGGAGGATAGGGAAGGGATGGAGGATGGAGGGAGGAGGATGAAGACAGAGGGAGGATGTAGGATGGGAGGGAGGGGGATGAATGTAGGGAGAATGTGGTGGAGGATGGAGGGAGGAGGTGGGGGAGGGAGGGAGGGGGAAGACAGAAGGAGGGAAGGGGAGAAGGGTGAGGGAGGGAGGGATGGAGGGGAGGATGAATCAGTAGAGGATGTAGGGATGGAAGGAGGGAGGGGGATGAATGCAGGGGAGGATGTGGGATGGAGGGATGGAAGGAGGGGAAGGGGAGGGAGGGAGGGGGTGAATGTGGGGAGGATGTGGGATGGAGGGATGGAGGGGGAGGGATGGAGGGAGGGGGATGAATGTGGGGAGGGATGTGGGGATGGAGGGGATGGAGGATGGAAGGGGGGGGAGGGTGAGTGTGTAGGGAGGGATGTAGGATGGAGGATGTAGGATGGAGGAGGGGCTTGATGGATGGGAGGGAGGATGTGGGGATGGAGGATGGAGGGAGGATGGAGGGGGAGGGGGATGAATGTAGGGAGGATGTAGGATGGAGGGAGGGAGGGAGGATGGAGGGAGGGGGTATGAATGTAGGGAGGATGTAGGATGGAGGAGGGAGGGAGGATGGAGGGAGGGGGTATGAATGTAGGGAGGATGTAGGATGGAGGAGGGAGGGAGGATGGATGGAGGGGAGGAGGGGGTATGAATGTTGGGCCTGGTTGCTAAGGATGAAGAATCCCCTAGGTGCAGTCTTGAAAAAGCACTTAACGTAGGGAAACTAAGGTCGGTTTCAGCTTCGGCCCAGTGAGGACAACACTCAGAAGAACAAAAACTAAAATAAAACAAACAGGTCATCAAATATAGATGATCATGCTTGTCTCCCGAAGGCGTGTTTTGACAAGTAAATGCGACATTTTTATTGTGATCGCTTCTGAGACTACTGTAAAACAACACACAAACTCCTGTCTTTAAACGAGCACTCTGAAGAGACAGGTGAGAAAGAAAATAAAGCCAGGGTCGCCGGCTCATGAGAAAAGATTTTCAGTATTGACATGTTACTGGATACATTCTCGTAAAGGGCGTATTCTACGGTCTGGATTAGTACACATTACTTCCTTGGGAGCATATGATGCCTTCTCGTAAGTACACGATACTTTCTCGTGAGCACACATTGCTTTTCTCATGAGCATTTGATATATATACTCATGAGCATGCGTTACTTTTTCTTGAGAACGCCTTACTTTCTTGGGAGCTTTTCATTGATTGCACAATACTTTCTCATGATCATGCATCTCAATACATTCTTGTGATCTCACCATACTTTCTCGTGAACGTATTACTTTTCTCATAAGCGCTCAATACATTCTCATGATATTTTTCTCATGAGCGTGCGTTACTTTCTCATCAGCATCCGAAACTTGCTTTTTTCTTACCTCCCTTGTTGCTTTAGGGGCCTCGATTTTATAATGATCAGTGAAGATGAAAAAGCGTTAATCAGACGTCATAAATATTGTAATTTGTAACTTTACAGTAAACAGGACGTGTGTATATTTGAAAAGATGAGTGTCTTGAAGGAAATTAATTAAAAATGAAATGTGATGTACACATGAAAATCAATGAAAATATTTAAACAACGTAGTCAAGAGTGTGCTGTGATGCAATGAGCATTCACCACACTGCCAAAGTAGCCTATCTGATGCCATTTCTGCCAAATTCAAACCCGGTCACAAACATCTAGATATTTGAAAACACTTGTCTGTGTAGAGAGAGAAAAATAATTTTATAAATGTAATTTTTAGCAGCTTTGCTACTGATAAACTACTGAAAATATGTTGTTATGTTAGTAGTGTCACTAATTTTGGTAGGCTACCTCACTACACTGATAATAAAAACCATGAGCGGCAGTGTGTGCTCTGAAACTGTACGACATTAATAAATCAGGTGCTAAACCCTAAATCAAACAAGGTGGACTCACATCTCAAGCACCTCCGTTTAGTGCCAGCAGAGTTATGGATCGGCCATAAAGCCCTCAGCATTAGCCTTGTTATTCCGAACGCTGCATTATCAGCTTTTGGGAATCAATTTCCCCGTTTTTTTTTTACAGGGTAACACATGAACAGTTAATCAATTATGGTTGCATTGCCATTTCATCTGCTCAGCGTAATAACACCTCAGTGGGCGTATCATTCGGTCCGGCGTTGGAAGGAGGAGTCGAACACATCCGTCAACTCCGCGCAGAGCTGAGCTCATGTTCATGCAGAAACTGCATCGTGGACTGTGATGAAGCTCAGGCTATTAAGCTGGACACAGACTCGGTCATTTGCTGACTGGCTATCTGACCCCACTTAGTAACCGAGCGCTTCGACTGGGAACATTAGTGGACACCGAGGCCTAACTGCGGAACAGAGAAAGGTGAAGTCAGGAGGGGCGGATGTTAATAGATGGATGACCAGAAAATACACTGATATTTTCACTTGATGAGAACGTCAAAGCCTTAATGAATACAACTAATATGGAAACTTTCATTCATTCCTTCATTTTTTGATCTGTTTAAACCCAATCGGGGTCGCAGGGACTTCGGAGAGCAAGGCTGGGACCAACACACTCACATTCACACATATGGGGCCAGCTGCCCACTGCTCCTTCATGGATGGATCAAATGCAGAGGTCACATTTCGTTGTGGTGCACTGTGTGCTGTGCTGTGGAGAGTTCACAATGACTATCATTCCTCATCATGCTGCCCTCTGGAAACTGACCATGCATGACGGAAATGTCACTGGTAAACTGGAAAAATAAGTTGAGGCAACACAGTGGTACCTCAGTGGTACCTTTATGGGTTAAGGACGAATGGGTGACCCTCGTCCTGGGCTAAATCTCTAACTAGTACGCTACCAACTATTGGCCCTATTAACGTGCTGGATGCAGGACAGATCACAAACCCATGACCTAATGCTTAACAGCGTGGTATTCAACTGAGTAAAACATTTAACCCCAAATTACTTCAAAGAGACAATGCCTGTCACGATGAAAATGCTAGAATTTTTTTTAAATCTAATTTAGAGATTTTATAACTGAACGTCTCCAGTGAGCCACATTCATCTGCCTCACAATTTCTGATCAACACAGAGAAGAGTTTCAAAGTTTATTCAACGTCTTTCCGGACGGGATTCAAGTTTCGGGGCTTTCATTCTCTGGAGGCCCCATAACCCCTCAAACAATCTCGCTTTCAGGAAGCAAGCAAGGAGCCACACAGCATCGCGTCGCAAGCAACGGCGCTTTTTTACTCCTGGCGTCTGTCGACGGCACGTCAAACCCACTTTCAAATCCTTATCGTTTAATCTGGGAGAAGAGGAACGGACCGGCTCAGCGAGAAAAAGGAGAAACGAGGCCGGTAATGATGGCGGTGGAGTGATCAAGGCAGGAGGAGCACAATCAGACTTTTCACTGACAAGGGCGACCCTGGACTCAGCGCATGATTTTTAAAAAAAAAGCACAGTGTTTGTATATGTGTGTTTGTGTGTGTGTGTGGTTATTTCTTTATTTCACGTCTCATTTGGAGTGGAAAAGAGACAGAGCCTATGTGGGAGATACGTTTGCAGCAAACTTTCATCTGCTCCAAATGGTTTCCACGAAACGGTGGAGGGAGGGCTGGCATCAGAGGGTCCTCTGTATTGGTGGAAGAAAAAAGCAACGAGCACACCGGAGTAACTTAATAACCGGAATAACAAACTCACATACAATCCACACATTTGTGGGAATAATCAACGTCTCTAAAAGGGTCGAACGGCACCAGACGTTAACAAAAGAATCCCGAACCCGTCATTGATTTTTTGGGCGAGAGAGTTTACGCCTAGCCAGTGATTACTCGCATTGTGCTTCAATTTCGTGCCGGCAATTTGTAGGTTTCGGCCAAGCTTCTCGTTACAATCCTTTGATCCGGTTGGAGTCGGAGGGACAACACACTCGTCTGTGCTTGAAGCCCAAATTGAGCGAAAAAGCACAAAACCCAAACCAGGCAAAATCAAACAGAACAGAGCGGCCTTGGAACAAATAATAAACGTCAAATAAATAAAATTGGACGCACCCTCCTGCTGAACTCACACCCGTTGGAAACAGACAACTGAACAAGCTCGGTAAAGATACTGCAGTCTTATTCTACGCTTTCTAATTAGATTAAGAAGTGATACTAACAGGAAACACCAGATTAATGATTATAGTTGCTGTGTGCATTTTACATTTATACTACATTAATGGCATTTAGCAGACACTTATCAGAGACGTCGCGTTGATTGATCGTGAATCTTGAATAACATTATGAAATCATGACCACACATCTAATACTGAGTACGTCTGCAGCTCCATATGCAACAAACTGCAATGCACTGCCACCCAGGCCGGCGGTTGGTATAGGTGAGCTAGTGGTGCCCTTCATATATGTGACTCTGCACGGCAAAACCAGTTGCTTGTCGCAACTGTCGTTTCTGAGAAAAACGACCCTTTATGTTGCGTGGGGTAAAATGTTGGATTTTTTGTTTTTAGTGTTTTGAAACAGTGGAAGGTCTATACTGTACTGTTGTGAATAAATTTGGCTAGCTACCCTTCCATCCTAAAAACGTGACTTTCTTGAGGTGAAATTCAATTCCAGCAAGTGTTAGAGTTCTGTTTTGACACGCTCTACTTCAATATTCACAGTAAAATCCACTGGTTGACTAAGCGTGAAAGATATTTCTCCGGAATCCATCTCCGTCTCCAGTTCAGTTAACCCAGCGCGGAAGTGAAATATCCGTGTGGCTGTAGATGCAAGCGTAGGCTACCGTAAATGTAAGCTTATGTATGACCGCCAAAAGCGTCTGTGAGGAATTAACTACGTTGATAGTCAACTTCAAAGGCAGATTTCTCCGTTTCTCACTTGGCGTGACAGGAGAAACCCGACTCCTTTGAATGTTGATATCTCAGTCACATATCTCTTCTATATCAACGATCATAAACTAACACATAACACTGACAATGAAGAAAATAAATGCCAATTTAAACAAATAAGCATATCATCCCACGAATGGCACCCCCTAGCATCAATAACTGTATTATTTACCCGGTCAAGCCTGAAAAAGTGAAGATGAAAAAATTCAAACAGTGTGTAGGTGGGACAACGGAGGATGGAGGAGTAGGAGAAGAAAGCCTGTTATAGAGTTATTGATATCCCGCGCTTAGGGCGACCAATGGGCTAGAACCAGCCCTGACTGGAAACAACATTAATATATAGACGCGATGACCCAGTCGTCTGGCCATCGTCACAATTTGGCCATTGTCAGAGTCACTTAAATCCCCCTCAGTGCCAGGAGACACTGTGAGCAGGTAATTAGTGTTATTCTTTTTAAAGTGTGAGATTAGTTGTCCTTGTGAACACAGCACAGCACACAGTGCTCAGTTCTACCATTGGATATTGTACAATTTAAATGCCTACAAACAGCTGAATTAATTTAATTAAGTGAGTGATTATTTGTCATTGTGAACACAGCACAAAATGTGACCTCTGCATTTGACCCATCCGTGAAGCAGCAGTGTACAATTTTTGGCAGCACCCGAGGATCAGTGCTTGGGAATGGTACCTTGTTTTTAAGTACCTCTGTGGTACCTTTACCGGTCCAGGACTTGATCCGGCGACCTTCTAATCATGGCATCAACTGCCTAACCGTTACGCTACCAACTGTCACATTAGAATCATTTTTCTGAAACTTTCCCCCAGTATTACTCTTTTTTATTTAAACAGCATCAACACTGATAGAGACGAACACGGCACAGCGAAGACAGACGAGCGCTTTGCTTTTACACTCCCACCGACACCTTCCTGCCTTCCCTCTCTCTGCTCGGAATATTAAAGGGATTTGATGGGAGAATGTTTACTCGCTAATTGTAACAGCCTCATAAATAGAGCAGCTAGCTGTTTATGCTGCTTTACAGCAACAAATGGAAATGGGGTGCACTTATCTTCTGAGGTTTGCCTCGTTCGGCTGCCTTATCTGGACGGAGGACTGTGTGTGTGTGTGTGTGAATTAATGTATTAAATAAATATAATTAATTTCAACATATTTGACAACGCACAGGCGATATAATAGCTGGGTGTAATTATGAGATATTTTCACTTTTGTTTGTCATAAACACACACACACACACAAACTGCTATTTTTGACATGCCCTTTCGTGATACATTCTCTGTTCTTTTTGGTTGTTTGAGGTTGTCATGCTCATACACTACACACACATACTCACTGCATTTTTCAAATACATCCTCCATCATTTTGCACACACACACACACACACACACATCTTTATGTGTCTCTTGTCCTTTCTCCATTTCTATGTCTGTCATACCTCTTTCTCTCTCTCTCATATATACATGAGATAGTATATATGAGATGTATTGGTCATTTGAGGTTCCCGCACTCACACACATGCGCGCACACACACACACAAACACACACAGTCTATGTATTACTATCTTTGTGAGGTCCTTCCATAGACTCCCATAATGACTAGATGTATATAATTTTACACCTACACCTAATCCTAACCTAACCTTAACCTCAGTAACCAAAACACATCTTTGACCTCTTTTAGTTTCTCAAATAAAACAAGCACATTTTCTATAAAGTCATTTCCTCATGGAGACCTCGAAAATGTCCCCTAAAGCCCAAAAACAGATAAAAAAAGTGATTTTAGGGCAAGGTCCCACAATGCGATAAATACATGGACACACACACACACACACAACCACACAAAAGCACACACACACACACACACATCCTTGCTTATTTTTGATGGTTTAGGGTTCCCGTGTTCTCCACCTCTATTTATTAATGTATTTGCTTATTTATTTATTTGGTTAATTGGTGTTTACATAAATGCCAAACGCGTGCAGTGATTTTTTGGGAGGTCTGGTGTTCATGCACACACACACACACACACCCACACATACACCCTCACAAACACTCTGGTGTCTGCCGGGGGGCCGTGTTGGGGTGTGTCGAGTTCGGCTCTCCTCGTAAATGCGCGGCAGTGGGGAGCTCGGCGTCTGCTGTGGATCCGTAAATAAATAAAGCGGTTCAGGGCGTAATTAAGCACAGCGTGGGATGCCGCTTTGTTTTGCTTAGTGCGCAGAGAGACAGACAGAGATGCTGGAGTGGATAAAACACACACACACACCCACACACACACACACACACATCACTTACATTCCCATACATCACGAACGCCCAGCTGTAGATCTGAAAACATTACAAGTATATTTTATCTCTAATAAATGTATCTGGAGTTTAATTAAGTCTGTTTAAAGTCTAGTAGTGTTCAGTTCCTTCAGATTTGAATCTTAATTATAATTTTGAGGGAAAACAAAGAATATTGACAATATTTTTAATTGTAAGATTCTGTAAATATTTTTTTTAAAAATAATATAAAATAAATAAATTAAATTAAAATGAATATGACTAACAATAAATAAAATAATATAAAAATATAACTTTGTAGCTATATGGAAATTATATACTATTAAGTTGCGTTAATTTTGGCAGTTTATTTAGATTTTAATTGTTTTTCTTTTATTTTACCCACAATAAAAAAAACAACATATTTATATTACATTTTTGTCAGTTTTGGTGATTTTTTTTATTTTTGTAAAAAAAAGTTTAAAAAAATAAATAAAACAAATTATTCAATACTTATTTGTTTTAATTGTACAAAAACTAACAATACATAAAATTGAAGTAACTACTTAGATTTGAATCGAGTCTTTTGAATGTTTTCCCTCCTGAAATAAAAAGAAAATAACCATGCATTAATTCTACATTTTTTGTCCAAAGTTGAGATGAGCTTTTTTAAGTCTTATTCATAAAATTGTACTGCTCTATTTTATTTATTGGATTTGTTTTTGTTTTTTGTTTCTAATTTCTAAAAGGGGCATGTGATAAAAGGTGTTGATTAAGATGTTCCAAGACGGCGATTTACTGGTTATTACAAATTTCGTTTTCATAATAAATTTAATATTATAATTATATGAAATAAGGAAAATACATCATATTTGACCTCATTTTCCTAACAGTAAAATATTATACTTTTGAAGAAAGACAGCAAAATTGTCCATTCATATTGTTTCCTTGCAAATCTTTTCTTGAATACTTATGTTTTCTGGGTAAAAACTGATCAGAAAGCTTGCCTTAAAGGCATTGACTTTAAAGTTCTTTGGCTGGAAATTGCAACTGAATCCAGTGCTCCACATTTGTAACATCCACTAAATATTACATTTCTTCTCCTTTTTTTCCTTCTTTCCCCCTCTCTGCTCTCAGAGGGACCTCCGCTTTTATTCACTTGCATGATTATGGTCAATTGAAGGGAGAGGATTAAAGGAGAGTAATCTTTTATCAACTGTATGTTGACGGATTACAGTTAGACATGCAGTCGCACTTGTCAATGTTTTTTATATTTATATGTATTTATATATTTTTGCCCCACAATCCTGCTGACAAGGCGGTAATCCTTTTGCGCTGGAGTCCTCCGGCTTTAAACCATGGATCTGTGTTTATTTGGCTGCCACATGAAATAATGCGACTCTCCAGAAAATCTCGGCCTCTTCGAGTGTTTTTGTGTGGGTTTGACGTTTATCGAGTTTTTCTTTTCCCCGCTTGCTCATCCCATTCTTTAACTCTATGGGTGGGACGGAAAGAAAAAAAGGCTTCATTAAGAGTAATGAGTCTTAACTCAGTCTGTAACCGAATGAGTGTGTAAATTTTTGTAGCCTTCAGTGGGTTAGTTTTGGAATAATGAACATACATCAGGGTCGCAGGGGGACCGGAGCCTATCCCAGGAACTACGGGCGCGAGGCAGGGTCCAACCCTGGGCAGGCGCCAACACACCACAGGACACACACACACTCAAACAATCACACTCACACCTCACAGGGCCAATTTAGAGTCGCCAATTAACTCATATTGCATGCTTTTGGACTGTGGGAGGAAAGCAGAGCACCTGGTGGAAACCCACATGAACAGGGGGGAGCATGCAAACTCCACACAGAAAGTCCCCATGGCTGGGGGATTGGGTTGAAAATCAACAAAGTTCTCCTTTAAAGTATTACTTCAGGACACCATATTTCTCAGGAAAAGTGTCTGGTGAGGTCAGAGCCAATCAAAAAACTCTCGTCCAGCTCAGTGTGATGGATCATTTCCATAGATAAACCATGGAATAAAAATAAAAACCACCCACAGCTGAGTCGACAGTGAACATCAATCATGCGGAGGGCAACATCTGGAGCGCCGGTGCGTGTGGCAACGCGTCCCCATAATCCCCTCAAATTCCACCCAATTCCAGCTTTTTGGAGGAATCGTCAGGTTTGGCATCTTTACCGACGTTTTAGCACGTCAGTGAGGATGCGTGACAGAGTTCCACATGCCAGTCGGATCAATAAGAGAGCTGGACAGCGTGGGGCTAAAAACACGGATTGGTGTATTCAGGAAGTTTATTGGGGATCATCTAGGTCTGCCCGTTTCTCCTGGGGTTGGCATTTGGCAGATTATGCTAAAACAGTTTATAAGCCAATTTAATCTTATGAGAGCTCATCATGCAAACTGTGTGAATCATTGCACCCTTCGATAACTTGGTATAGAAGTAACATATATATATAGTCATTGTGCGGCTGATCACGGAGGAGAAGGACGCACTTTACGGGTGAATAACAGAGGGTTTATTGGAGGAAGCAGCGCAGAACAAAAACAGGACCAAAATGCAGGGGAAAACCAGGACAAAAACACAAGTGAAAACAGGAAATCCTCCGTGGCTAAACGGAAAGAGCGATATCCTGACACTCTAGGGCCCACGAGGCAAAACTGACTCTTGAGACACGCTACAGCCTGATCGAGACGGGGATTACTGGGAGTCACGAGCCTGGGGAGAAACACAAGAGAGGTAGGTGAAAGACATGAAGTAAATCCAAATCGAACTGAGTCCAAAAAAGAACAACAACCAGACAAGATAAAAACCAACGTAATCCAAAACCACACGTAGTAATGAAGGTGACAGACACGGGGAACGCTCGGGCCGACCGGTTTAAATAACAAGAGCAATAAAACTAACCGAAAGTAACGAGAGACGTAATAATAAGCACAGTGGTGCTCTAAACAGATCCTAAGCTACTAGGTAGGGAGCACGCAGTGAAGACGACAAACACGGAAGTGGGGTGCACTCTAAATGGGGAGTGAGGGAAAGCTAAAACTAACCAAACAGATATGAGGAGTAACAGACACACGAGGCAGGACACCGAAAGTGAACCCAGAGGACAGAAGAAATACCCCCAGGTCAGAACTCCGGTGATCGTGGGCGTGGCACGATATATATACTGTATATATCAAACTGAAATCTAGAGATCTTACCCAATGTGGTCATGTAAATTGTGTTTTTTTTATGTGATTGTGTCAGCGCTAGAAAGTGTCTGTAACCAGATGGATTCCAAATGGATGAAGTGTTTCCACCTGCACTAACCTTATTGTCCTTCATAAACTAAACCAAAGAATGTCTCCGCATAATAACAACTCTGAATATGAATATGAATGTGTTGATGTTCACAGTCTTATGCAGACATCATTTTGGGAAAAATAATATGGTTGCTTTTGGTGTGGAAGACTGTGTAGAACTACTCTTTTCACTCTCAAAAAACTACTCAGGAATCGCTGAGAGAATTGATAAGGAATTGGATCGATAGCCAGAATAGACAACGTCATTGATATTGATCAAATCTCATCAATCCCCATGCTGGAGATAGGATTCGAACACATGTCGTCATAAACCACATGACTGTGTGTATTGCCACATAGTCATTTAGGGGCAGTTTGTAGTGTAATGGTTAGAGAGTTGGCCGAGTGATATAAAGGTCGCCGGTTCAAGTCCCGAACCGGTAAAGGTACCACTGTGGTACTTATGAGCAAGGTACCATCCCCAAGCACTGCTCCCCGGGCACTGCCACTGCTCATTCACGGGTAGGTCATATTTGGTTGTGGTGCACTGGGTTATGTGCTGTGGTGTGTTCACAAGAACAAATAATCACTCATTTTAAAACAGTGATGGGGTGCTTTATTGGTTATGAATCTCACTACTAGACCAAGAGGTCATGGGTTCAAATCCTACCCCCAGCACTACTGTAATTGGCTCCCTGAGCAAGACGATTAACCCCAAGTTAGTCCAGGGAGACCCTGTGATTAGGAAATGAAAGTTGCTCTGTATAAGAGCGTCTGCTAAACAGTTTGTAATTCTGCCATCTGCACTAA
This sequence comes from Distichodus sexfasciatus, assembly GCA_032718565.1. Classification (NCBI taxonomy): domain Eukaryota; kingdom Metazoa; phylum Chordata; class Actinopteri; order Characiformes; family Distichodontidae; genus Distichodus; species Distichodus sexfasciatus. The sequence goes on from JAVGVS010000040.1 coordinate 2,470,020, forward strand.
TTCTGCTTTAATTGGGAAAAACGTGGCGCTGGTTCCAAACTGGGAGCCCAAAAAGGAGGCGGTGGAAAAGCTTGATTCCCTGGGCCACGGGAGACGGTTTATAGAATAACCAGCGAGGAGGCTCAACTCCACGCTGCAATTACTTGATTCGAGCATAAAAAAGGACAATAATTGTTATTAAAAAGGGTGACGGGAAAAACACAGACTAACTAATTGAGCGTGATGAGTTTCCTCCAACCAAATGAGGTATGACTAACCGTCTCCTCGGCAAACGGGAACGCCGTATTTACTGCTGTTCGGTGGGGAAAAGAGAGAAAAAAAAAAGGAAAAGAAAAACAGAAGCATGAGATTGTAGAACGCGGAGGAACGCAGCTCCGTGCCTGTTACATAAACCCACCAATCAGTAAAGAAATGGGGGAAGGGATGGCAAAATCTGTGTGGATTACCATGCTGTGACAAAAATGGGAATCTTAAATGAGGTGTTTATATATGTGTGTGTGTGTGTGTGTATTTCAGACGCCTCATCACAGCGAATTAAGGTTGCTGTTCGACTCTCGACTTCAAACAGCCATCGCCAAACTGCGCACAAATCAATCCTAAAGTAATGAAAATAAATTTACCACTAATTCCGAGCCACCAGCGTCACGTCACGTCACGTCATGTTGCCATGGTTCCCTGGCGCCCGTCGCCGCAAAGGTACTATGGGTATTCTGTTTGACCCAAAATGGACGAGACAGCGGTCAAAGTCACATGTGGAAGTGGAGGTGACAGAAAGAACCAACACCGGTCCAGTTAAAAGAGAAGAGAGAACAATAGAGTCAGTTTACGCTCAAAGAGGCTGAGCAGATGCACAAGCGTGTGTCACGTTGGTATTCAACATCTCCTGGACACACACACACACACACGTGAAGTCTGCTTTACCAAAAAGTTCTTTCAGTGTTTTAAACTCACAGAGAGAGAGAGAGAGAGAGAGAGAAGGGAGAGAGAGGCAGTAGGAGAAAAGGAGAGATAGACAAAAGGAGAAGGGATAAGAGAGAGAGAGCGAGAGTAGGGGTGAAAAAAAGTAGAGAATGAAGAAAAAGAGAGAGACTAGTGGGTGGAGGCAGAAGCAATGAGAGAGAAAAAAAGAGAGAGCGAAGGAAATAAAGCAGAAAGAGAAAGGCAGAAAGAGAGAGAATGATGGAGGGAGACAGAGGGAAGCAGGGAGATGAGGGATAAAAGAGAAAGAGAGAAGGAGAGGGAGAGAGTAGGGCAGAAAGAAGCGTATAGAGAGAGAAAGAAGAAGAAAGAGAGAGAAAGAAAATATAAGTAGAGAGAGTCATAGAGAGACAAAGAGAAAGAGTGAGAGAAGGAAATAGAGAAGGACAAGGAAAGAGGCAAAGAGAGACAAGACGATGAAAGGTGAAGAAGAGAGGAAGAGAGTGGGAGACAGAAGCAAAGAGAGGGAAAAAGGAAAAGAGAAAGACAGAAAGAAGGAATTAAAGCAGAAGAAGAGGACAGAAAGAGATAGAGTGGCAGAAAAAGAAAATATATAAGAGGGAGAGAGAAAGAGAGAGAGAGAGAGGAAATAGAAATTGTTTGCTTATTACTGGTCGTAACAGACAGACAGCAGCACTGAGAGTAAAGTAGAGGTGGAGTCTGCTGATATTCATCCCTCCCCTCATTCCTCCATCCCTCTCTCTCGCTCTCTTCCCCTCATCCCTCCATCCCTCCATCCCTCTCTCTCTCGTTCCTCTTATCCCTCCATCCCTTTTCTCTCTTTCCTCTCATCCCTCCATCCCCCCCTTTCCTCTCATCCCTCCATCCCTCTCTCTCTCGTTCCTCTTATCCCTCCATCCCTTTTCTCTCTTTCCTCTCATCCCTCCATTCCCCCCTCTCTTTCCTCTCATCCCTCCATCCCTCTCTCTCTCTCGCAACCCTCATGCCTCCATCCCTTTCTCTTTCTCTCTCTCTCCTCTCATCCCACGTCCCTCGCTCCCTCTCTCTCTCTCTCCCCACCTCCACCCGTCTTTCTCTTTCTCCTCATCCCTCCATCCATCTCTCTCTCTCTCTCTCTCCCCTCATACCTCAGTCCCTCTCTCTCTCTCTCTCTCTCCTGCGTTGTAAACTAGGTCATACATTCTCCACGTTTTGTGCAGGAGAAATCCTACAGAAATCAGCGTGCAGCTCTCTCTCTCTCTCGCTCTCTCCGCTAAAAGCAGAGTAGGAGGCGAGTATTAAAGATTAATGGACGATACACTGGTCCCTGCATGCCAATTACATCAGCAGGGGCCTGTCCCCCAACCTCACACACACACACACTAAACAACGAGACAGCCCTGACCAAAATGTGGATTTTAATTAAGTCTCCCCCAGACTGCTTTAACGGACAGGCGAGTGACATTTCCAGCCTGATCAGAACACCCAGCTGTAATCACATATTCAATAAAAGTTGAAATTGCTCCCTAAAGCGCTCTTTTGGCTGCTGTTGTATTTGAAGTAAGCACAGTAAGGGAAGTAAGCACATTTCCCATCGACGTCTCGTCACAGTGTGAATTTTGGCAGTTACTTTAGATTTAGTTTTTGTCTTTAGATAAAAATTTATCAAAAGATCCATCTCTTAAAGGAGCTTTTATATTATAGATATATTTTACTACATGTGTAGCATAGGTGGGAACCTGGCAGCATAACGGTTAAGGAGTTACCTCCGTGATCACAGGGTTGCCGGTTTGAGTCCCGGACCAATAAAGGTACCACTAAAGTATCGTCCGTCCCCAAGCACTGTTCCCCGTGTGCTGCCAAAAACAGCTGTTCCTTGACAGATGGGTCAAATTCACATTATTTTGTGCTTTCATTGATTCATTATCCGACCCGCCGAATTCCAACCGGGGTCACGGTGGGGACTGGAGCGTATCCTGGGAAATACGGGCGCAAGACTAACCCTGGGCAGGTGTCAACACACCGCTGGGCACACACACTCACACAAGCACACATTACAAGGCCAAATTAGAGTCGCCAATGAACCTATATTGTATGCGTGTGAACAGTGAGAGGAAACTGGAAATTTGTGCATTCCATAATTTACGGTTTGCGAGTTTGTGACAGACAGCAAGGTGAAGCGCCTTCAAGTGCCTCTTGAACTTGTTTATGTTCAAACCACTTTAACTGAAGTCACAACCTGATCTCTCCCTCTTCTATCAATACACTGCATTTTGTGCCATGGTCATGTAAAAGAAAAATAAAATGTGTCCATAAATCTAACCGTGATTTTCCCAATTTGAATTGTAGCCAAATTGTTGGTTGTGGCTTGCTCGTGGTTTTTTCAGTGGGATGTGGGAATTCATTTGACCACGTCCATCAACTAATCCGACCAGTGACCGGGCTGCATTGCTCAAATACTGTTTGCATTGTTAAAACTGGAGCCATGTCGTCTTCTCTTTCTGTATACTTGTACAGTATATAGCAGAGATGACAAAGTTTACTTTGACTTTGACTTAACTGGACGCATTTTAAACATTCAACGGTAAACAAGTCAACATTTTTGTCCTGAATCATCAAACACATTAGACATTTCCTCCCAGCTTTAATATCAAAGATCCACGTCTCATCGTTGCCAGGGAAAAAAGCGTTGTTGGTGAATTTATACCCTCATTTCTCATTAACGACATTAAAACTGGTCCTGAATGGCAGTATGACACGGGAGTTCATCGATGTGTGTTCATGAGACTGCACTGAGAGTCTGGGGTTGCAGCTTTAATTGAGACCCGGAGCCCTGTTGCGTTTTCCATGCCAATCACAACCATCTGCCGGCGGGCGACGGAGGGAGAGAGGGAGGGAGCGAGGGAGGAATGGCATTCGTGCGATTCGCAAGTCGCTCTGCAATCCATCTTAGGATGCATTATAATTCAGCATAGCTGGGTTTTTTGCTTTTTGTGGTGGTGATGGTCTAGTGGTGAGGATGCTCACCTCAAATTGGATCAAATTGGACATTTGGTAGTGTAACAGTTAAAGAGTTCACCCTTGACTGGAAGGTCACCGGTTCAAGTCCACTGAGGTACCCCAAGACACAGCCACTCAGGCACTGGCAAAAAAGCTGCCCACATTTGTTTCATTGATCGATCAAATGCAGATATCACACTAGGTTGTTGTGCACTGTGTGCTGTGCTGTGTTCACAACGACAAATCATCACCTAATTCAAGACATTGTGGGTTCAAATCCTACCTCCAGCACTACCATCATTGGGTCCCTGCGCAAGACCCTTAACCCCAAGGTTGCTTCTGTAAATAGATAATGGAGGGCACTCTGGATAAGAGCATCAGAAATGTGAATGTCTTTTAAATAGAGAGCTCTTCCTGACCCCAATTTTGCACATAAGTGCAGGTTTTGGGATTGAGTGTTAATTTAAACACTAAGAATGGCACTAAGCATATTTCTATTCTGCCGTCTGCCACTACAGCAGCTGCAGCAGCTCCACATCACTAATGCTGGCTCTGTTAGCTGGATGTTTTAGCTGCACCATTTCCCGGCTTCTGGTTCCCTCTGAAAAAAAAAAGAAACACCTTGGAAAATGTGAAATGGATCAACAGATGAGAAATCAACAGAGATGAGGTTGCTGTTTAAAAAAATGGCTTGTGAAAATGTTCACATTTGTGCAAATAATCAACCTGTTGTTCCAAAGAAGATTAAACGTATCCTCTTAATCTTCAATGTTTTAAGATGCAACTTAACTGTTTGCACTAGCTAAAAAAGTAGAGTGAGCTATTGCTAACTATAGCTAACTGTTAGCACTAGCTAAAAAGTAGAGTGAGTCATTGCTAACTATAGCTAACTGTTAGCACTAGCTAAAAAGTAGAGTGAGCTATTGCTAACTATAGCTAACTGTTAGCACTAGCTAAAGAAATTTTGAGATGAAAACATAAATACACTACATTGTCAAAAGTGTTAGGACACCTGCCTTTAGACACACAACCTTTAATAGAATCCCATTCTTAATCCATAGTCTTTAATGTGGAGTTGGTCCACCCTTTCCCGCTATAGCAGCTTCAACTTAACTCCTCTGGGAAGGATTAGGACTGTGTTTATGGGAATTCGACACCATTCTTACAGAAGAGCGTTTGTGAGGTGAGTCACTGACGTTGGATGAGAAAGCTCTGGCTAACAGTCTCCACTCTTCGTCTTCATTGCAAGGGTTTTCTATCAGGTTGAGGTCAGGGCTTTGTGCAGGTCAGTCAAGTTCCTGCTCCACACCAAACTCCCTCAGCATCCATGTCTTTATGGAGCTTGCCTTGTGCACTGATGTGCAGTCATGTTGGAACAGCAAGGGGCCGTCCCCAAACTCTTCCCACAAAGTTGGGAGCATGAAATTGTTCAAAATCTCTAGGTGTGCTGAAGCATTAAGATTTCCTTTTACTGGGACTGAGGGGGCCAAACCCAACCCCTGGAAAATAACCCCCATTGGAAAACCTGAATTTGGTGACTTTTGGCAACATAGCGTATATAAAATATTGAATATATAACAAAGACGGCTTAAAAAATCTACAGTTTAAATCTGCATTCTCATCTTGATATCTTCATTAATAGTAGACTATAATATGTTGTTTGGACCGTGTTGTCTTGATTTGTCCTGAACAACTGGCACTGTGGAATTAATTAGAATTTACAGGTAATTAATGTTAATTAAATTCAAATCAAATGTGCTTAATCAAGACACATATTTTGGCAGATTTTCTAACATTTAATGTTTATTTTCCTGTGTTTACAGAGCAAACTAGAAGCTGGCAAATACTAAAGAAATTAAGCCATGGAGACACATCCGACTTCCAAACATAGCAGTACTGCTGCATGTTATAAACAATACGCAAATTTTCCTATCGTGCTATTTTTATCAGAAGTGTTATTTTGGAAGCAGTGAGGCTCACTGTACACGCTCCACCTCCCTCACGCCTTTCCTCAACGTCCTCCGTGTGACTTTTTTGGAGGAGAGGAGCGGATGATTGAGGGGAGGGGGGGTTCGCTCGTGCAGAGTTTCGGCGTCATCCTCCTCCTGATCGGAGCGCTACCGCTGTGCTGTAAACGAGACGTGACGATGCCCAGCGAGGGGCGAACGCACAATCTGCCTGCCCGAATCGCCCCACTCAACCTTGCAGTGATTAAGTTTTGATGAAGCGCAAAACTCGGTGTAACTGACGTGGCCGTTACGATACTAACACGGTCATAACACAGTAGTAACATGGTAATAATGACACTGGGACGCTTAAGATGCTGGTCAGCAGTTAAAGGTTAAGGAGCGATTACGTTTTCAGTCTGAGCAAAGCTGATAATGAAATCTTTACACACATCAGGGGGTTTCCGTTGCCCTGATTACTTGAGAAAACTGCAAGCTACACACTTCTACATTGCTTCAGTAACACAGCTTATACCTCTAAAAATGAGCTTCTTTATACACTCTGAGTCAAAAGGGGACGCTTCTAGCTTTGTCTAAAAATTGGACAGATTTTCTAAATTATTTCACTGCTCTGTTCACTCGTCCTGTGGAATAATAAAACAGCCGACAAAGCATCGGATTGCAATTTTGGCCTCAATGTTCATATTTTGTCTTTACTGAACTGTTTCTAATCCCTAATTCCAACCTCCCTCTAATGCAAAAAAATTAATAAATAAATATGCAAATAGACTTTGAACAGAAAGCGCAGCGAGCATCCCATGAGCAACTCTATGGTCCGGCATTCCGGTTAAGGAAAACTGTGTATGTGTGTGTATTTTTTTACTAATTCATGGTGCTGTTTTGGTTGTTAAAGGATGTGGGACATCCTCTCAGAGGACACTCTATAAGAGCTGAAAGACACCCATGAATGAGCAGGAGCTACTTTATGGCCATATTGTGTTCCAGCGTGTAAGCAATATGCCCCGGGTGAAAAGGCGCTAAAAGCCGAGGCCTGCCCCTGAGCTAATGCTGCGCTCACGAAGCAACCTAATGGAACAGAAACGTGTGTGTGTGTGGGTGTGTGTGTTTTATTTGTGTGTTAGTGTGTGTTTAGTTTGCTAGTGATTGGACTTGTACTTTTGTTGGATACATTGGATAATCTATAACCATTTGCTATAAATCTACAGTTATTTCTCTACAGCAGTGGTCAACGAACCTTTTCAAACCCAAGATCCCTGACCTCGGTCCTGGTGAAAGACAAGATCTACCTACTGAAGCACTGAGAGAACAAGAAAAAATGATCTTTTTGTCAAATTGAAAAGGGAATTTGTGTTTGTACTTTAAACAGTATTTTAAATGAGCCATGTTGAGTATAATAAGCCATATAAATAATAGACATTTGATATAAAGTATGTTTTGTATATTAGTAATTCATTTTACACATACACCTGCCATATAGTATTGTTCAGTGGGTGATGATAGTGAATTTAAGTGAGTGATATTTTGTCCTTGTGAACACACCACACCACACGGTGCCCTACAACGAAACGTGACCTCTGCATTTGGCTTTTTGGCATTTCTTTGCAGATACAGGAACATACATTTAAGGCCTTCAAAATCCCATTACTGACTTTGACCAAATTGTGTGTGAATGTCATAAAAGACGACTTCATTTCCAGTTGTGAAACATTGTGAAAATCACATTTTTCTTTGTATGTGATCAGTTTGTTCTTTGTATTTTTTATCAGTTTGTTCTGAGTCTCTGTTGACACAGTGACAGAAAATTAGGCTAAAAGATATAGATAGGTAAACATAGAAATTGAATAGTAGAATAAATAAATAAATCTTTTGTTGAGATGTCTTACTGAAATATGCAGCAATTTTAAATAATTCTTCTGAAAAACTATCAGCTTTTGACAAATATTGACATTAGGCAACACAGGGCCACATTAGGCAACTGTTGGTACCCTAACAGTTAGGGAGTTGGCCCCGTGATCAGAAGGCCGTCGTTTTGAACCCCGGACCGGTAAAAGTACCACTGAGGTACTCATGAGCAAGGTACCGTCTCCAAGCACTGCTGTCCAGTTGCTACTGTGCTGTGGTGTGTTCACAATGACAAATAATCACTCACTCACTCAGTCACTCACAGCAGAATACTGTAAAATAACAGTGCAACTGTAAATACAATATTGTTACAGTCACATACTGCATTTTTAACTACAGTATTGGACTGTAATTATAATATACCGTGTGTTTGCTATAAATATACAATCTGCTGTTAGTATTATACAGTACATTTACAGTGGTATTTTTGTGAACACCAGGAAGAAGCTCAGTAGCAATGAGAGGATTCCATTCCAGGATTTTTGCTCAGCGCATCTTCATCCGTCGCTCGGCCGAGCTCACGATTTGAATCATCGCCACATTGCTAAACAGGTGCTAACTCGCTCCGTCTCAACAGTTTGTACCCAAACAGATCTTTTTGTTGCGAACGCCGCAAGACTAACATCTGTGCTTGCATCGGCGAGCCACCTTACTGTGGAGGAGTGCTGATGATGAATAATTCCTTCATCAGTGTTATCTGTTTGATCCTGCCGTTTCCACTACTGCAAACCCAGTGTTGGGGAGTCACTAAACGAAGCTGAAAAAACTTAGTAGAGTGATGTGAATTTAAAGAAAATTATTATTTGTTTTTGTGAACATAGCACAGCACACAGTGCACCACAACCAAATGTGACCCCTGCATTTGACCCATCTGTGGGTCAGCATTTTGGCATTGTCTGTGGGGCAGTGGTTTGGGGATGGTACTTTGCTCATGAGTATGTCAGTGGTCTGGGATTTGAACCAGTGACCCTCCAGTCATGGGCATCTAACTGGGTACCAAAAGTCGGAGGATGGAGTCCATCTCCATGGCCAAGTTTATGATTCTGAAAGGCCAAACGGACAGAAGTTACACATTTAAGTGTAACTTACGCAAGCTGAAAATCAAAACACTCTCTGCACAAAACGTAATTGATACTTAAGTGTGATCTGATATTACATTGTTAAAAAATGTAAATTTTGATATTACTTTTTTTATTAATTTGCTTTAATAGTATCATACTGTGCAAATATTAAGTAATAGTGAATAAAGTTGGAGGTAGTTAGCTGCTTTTTCTCTGTAACTTGTAGTGTAGTGAGCAACTAAATTATAACAATAATTTGTATAATAATATAATAACAATAATTTGGCTTGGCTGTAGCTTAGATACTTTTGTTGATAAGTAGCTAGAAAAGCTACCGTTTCAACCAAGCTTCCGCAACACTGTCCAGTCATTTTGCAGTGTCTGGGTCTCACTTGCCAGAAGGGAGTGATTTCTTGAGAAGCATTTTTATTTCTTCCTCTCCTCTCTCTCTCTCTCTCTCTCTCTATCTTTCTCTCTCTCTCTCTCTCTCTCTCTCTCTCTCTCTCTCTCCAAACTGCCACGTTTTTCCATTGAGCAACACCACCAGACCAGACCAGACTGGGCCGGACCGGACTGGAACAGACGTGTGAGCGCATGTTAAAAGGTTATCATCTGCCTTCAAAGATCGCTATCAAAGACAACGCTTCCGACACCTCGTCAGAGAGAGAAAACGCTGACGCCAAATCGCGCTGACAAAAGAGCATCGGAAAAACTAAAAAGCTTTCTGAAGAGATCTGAAGTCTTTTTTTCAAAGAGAAGAGAGGGAAGAAGGTTGACGCTCAGGCGGTAAACATTGCCCGTGAAAGAAACCCCAGACTAAACTGTGTGATTTCCCCAACCTGGAAAACAAAAATGCTTCTCAGGGGAGGTGGAGATGAAAGCGAACGGTAACACGTTGGATTCGGGTTCAGGCTCAGAAGAGGTGCATTTACAGGATCGAGAAGGGGCTTCCCCAAAATCACACCGTAAACGGCTTTATTCTGAAGGAAAGCTTGAGGAGAAACTGAGCTACACATTCCCTGTGGAGAAAATAAACGACAGGTGAACGAAACAATATGGAATGACAACCTTCATTGTCGCACCCTTAGAGCTAAAATTGGGGGCTACAGTTTAGACCTAAAACGTGGTGCAGTTGGCAGTGTAACGGTTACGGAGTTGGCCCCATGATCAGAGGGTCTCCAGTTGTCTGAAGTCCTGGACCGGTAAAGGTACCACCGTGGTACTCATGAGCAAGGTAACGCATCCAACTATGAACACACACTCACCCACAGACAGACAGAGCGAGCACCAAAGCTTGACCATCACACCAACGCAATCCGCGTTCACATTTTCAGCTGAGTCAGGGAGCGAATCGATGCATGCTGACAGGTGACGCGGTCGTGCCCACAAACCGCCCCAGGACGACTCGTGAATATTTGAGATGCAGTCAGGCTTCAGAAGGTCGAGCCCTCAAACGTGCCGGTTCGGTGGTGGTGAAAGAGCGACGGAGCGCAACAAAGCAAAACAGATCAAAACAATCAGAAGTAAATAAAATCACACACACACCCACTCACAGTCACTCACACACACGCACCCACTCACAGTCACTCACACACACGCACCCGCCCACGGTCGCACACACACACACTCATGCACAAACATACACACACTCACCAGCACACGTTCAAACACACAAACACAAATGCACACACACACACACATTCAGCCACGTTTACAAACATGAACGCACGCACATACCAGAAACGCACACACACAAATATGAATGCATATACACTCACACGAACACACATGCAATCTCGCGCTGGCGTACACACTCCCTGCTGAAAAGTTGCAAAAAGCTGGATGAAAATCTGGCCGGTGTATAATTAGGAGGATCAGCGGAAGCCGGCGTAATAAACATTTTGGTGCGGGGCAAATCTAAAGGTAAACAGAGCGCCGCTAATTTGTGCTTCAGTCATGCTTTATGGTTCACGCGATTTAATGAGTGCCATGCGCATATAATTACTCTAATTGGCAACGTCGTCCAACAGGATTTAAATGTATTAACATTAGTTATACATATTCAGCGTTATGCAAAACCGAGACGCTGCGCCAAATTACTTTTAATTATTTAATTGGAGAAACGTGACGCTTTGAAAGTTGGCACAGACACACATTCGGGATAAAAAGAAAAATAAGAAAGAGAATCATTTCAACATGCAATTTTCGCGCATGACACTTCAACGCAACGTTCTGCAATGCTTTGCAGGAGAACGTGTTGAATTTTTGGGGCTACGACATGTCACTTCGATAAAAATGAAAGTTTGGAAGTTTACTCCTCTTCTTTCCCAATGCTATCTACAAAGGCGGCTTCCTCTGAACTCCAAGTCTGACCTATAGTGCAGATGGCATCTTTTATAATCCTCAGAGCGTCATATTTTCTCGCCGCTAAGCCAGAAGTGTATCGATTAACGCCTCGTTCCTTTTTTCGCTTTTTTAAACTGCTGCCAAGGAATTGAGGCAATCCTGCACTTAACAGCTTACTACAATAAAAAATAATAACAAAAATCCTCTCATAAATGAAAAAAAAAAAACAAACGGGAATCTGCGACGGCTCTGCGAATTCTGGCAAGCGCCAGCTGAAGAAATTTTCAGGCTGTTGTGGCACTGCAGGCGAGGGATTTAAGCCTGAATGCTGGCAAACCCGAGACAATAAGGTTTTCCCTCGATTAGCTGCATAAAGAAGACGCGACGCGAGCTGTGACGGCAGATTTAGCTTCCGACGACGCTCTCGGGGCGGACATACCAAACTCCAGGTACAGGTAGCCATGGGAATCGAATGCGGCTAATCTTCCCGCCGCGGCGCCCGGCAATATGCGAGATGGCCTATCGTCCCAAAATTAATTAATCGTCTTAGAACTTAGACTTCGTTGTCGGGGCTTCTTCGTAGGTAAACGAGAACAAAAGACCAATGGGGGAAGTGGAAGAGAGAGCGAGAGAAGAGAGAGACAGAGCTCATCAGTTGTCTGCGATAGTGAATATTACACGTAACGGCTGTGGAATTTTTCATGAACGCCATCCAATTTCGCCCCGGCGGTTATCATGGTGCGATTTGATTCCCGCCGTCCTTTGTGTGCGATTATCGATTTGTCCGAAGAAAGGTGATGGTAAACAGCGAGGTAATTAGTATTCGCAGACACTTTGCTGGATTACTCTCAATGCTGCTTTTATTAGTCGGAGAGCGAACAGAGGAGGAGGAGGCAGAGGAGGAGGAAGGGCTACGCATGCTGGAGTGAATGTGGAACACCCAGATGATCACACACACACTCACATGTCGGGAGCTAGATGGCTTTCGTCAGCCACATGTTCAAAACGGCTGCTCTAAATGGAGACAAGAAGAAGCTGTGGATGTGGAGCAAAGACATCGTTAAAAATGTGGTTTCGCTTCCCGTTATCTCAAGATTACATTTATTTATCTTGCGATATTGAGACAAGGAAACTCATGACAATGTCTTGGGGCAGTTGGCAGTGTAACGGTTTGGGAGTTGGCCCCGTGATTGCACGGTACCGACCCCAAGCAATGGTCCCCGGGTGCTGCTGCAAAAAGCTGCCCTCTGCTCCTTCACGTCTGGGTCAAATGCAGAGGTCACATTACATGGCGGTGCACTGTGTGACGTGCTGTGCTGTGTTCACAGTGACAAATAATCACTTAAAATCAGTTTCCATCACTTGAGAAATATATATATATAATGAGGATATATAATGAGTAGCCACTTTTCATTACATTTCTAACGGTTAGGGTGTTTACCCGATGACCGGAAGGTCATTGGTTCGAATCCTGGACCGGTAAAAGTACGACTGAGGTACTCGTGAGGAAGGTACGGTCCCCAAGCCACTGCTCCCCGGGCGCTGCCCATTTTAGCACATTTTGCTGAGGTGCATTGTGTGTTGTGCTGTGTTCACAACAAATAATCACTCACTTTCATTGCCAGCCAACTGAAGGGACTAATGTGAGACTGCAGGCGAAAATAAGTCGTGATCTCAAGAAAACTATTCTTGTTATGTTGAGATCAGAGGAAAACTAACTTGTGATCTCGAGACAACAGCTTTCGTTATATTGAGAAGAGAAGCAAAAAGTGCTCAGGATCTTGAGAAAACAAATTTCGTTGAAATCAGGAAAAAACGAATGATGTAAAAATAAGGAAAATGACAAAATGATCAAAGAAAAACATGACCAAAGTTCCTTAGAGAAAGTAGCTAGAGGATGTACGTCAACATTATTTTTCTTCTTATCCTTTAATGACGTTCATACGTAATAAAAGCTGTTTTAAAGGCGATCAACAACATACATTTTTGCAAGCCCCTTCTGTTAATAAGCAGATTTTAAAAATGACTGATAATTTGTCATGGTGAACACAGTACACAGTGCAACACAATGAAATGTGACCTCTTCATTTGACCCATCCGTGAAGGAGCAGTGAGCCGGTACCTTGGAAAAACTGACCGAATGTCCTTAGAAAAAGGGATGAAAACACCGAAAACGAGTCGTGTCAGTTTACCGCCCTGAAATGTGACCCTTAAAAGAGAAGAGTGACCTATTCGGCTTCACAGAAGCAGCACAATCTGAGGTTTTTTTTCTCAAACAGGAGGCCCGGCGAGGAAGATGAGGGGGATGATGGGACACATGGTGATGTTGTTGTCATCGTCGTCGAGGGACCTGGATTAAGATGAGCTCTCAGCATGTAGCGGCAGCAGAAGGACGTGCACGGTGGTAACCGGGGCATCGCCTGCTCTGTTTACTCACGCTAATAACTGCCTCCTTCATTCCCACAAACACTGATTACGGCGAGCGCGGCGGGTGGGGGCTTTTGGTGGAGGGGGGGATTGGTGCTTCGTGCCTCCGCTGTGCTAATTCACTGTTGCAAAACATGCGAGGGTGTCAGTACGCGTAGGGATGTCACGCTGAGGCTCGTAACGGTAACTAGTTGGCAGGAAGGTAGTAAGGTTTGTGCTAGGTAATACAGTAAAAAATATATAAATTAATTAGATTCTAATTGCGGTCCAGTACAGACTGCAAGTGTTAATTGCTCAAAATAAAACTTTAGTGCTATAAGTACAGTCAGGACAGTTCTTGTTTTGCCCTTCGGAAGTGAAAGTGGGTGATTATTTGTCGTTGTGAACACAACAAACACCACAACAAAATGTGAACCCTGCTTTTGACCCATCAGTGAAGGCGCAATGGGCAGCAGCCAAAGAGCAGTGCCTAAGTACCTGAGTCGTACCTTTTCCGGTCCAGGATTTGAACCGGCGAACCTACGATCACCTGGCACAGTTATCGATGTAACCCTCTTTGGGCTCCATTTTTATGTATGAAGGATGCTATGGGGGTAGCTGGTAGCTTAACGATTAAAACTTGATCAGAATGTCGCCTGTTCAAGTCTCGGATGGGTAAAAACACCACTCAGCTACTCTTGAACAAGGTGCTTTCCCCAAGCACTGCTTCCTGGGCACTGCCAAAGCTTCACACTGCTCCTTCACGGATGGGTCAAAGGCAGAAATCACATTTCATGGTGGTGCACTATGTACTTTGCCGTGTTCACAATGACAAATAATCACACTTAGATAAAAATAATGGTAACGGGCCAGAAGGCAGGGAGGTTTCTGATGTGATTCTACTACAGTATGTCTGAAAAAGACCCTTTAGAACAGCGGTTTAGCACCGAAGACAAATGAGTCTCTTGCAGCGCACACCGGTGAGCGACTGGGTCTCTCTGTGCAGAGGTGGAAGTTGGCAATCGGTTTTGTCCGCCATTAGTTGAGAGAGTGAGCAAGGGAAGAGGAGAAGTGGAAAAACAAATCTGATGTTGGTCGCCAGAATCACAGAGGTGACATTCTGGAATTCTTAGAACAAATTGTCACCTAGTGGAGCAGCCCGGAACCCAGCTACTCCCCTGTAACCTCGACACAGAGGCGACATGCATCATGCGGTTGCACTCCACTTCACGTCAGCTTCTTTCAGACGCAGGGAAAACAGCTCGGTTAGCTCTGCAAGTTCAGGTTGGACATACTTTGCAAAGAGATGCAACAAATATCCCGTTCCCTCAACAGCGCAGTTGGTAGTGTAATGTTTGGGGAGATGGTCCCGTGATCGGAGGCTCACCAATTCAAGTCCCAGACTGGTAAAAGTGCCACTGAGGAAATCACTCAGTCCCCAAGCACTGCTCCACCACGGATGGGTAGAATGCAGAGTTCACTTGCATTCTACCCATCCGTGCACAAAAGAATCTATTTCCAACATTCGCATATTCACTGTGATTATGTTGAAGGATAGTGTCTTGCTTTATTCGAGTTTATAACCCTAACATGTGGACACTCTTTGCTATAAAGACGTAGTCTGTATGCGGGCAGATATACATCAGTAGAGCATATCTGAATGTTATTTAAAAAAATTCTTAACTCTAGGGCCTACGAAGATTAAAGTGACAATTTATTTTTACTTTTAACACTGTGTAAATGTTAATTTATATCTCTGGAAACTTCAGGTCACAAATGAAAGCAAAATGATGAGAGGACACATGAGAAAATATGTTGGGTGCGGATATTAACATCTTGCATGCATGAGGAAACATGCGTTCGCTTTTTTGCATGGTAAAATATGTTGAGTGCATGCAGTTTTTTATGTGCATGCAGTTTTTGTGTGTGCATGGGAAAATATGTTGTGTGCATGCAATTATTCTATATTATGTATAAGAAACAGTTATTTATTTTTATCTTTATTCCCTTAGCTCCCTTTCAAGTTTGCATTGTAACTATTTTATTCTTTTTTTTTTCTTTCTTTCTTTTAAATTTGCCTAAATTGCACAGTAAGGAGCGGATCAGGATACATTTCACTGCATGTTGTACCTGTATAATTTGCATGTGACAAATAAAGAATCTTGAATCTTGTTTGCATCGGAAAATATGTGCATATTAGCTATATGGTATGGTATGTGTGTCATATTTTGTAATTTACTGTTCATTTCAACAACATACTTTACAATATATGGTATATACATTTTTTTGCAAAAGTCTTGAGCCTCCACATACTGTAGGTTTGCACTTACTGCCATAAATCACTGTACCTACGGTCTTATTTTCCTAGCCACATGTAACAAAGTGAGGGGCTGGCTCAAGACTTTTGCACAGTACTGTATTTCCGTACGGGCAGCGAGTGAGGAGGCAGTCTCTCTTTGTGCAACTGATGCATTATTTAAGCAGCTCCTAATGGTACTTAGGAGACACAGTCAGAGAAGGAGACATCGAACGGGTTTCGGGAGCGCTGCACCTAATTAAAACCGGCCTTTTTTATTTATGCTTGGACTTCAGGCCACGTTCAGGTGCAGCGGCGGCCCAGCCGAGCTCTGATGGATGACCGTTCCCCTCGGGCTCGCCCGTCTCCTGCTGACACTGGATGGCCGGATCGATTACACCCGCTGCCAGTCTTCCCCACAGCTGCCAATAGCTCCTAACGGGCGTCGCTCAACAAGCAAGGCGGTGTGCCAGGATAGAGGCGTCAAGCTCGGGGACGGAATCGGCAAGACTCTCCCAAATTCCCACAGGAAAGTGAGGCCGGCAGAAGGGAGAAGTGTTGGAGAGTAGCTCAGTAAAGTTAGTGATGCTGTTCACTTAATGACTTGCTAGCTGATCAGGAGTGAAGCTACTTCTCAAACACTCTATCTTTTCCTGTAACTTACTGTGTGGCCAAATGACACATTGTTAAAAAGAAAGTAAAACTATAACTTTTCTCTCTTTACAAACACAGCTACATTCAACTAGCAGGGGTTTTGGATTGCTGTTGATGTAGCAGAAAATATCTCATCTGCACAAAATGTTTCCACACGAGCACCAAATGTTTCCACATGAACATGACATGTTTTCACATGAGCACCAAATGTTTTCATACGAGCATGACATGTTTTCACATGAGCACCAAATGTTTCCAAGTTAACACAAAATGTTTCCCCAAGTGCACAAAATGTTTCCACATGAACATGAAATGTTTCCACATGAACATGACATGTTTTCACTTGAGCACCAAATGTTTTCATATGAACATGACATGTTTTCACAAGAGCACCAAATGTTTTCACATTAACACATGAAAACATTTCAGGCTCACATCAAAGCATGTCATGTTAACATGAAAACATTTCTTGCTTAAGTGAAAAAAACGTGCTCATGTGAAAACATTTGGTGCTCATGTGAAAAAGAATGAGTTCCATGTCTTGTTTATGATAAAAACATATTGTGCTCATGCAATAACATCTGCTACCGTGCACAACAGTGTGCTCTTGGCAGCTGCGAGATAGAGACGAAGGATGGAGTCCAACTTAAACCAAGAATCTCTGGCAGTATTTATACAGAATTACGAGTCGGAAAGGTGAAAAAGACAGAAGTTATACGTTTGAGCGTAACTTACACAAGCTGAATTTCAAAACGCTCTCTACTTCTAAAAGTCATTGAAATTTGACATGAAAATCTTTTGCTTAACGTCACATTTCACTATTATTTTGCTTTAAGAGTATTGTACACCACAAATATTAGGTGCTGCTGGATGAAAACAGCTTGGATACAGTTAGCTATTTTCTCTGTAGCAACAGTAGCTAGACTGTAGCTTAGCTACTGTTCAAGGAGCCCGTACCATGAAAATTCACCATTTAAAAGTAGCTTTGCTCAAAACCCCCTTTCTGCGTGAAATTCCTCCACCAACCAGCTGGATTGGGTTAAATATTCGCCTCATTCTTCGAGATTAAAAGTCATCAGCAGCTCGATGGGGCTTTTAGGCGCTTAAAAAGGGAGGGAGAAGATAAGCTGTTAAAGTGACCAAGCGATAAGGCGCTATCTGTGGAATGGAGAGAAGGCGATACCTCCTCCTCCTCCTCCTCCTGCTCCCCCCTCCGTTTTTTCAGGCCTCCGAAGGTACGAGATAATTACTCATGACTACTTTGTCCTCGTCCCCCCACCCGTCTGAAGTCGTCTCCGGCGCCACGGCGACGACAAGGCCGATACCGTCGTATATCACAGGAGGACGACAAAGAGGAGGAGAAGGAGGAGGAAAATCTGAGGTCATAAGGCAAGACGCCAGCTTTTTAGGATACCTAGAGATGGAAAAATGTAGCGAGTAAAAAAGAAAGCACTCATGCAGGCAACACGGGAGCCCCGCTGTAATTAATTCGGCTAAACTCTTGCAGTGGACTCCGAGATTACCATGCGCAAATGGCCGTGTAATTATACGCTAAAAAGTTAGACAATTACACCCATACGCTCTCCTTCCACGCTAAAAAAGAAAGAAAACAGCTGCATAAAGGCATGCAAATCAGCTCCTAGCCTGCAATCGCGAATGTACGAACGAAGGAACGAACGCCTTGCGGGGCGGCATTGTGAAATCACAGCGGAGCCATTTCTGCCTCGCATCGCTTATTCCCATGTTAGCTATGACAAAAGATCAGGTACGAAAGCAAAAAGGAATCGTCATTGTGACGCACACACAGCGAAATGGTAAGGTATGAGATAAATGCCTGTCGTTCATTCCTGGCGACAGCGTTATTGCCAAGTTGCTCGAGGTTCCTGCCCAATCCCATAATAATCCTCAGTGCCACAAAGCTAAGCCAGGCTTTGGTGGTGCTTCGACACGGAGGTATTTTGACTGGGATTTACTTTAAGAGAAGAACCTGAATCTACTCCCTATAGCGTGATCAACTGTAAATTTACAGAGATTTCCAGTTTTTTTTTAATTGTATTTTCACACAGTAAAATACTGTACTTTAGTTTTAAAAAGGCTTTTAATCTGCAGCATGTTTTTACAGTGACACTGTATTTTGCAAATAAAGTATTGTATTGTGAATATCAAATACTTTTATGGTGACATACTGTATTTTGCAGTAATTCATTTTTACAGGACACTGCTTATCCGCAGGCAAATCATTTTGGTCATGGTCAGCCTCCGTGCCCCCCGGGCACTCGTTAGGAAAAATGCTGGCAGTGATGGAGTGGTGAGGAGAAAAGAGGAAGAGGGAAAAAGAGGAGGACTGGGGAAGAGTGGAGGTCAAAGCTGGACAGTGAGAAGATTAGCAAGAGCCAAAGTTCCCTCACTCTTGTGCACGTCTCGCTCCAGGCAAACTCTCCTGGCTCCTGTTCAAGGGCCCCAGTGGGACCTTGAGTGTGCGTGTGTGTGTGTGTGTTGATAAGGTGCATTTTCCTCCCTCCTTTGCTGCAGTAAGACAGGGCAATGAGGGGGAGGAAATAAAAGAGAGAGGATAATCTCAGTGAGGGCCTGTGCTGCAAGCTTTATGGACACAACATAACAAGAGTTCTGAAGTAAGAGGAACTGACGCATGCTATCTGTAACTTTTGGAATCGGGAGTTGATGTTTACATTTATGGCATTTAGCAGAAGCTCTTATCGATTTCGACTGGCATCAGGAAAAGTTTGGGGTTAAGGATCTTGCTCAGGGACCCAGTGGTGGTAGTGCTGGAGGTAGGATTCAAATCCATTACCTCTTGTTCCAGAGATGAAAGTGAGTGAAAGTTAGTGATTATTTGTCAGTGTGAACACACCACAGCACACATTGCACCACAACAAAATCTGCATTTAACCCATTTGTGAAGGAGCAGTGGGCAGCTGACATGGGCAGCACCCGGAAAGAAGTGCTTGGGGACTGTGCCTTGCTCATGAGTACCTTGGTGGTAGCTTTACGAGTCTGGGATTCGAACTGGTAACCTGGCAACCTTCCAATCACTGGTACCTTCCCTAACCATTACGCTGCACCAACTGAAGGGGTGTGCAATTCCCGGACTGCTGAGGTTTCAGGTGAGTATCTACCTGAGACCAGGTGTGAATGTGCTGAAGTCAAATGTTCTGAAGCTGGAAACCAAACATCAATGACTGTAATTGTCCACGCCTGTGGTAAAGCCCAAAAACTACAGTTGGGCCCCTATTCAACCTGGTCAAACCCAACAGTGTTCTTTTAGGCTCTTCCAATGTTGGGTCACTTACCAAGGCCGTAAATCCCAACAGTAAGCGACCAACATACTGGATCTCTAAGACTCAAACTGTCCACCCCTCTGGTAGGACAGTTTGACCCCTGAGCAAGATGGTTAGCCCCAAGCTGCGTCAAGGAGCAGGAAGCTGCTTCCTGTAAATAGGAAATGTGAATCTCTTTAGGGGTGGCACAGTGGCACATTGTTCAGCGCTGCCGCCTCACAGCGAGAAGATCCTGGGTTCGATCCCCGGGTGTGGAGTTTGCAAGCTGTCCCTGTGGTTGCGTAGATTTTCCCTGGGTTCTCCCACAGTCCAAAAGCATGCAATATAGGTTAATTGCTTCATCTAAATTGGCCCCGTAGGGTGTGGGTGAGAGTGTGCCCTGCGGTGTGTTGGTGCCTGCCCTGAGTTGGTCCCCACCTTGTGCCCGTAGTTCTTGGGAGAGGTCCCGGTCCCCCCGTGAGCCCAGTTGGGATTAAGTGTTTTGAATAATGAATGAATGAATAAATCTAAATAAGTGCTTTATGACAGTAAACTGTTGATGTACATTTTAATGTATTTATTATTGTGATCAATGATCAATAATCATATTTATCATAAAAGAATTTGATCATTTATTATAAAAGAGTCTTTAACATAATGTCACATTAACACAGCAGGTTTAAAAAAATGTAAGTTAGACATGCATTTAATTAAAGGGAAAATGATATAAAATGCCGGAGATAGCTATTTTAAGGTGTTAACTCAACAGCACATATAAACACGGCTATAAACTCACCTGACAAAACCAATTAGTGGCGTCTACAAAAACAGCAGACTGTTTTTTGACTGAGACCTCACCCCACGAGGTGCTGAAAACCTGTTTAGTCCCGCGGTGAGCCAATTATTTTCAGTTTTGCAAATCCGCATCTCTCGCTCTCAGTGGCGAGGTGCACAGGGACCCAAATCGCAGGCCTGGTACTTGGTTCCACTACACACACATTCTGACGATCCAACAGCCAACACTCCCTCCTCCTCCCCCCCCCTCCACAAACACTCTCGTTGCAGCGCCTCCGTTAACAGCACTTCTAAAAATAAATCCGACGTGCAATGTTCATACAAAAGCCTGACGCAATGGATCAGATTGCGACGTGTAATAAAGTGGGGGAGAAAGAAGAATATGCAGGAGGAAAAAAGCGGTGGTGAAAGCTGGTGTCAGGGAGGAGGGAAAAAGTGAGGCTTCTGGAGTCGAGAGCAGCGTGGGGAAGCTTTCTTGGAAATATGTGGGAAGCGCGTCTAATTCCATTCTTCTTCTAGAGGCGGGTGTGAACGCGGTAGAGTCTCACCACCTGCCGTACCATTTTGGGAGGAGAAGGGGTGGGTGGGGGGGGCGCTCGGAAAAGTAGAGACTCTGGAGGGGTTCGGTCTGCTAGGCCATTTGCCCAGCAGGGGAGGAAACGGGTCAATACTGAGTTTTGTCTCTACTACTATCATTAAAGCGGCGTGGTGAAAAACCTCTCTTTCTCCGCTTGGGGAATGTTGTTGAATGAAAGGAAAGAGGTTTCTTTTGAGAGCCGGCGAATAAAGAAAGGCTAATTCCCCTAATCTCAACCTCCGACGGGGATTTTAATTGGCCATTCAACTATTCAATTACACTGGCTTTGAACACCGCTTATTTCCAATATTTGACCTTCCATTATGATGACAGGTATAATATCCATTATCGGAGGCCCGGCTCTGTTGTATTCGGACTACAGAGGCGACCGAGGCGACCGTAGCTACTGCTGAGCAGAGGTCACGAATCGTTATAAAACGGCGCTGTGGGGCATAAAAAGTTAATTCAGGTCGGATTTTATACGTGACCGTTATGCCGTTGTCCGTAAATTCGATTTTCTTTGGGACAAATAAGGATAGACACATTTCCAAGCTCTCTCGTTTATACATTAGGCTACGTTGAACACTTCCAGGCCTGTTTTAATTTTCAAGATTGTTGGTTAGTATAGGATGAAAGACTTGTTTAGAACATAAGGACTGTGGGAGGTGACGATATACATATGTGTCTGGAGTTGATGTTGTGATGTGTGACCAGTAGTGTTCTAACAATCCCAAACAATCAATGCTGGTCAAGCTGGTTCATTTGATTTTAAAATGTGTTTGGCCCTTAAACCATCTTGAAAATTGTAATAACTGAAGCTAATCTAAAAGAAATAGACTTTTATACCTGTTTCCCATGTCAAAAATGAAAGTGAGTGGTTATTTGTCATTGTGAACACACCACAGTACACTACAACAATATGTGTCTTCTGCATTTGACCCATCCGTGAAGGAGCAGTGGGCAGCTGAGACGGTCAGAACCCAGAGAGCAGTGCTTGTGGACGGTACCTCGCTCATGAGTACCTCAGTGGTACCTTTACCAGTCGAGGATTTGATCCGGTGACCTTCTAAATACAGCAAAAATGCCTTACCGTTATGCCACCAACTGCCAAACTGTCAACCAGTTGAAATCAGCGTACAATTTTTTTCTATAGTACCTATGTGCATGTGCACTTCTTGAAATTAAGGTTTCTATGGAACATTTCCACTGATGCCAGGACCCATATCTCTGGTTTTATGTCAGTGTTGTTGTGGATTGATTGCAAGCGCAACACCCTTACCGTGCTACAACTTCCGTGTCATCGTAATATGGTTCAAGTGGATTTAAGTGAGGGATTATTTGTCATTGTGAACCCAGCACACCACAATGAAACGTGACCTTTGCATTTGACCCATCCATGACTTGGAATTGGTGACCTTCTGAACACGGCAACAACTCCCTAACCACTATGCTACTAAGTGCCCCAAATTTCAGGGACCATTTCCATGAGAGCAATTTGGGGTAAAGGGTAGGGTAATTTGGGGTTACCCAATAATGGTAGTGCTGGAGATTCAAACCCAAGACCTCTTGGTCCAGAGACCAGTACCCTAACCACTAGACCATCACAGGTTTAGGTACAACATAAGCATATCATTATTGTAGGCTAGTGGTGGTCTAGTGGTTAGACCCTCGTCTCTGGACCAAGAGGTTGTGTGTTTGAGTCCCACCTCTAGCTACCACTACTACCGCTGGGTCTCTGAGGACAACACTTAACCCCAAGTTGAAATCAGATCCCTGAAATTAGGGCAAATGTAAGTCAATCTGGATACTTCTTAATAAAATTCTTTATAGGTAGAAGGTCCAAAATTTTTCATTGTGGATCGGTGCTTTTGGGTCGGCGATCACTGAATCGATGTATCAATGTAGATCGATATATCGTAACGCTCATACGAAGTGTTACAGCCTGTTTTTACAATGTAGTTACAAGGCTGAAAGTGACAGTGTGTGTGTGTGAGATTATATACATGCGTTCCAGGAGAGAGTTAAGGCTTCTGGAGGGGATCCGGGCAGCATGGTTGAGTGTGTAGAGAGAGGATATGCAGCATGTTGGCAGGTGTGAGTGAAGTGTGTGAAAAAGGCAGCGGGTGCGAGCGAAGGGACCGCCGTCACCCCGGCTCCACTTCGGGCTAATGCAGCAGCGCCGGCCGAGCTGTCAGGCCTCGCAGCAACATTGACACACACTCCCGGCTCCTCAGCACTAAGAGGCCATTACGGTTTAAAAAAAAAAAAAAACAGAACACGGCTTTGCAAAACACGATGCAACACTAAGAGCGAGCAACAGTATTTACACTGAGAGTGAGAGGAAGCTGCCTGTGGCGATAAGGTGAGGTCAGGCTCGAACCTCCCAAGCGCTTAACCCTAATCACGGTTCATATAAGAGGGTTAAAGTCTTCTTTACAGGAGGTTCAGGCTGAAATGAGCACGGAGAGTGGTGCTTTAACTTCTTACACAGTATTTGTCGTCGAGACGCTGTTCATGGCTTAACATTTTCAGCTCATTTAGGAGAGCTGATTGTGATTCTTAATTTTGGCCACAAGTGGGCGCCAGTGAGGCTGTCCTGCCCTAGAGTAATTCTCCATTAGAGTGAAAGTGAGTGATTATTTGTTATTGTGAACACACCACAGCACGACACACAGTGCACCACAACCAAAAGTGACCTCTGCATTTCACCCATCCGTGAAGTCGCAGCAGGCAGCTGACATGGGAGCAGTGCTTGGGGATGGTACCTTGCCCATGAGAACTTCAGTGGTAGCTTTATCAGTCCGGGATTCGAACCGGTGACCTTTATATCATGGGGCGAACTTCCTAACCGTTCACTACAAACTGCTCCATTAAAGGGAAGTTTTATTACTTTTCTATTATTAAGCTCATTTGCAGCTTAACATTAATTCAGCAGTTTTTAGTTTCACAGCTACCTCAACGTTAAGGCCCTGTGTCCACCTAACACTCTTGTTTTTGTTGAGGGCAGTCAAAACTTCACTTTCAGAGTGCTTATCAAGAGTTTGTTGTTGCTAACGGGGCCAATTTTAGAGTCGCCAATTAACCTATATTGCATTGCTTTTGGACTGTGGAGGAAACCGGAACACCTGGAGTAAACCCACACGATCACGGGGGAGAGCACGCAAACTCCACACAGAAATCCCCACCTGGGACTCAAACCCAGGACCTTTTTGCTGTGAGGGGACAGCGCTAACCACTGCGCCGCCATGCCGTCGCTCGATTCAATTCATCAGCCAGTAATTGATATAAGACAATATCATATACTAATCTACCACAATCAGGAAAAGCAGCTAAAATATCATTTGACATTTTTATTCTTAAGCTCAACTGGACATATAAATGAAGCTCATTTCGAATATGTATCATTCTTGACGTTTTTATTTGGATTGATACTCACTGAATCTTTGTATCAGTGTAGATCGATGTATCGTTACATCCCTACTCCCACCCACATTCTTTACAGAGTCCATCTAAGATCTATTCTTTTACAAAGTGTATCACTGGCAACCCATTAAAACTCTGCAACGTCTGAACAAGACGACAACCGGAGAAGCTCTGACTGCCGCGAAAGCACTTAGCGCGCATTAAGTCAATTTTCTTGTTAAGCTGAACATGGACGAATATTAATTGCTGTCTTCGCATTCAGTGGCAGCACTCCTTGGACTCCGACATCCAATTAGTCAAAGTCACCGTGCAGGTTAGCCGGGTCAAGCAAGTTTTTTTCTTTCAAAGCGCTGCTCCACACGGCGATGGCGCTATGATATGCTGATCGAGCTGCAAATTTTTTTCACACATTATTTATTTTTTTACTTGCAGAAGTACATGCAAACGAGGCAAATCCGGAAAATCACAGCCTGGCCAATTAAGGTTGAAAAAATGGAATTAAAAGTGCACAGAGAAAGAAAAAGTGCATTGTTGAAAATTTTGTGAATATGAGCTTCTAATTTTAGTAATTTCAGGACAGAAACTTGGGGTTTAGGGTCTTGCTTGATAGCAGTGCTGGAAACAGGATTCAAACCAGAGGCAAGTACCCTAACCATAAGACCACCACCACCACCATCCAGATGTATTAGTATTACTATGCACAGGGTCAGTTGGTAGCATAATGATTAGAGGGCGTTCGCCCCGTGATTGGAAGGTTGCCGGCTCGAGTCCCGGGCCAGTAAAGTTACCACTGAGGTTCTCATAACCAACGTACTGTTCCCCAAGCACTGCTCTCTGGGTGCTGCCAAAAAGCTGCCCACTGCCCCTTCATGGATGCGCCAAATGCAGAGGGCACGTTCTGCTGTGGGGCATTGTGTGCTGTGCTGGGGTGTGTTCACAAATAATCACTCACTTTCACTTTCATGCGACAAATAAAAAATCTAATTGTTTTTCTTCAATTTGTTTTGAACAATGTTCATAATTGAATCTACATGGCATTTGCCAGGCGTGCTTAAACAGCAAAAGTGCTGTCAAGTTCTAATAATGACAAAAAATGATTAAAATATATTTAAATAGTATAAAATTATGCAACTTTAGTGTTGGATTTTCTTCAATTTTACAGTTGTTATAATATTACACTATTTGTTCTCATAATGATACAAATGTTTACATTTAAAACCTGTTATATAACTGTAGAATTTAAGAATACTCAATATGTTTGTGATTCACTCAAACATGCATGGAATAAAATTTGTGTTTGATTTTTGGTCTCTTTCAGCATTATTTTCCAGTTAAATTTAAATTTTTTCTTCAATTCTCAGGTTTAAATAGTATAATATTATACCACCAGGGAATTGAAGGGAACCCAATTAGCTAACATTTTGCAAAAACACACATGCAATAAAATCTTGTAAGTGCACTCCTTAGTGTTTGTAGACACAGTTTTTATCAAAGAAGAAATCTCAGGCAAGAAAACTCTGGTGAATATCGGAATCTTGGTGCACACTACGGAACACGTTTCTTCTTAAGAACGGTTGGTGAATGAGGGCGTTCGTCATTCAGGAAGTTGATAGCGTAACGGTCAGGGAGTTGATCGGAGGGTCACCAGTTCCAAATCCCAAACCGGTAAATGTGCCCCTAAGGTACTCACAAGCAAGGTATCAAAGCTGCCTGCTGTTCCTTCACGGACGGGTCAAATGCAGGGGTCACCATTTGTTATGGTGCACTATAGAAAAGAATGCCCTTTATTGTCACTATACACATGTACAATGAATTTAAGAGCAACTCCTTCAGTGCAGACATGTATGTAGAAAAAATAACAGAAAAAAAATAAATGGTGCATAAATGGTAAACTATGTGCTGTGGTGTGTTCACAAAGACAAATAATCACTCACTTAAATTCCTAAAATAAAAATAACATGAGCTCCTCGTCAGACGTTTGTTTTTTAACCTGTCAAGCGCTCACGAGCCGATGCTGGAGCCTTTTAAATGATTACGTCTGAGATCGAAGCGGCCGGCATAATCACAGCATGCCCTGGAGTGTATTTCTCTGTAAAGCGTGCATTTCTTCACTCCTTTATGCTTTTGCACCTCGCAGCAGATCCTCTCCAAGGAAAAGACACAAAGGACGTCTTGAGTTTTCGGCACTATGTAGGTCAGCTGTATCGGAGCAGGGGTCAGGCTCCCGGAGCGCATTTTTTGCCGAGCCGTTCTGGAAGAGCATCAGAGAGCTGCTCTGCCCTGCACCCACACCACTAACTTTGTGTGTTTAATGTACTGTGAAGAAACTCACCGCAGGGGGAAGCAGAAAAAAATACAGCACACGGCTAATGTAATAAACCGCGTACGCTCCCTGTAATTAGATCATGCTACTGTGAGGATTGCGCAGATTTATCTGGAAACTGGTGCGATTCTGGTATGTTCTGTAGTCATAAATTCTGAAAAGAAAAAAAGAGCGGCGCTTTTAAATGACAAATAATCACTCACTCAGTCTACAGGGGCAAGCAAGAAAAAAACAAAGAAAACCACAGCTCATATAATAATGTTATGTTAGTAATGTAATGGAATAATCTAAATTGTTGGAAACTTATGGAATTCTGATATTTTCCGTAGTCATGTAGTCCAGAAAAAAGTCAGTAAAACCACTTTTATAAAGTAAAACTACTAATATAATATTAATACCATTATATTCACTCTCATACTAAAATCATAATATTATTCACTCACATATTCAAAAAAGCTTTTATAGACTCCCCTTTTCACCCTGACCTTAAATATTTAGTATTTTTAATCATGGTAATATTATAATTATTATCCATAATTATTGGCACCCCTGGTTAAGATGTGTTCTTTAGCTTCTAATAAATTCAGTTTTTTTCTAAATAATATAGGACCACAATGAAAAAAAGAGGAAAATCCAACCTTTAATTCAAGTGCATTTATTCAGTGGGAAAAAAATTCCACATTAAGAAATAGTTCCTTTACATCAAATCATGTGTTCCACAATTATTAGCACCCCTGATGTTAATACTTTGTACAACCCCCTTTTGCCAACAAAACAGCACCTAATCTTCTTCTATAATGTTTCACAAGATGGGAGAATACAGAAAGAGGGATCTTCCACCATTCCTCTTTGCACAATCCCTCTAAATCATCCAGCGACCTGGGTCTTCTCTGCACCCATCTTCAGCTTTCGGGCAGAGGCCACCAGATTCTGATTTAAAAAGCATTTCAAAGCATTCATGATGCCATGCACCCTAACAAGGTTCCCAGGGCCTCTGGAAGAGAAACAGGCCCACAGCATCACCCATCCTCCCGCATACTTCACAGTGGGCACGAGGTGCTTTTCTGCATACTCATCTCTTGTGTTCCGCCAGACTCACTTAGAGTGTTTGTTGCCAAAAAGCTCTATCTTGGTGTCATCTGACCGAAGCACATGGTCCCAGTTGAAGCCCCAGTACCGCTTAGCGAACGGGGTTTTTTTCCGTGCATGACTCCCAAACAGCTTGTTGGCATGTAGATAGCGCATGATGTTTTTTTGGAGACTTTGTGACCCCAAGATGCTACCATTTGTTGCAATTCTTTAACAGTGAGTTTGGAGAACTTTTTATTTCTCTTTCCATCCTCCTCACTGTGCGTGGTGGCAGAATAACCTTGCGTCCTCGTCCAGGCTTGTTTACCACCGTTCCAGTTGTTTTAAACTTCTTAATGATTCCTCTGACAGTAGATGCGGGCAGGTGAAGGCGAGTGGCTATTTTCTTGTAGCCATTGCCTGACTTGTGAAGGTCGACACACATCTGCCTTACTTGAATGGTGTGTTCCTTTGTCTTTCCCATGTTGAAGAGTGGATAAGAGAAATGGCCTCTGTGTCACGTCATATTTATACCCCAGGGAAACAGGAAGTGATGAATTACTAATTAAATGTTCCTAGATACTCTGATCAACTTTGTAAACTACTGTAGAAATGACAGAAATACTTCAACTACATTTATTTCCTAGGAATTGTTGGGGGTGCCAATAATTGTGGAACAGGTGATTTTATGAAAAATAATTATTTCTTAGTCAGGGATTTTTGTTTCCCCTTAAAATTCACTTGAGTTGAAGGTTACATTTTTCTACAATTTTCAGCGTGAGAGTATGCTTCTGCAATAAAAACTGAATTTATTTTAAGGCTTTTAACACATCTTAATCAGGGGTGCCATTAATTATGGAGGGCACTGTATATAATATGTGTAGATGGCCTTTAATATTTAGCAGTTTTAATTCATTGTATTACTGTGTAGCCTTTTAACATTGTCAATTGGTTTTCTGGGATTAAAAAAAGAGGTGCATTGTGTACAGTGTTGAGTAATCACTCACTCATTCACTCTCGTTCACTCACTCACTCCTTCAGTCACTTGCTTATTTAATCAGTCACTCACTCCTTCAGTCACTTGCTTATTTAGTCACTCACTCCTTCAGTCACTTGCTTATTCACTCACTAATTTCCTCATGCACTTATTCAGTCACTCACTAATTCACACTTTCAGTCACTCACTCACTCATTCACTCACTCCTTTAGTCACACACTTATTCAGTCACGCACTCACTAATTGACTCTTCCAGTCACTCACTCATTCAATCACTCACTCAATCACTTAACTCATTCACTCACTCTCTTATTCACTCACTTATTCAGTCACTCACTCACTAATTTACTAATTCAGTTACTCATTCACTCACTCATTCAGCCATTCACTATTTCAATCACTCACTCATTTAGTCACTCACTTATTTACACACTCATTCACTCATTAATCTTAGCAATTTCACTGTCCATTTTGCAGAGCACCTATACAGGCAAAAGAGTAAAACCACAGCTGATATAATAATGTTACAGTAATAATCTACTGAAAAAATCTAATGAATCTGGTGTTGTTCTGATCTTTTCTGCTTCCTCAAGGTGAAAAAACTAAATAAATAAAGAATGAGAATAATTTCCTCTTGTTCAGCTTGTTTATGTGCTTGTTTACTTGCTGCCTGCCCAACCCCCTGAACTTGTTTGATGGAGTGGAAATGCAGCCAAAAAATTCAGTGAAACACAACTGGAGAATAACGGGAACGACTCGGCAGTTATGCAAGCGTTGTTGCGGTTTTCTCAGCTTTTATCACGTACGATTGGTTCGCTGCGGATCACGAGACCAAAACAGCTTCTCACTTCGGAGCAGGAAACGAGCTGGCTGATCTGCACAGGGAAAAGGCATTTTATCCTGTTGGTGGAGCATAACGAGTGACATTCAGAAGCTAATAAAATACGATTTATGTTCATTTTGGTATTTGTTCGACGACCATATTTCAAGACTGAGATCTGTCTTTCCTGGGTTGGGAGCATAACCTAATGTTCAGCTCACAGAGAAATTTGTGAAATAGTCCGATTGGCATATGGAGGCCAGAACACTGAATATGTTTACACGATAACGTGTTGGCTAGTCTGACAGGGAATGGCTATCGTTCTGGAAAACAGGTTTTTGGTGGTGCTGGGAATCAATTGAAGGTATAATTTTTTTATGAAGATTAAACCTGTAAATGTGTGGTAGTGGAATAAAGTTGGATCCAAAGTATTGAGGATTTGAACAGCACTACCAAACACCATTTATGAGTGCTGTAACTACGGTATGTACTGTATATGACAAATAAAGTTGTCATTGTGAACACACCACAGCCCAGCACATAGTGCACAAAATTTAACCTGCGTATTTGACCCATCCGTGAGGAAGCAGTGGGCGGCTAACAAGGTCACCGCCCTGGGAGCATTACTTGGAGATGGTACTGCTTGCTCATGAGTACCTCAGTGGTACCTTTACTGGTTCGGGACTTGAACTAGCAATTTTCAGATCACGGGTCCAACTCCCTAATTCTCTTCTTTGTTACGTTTAGCGTGTGATCAAAGCGCCTCACATTTAACTTAAAAAATAACTAAATGATTAATTGTTAATAAAAATAACAGGGGTTTTGTTCCCTTCAGTTTAATTAACTGTTAAAGAATCATAATAAAGTGGGAAAAAAATAGCAAAATTTTCCACAACTTTTACTTGTTCCCATAACTTTATTGCAACAAAACAACCACAACGTTTATCGCAATTTTTAAGAAAAACTACCGCAACAATCTCAAAACATGAGGGACTGCGTAGTATACACACACGATGGACACTCTGTATTTTCGGTACTTGAGCACAAAGTTGATGGTTTGGATGTACCTGAGAGAGGAGCGAAATAATCAATAATATCCGGCTCTAGCTCAGCTCAGCTCAGCGATCCAGGTCTCTACTTTTGCTACTGAAGGCGAGTGCCGAGTTCTCGGTGTCACCGCGACGACGCGTTGTCACAGCGCTTGTCACTTTGAGCAATGGCTCATCATTGTCATGCCGGAGAAGGGCCGGATCGCCGAGCGCAGCTGGAGTTATGTTAAGTGTAAGGCAAAGTGACAGAAATGCTAATCAAGTATCAAAACTGACAACGCACTGCTATCGATGCGCGCATCCGGCCTTCAATGATTTATTAGCTGGAGCGGGGTGAACATCCCTGGGGTAAACACCAGGAACGGACCGAGACAAGGACGCAGCTTCTCTCACAAGTATATTGAACAAACATGAAAAGTATCATGAGGGAAATGTGAAGTGTACTTCATGTGTGTATGCTATGATGGAGAATTGGGGCCAATGTAGATTCTTAGTCATCATAAATCCATAGATTTGCAAGAAAAATGTCTGAAATTTGGAGATTGAAGTTGTAAATATATGAGAAAACATGATATTCTCTGACATTGTTTCGATTTGTGGGAAAAACTGAATAAGAGATTAAAGTTACAAATGAACAAGGATAAAAAAAACGCATATATTTCAGTCCCTCCAGGATTTCATCTGCCTTTTTTGAGATTGTTGTGGCTTAAACGCCTGATTTTGTGGCAGCTTTTCAAACAAATTGTGTTTTCAGGTGTTTTGTTGCAATAAAGTTGCGGGAGCAAGTCAAAGTTGTGGAAAGAAGTTGTGATTTTCTTCCTTTACAATATATTTATGGCTAAACACTTTGCGAGAGACAACAATGATTGGTCAAAAATTGAGGAAAAGTTGTGGTAAGTAGTCAAAATTGCAAGGTCATGATGAAATCCCGGGGATTGGTTGAATTTGATTTTGCTTGGCTAGCAAGAGAGAAGTGACATTGACGAGTCCAGCGCTGTTCTAAAAATTGAACAGGTAAACGGATCATTTAAAAAAATGTGCTTATAAAAATATCAACATACATAATTTTTAAATAAACTGCATTTTCAGATAATGATGTATTTGCTTGGTATTAGTTTTTAAACTAAAATTGTTTTACAGCACAACTAGAAGTGTTGAAATATGTTTTACTCACGTTTAACAATTTTAACAACAGAAAACATTGGTTAATAATTTGCATGTGTTTAAGTTAAATCCAGGCAGTGATTTCAGCAAGGCTATATGGGAGTAATATTTAGGTTAATCTTGCACCTCAATAACTAACCAAATGCCCTGAAACAATGAACATTAAAAAGAAAGGTGAGCCACAAACTTCTAACCAACAACAACAACGGGGTAGTTGGTGGCGTAACGGTAGGGCGCCCGCCCCTGTGATCAGAAGGTTGCAGGTTCAAATCCAGGACTGGTTACCACTTAGGTATTCTTTAGCAAGGTACCGTCTGTCGTGGATTTTTCCGCTGAGCTAATAAAACCAAAGTCAGAAGAAGTCCGATCACAAAGTACTTATTCGCATGAACAATAATTTGCCAGGCAAATGAGCAGGTCTCCTTCACAGCGTGCTGATCAGAGAGTGCCCCCGAGTGAAAGGTGCGTTCGCCTTACATATTGGCGCTAAACCCCCCGAACCACAAATTTCCCGGTCGCCCGTTATCAACTCGAGGAGGCGCACGGTGACACACAAAAGCACATTTTGTTATGCTTTGTCTTTCCCCTTTGGGACAGCGATAACCAACAGTGATAACCAACAGGAGGAGAAAGCATCTTGCATGCAAAACAACACGGTATCATTCATGGCTTACGCACATACAATAATTCATTATCTCATCAAGTCGGCTAGACAAGGTCTTGAAGAAGTCACCCTGACCGAAACTCGCTCTACTTACAGTTAGGATCTTTAAGAATAATTAGTAATAAAAACTGCTCCCCGGCACTGCCCTTGTTAGCTGCCCACTGCTCCTTCATGGATGGGTCAAATGCAGAGGTCACATTTTGTTCTGGTGCGCTGTGTGCTGTGTTGTGGTGTGTTCACAATGTCAAATAATCACTCACTCACTTAACAAGCTGGTTATTTTGATTTTGACAGATTTGCTGATTACAGACACATTCTTTGCAAAGCGGCTCATTTTTAGTTGTAAAGCAATTAACAAGATTTTCACAAGTTTACTCGCTTTTATCCATGATTTTACTTGCATGTAAACATCTTAATGGTTATTGTTAGGTTTCAAAATTGTGGGTGGCAGAGCAAAAAAAATAGAAGAAATAAGAACTACAATCCTTTGTACATTCTTTCAATTGAAGCTTACTTGCTTGGCCGCTAATATGAATTGATTGGCGACTCTAAATTGTTTCCGTAAGGTGTGGCTGAGAGCGCAGTTGTGTGTGTTTGTGCCATGTGTGTGTCGGCGTCCACCCATGTTTGATCCCTGCCTCACCACTGTAGTCCCGGGATAGGCTCTGGTCTCCGTGACGGCAATGGCGATTAAGCGGTTCGGATAATGAATGAATGAAAGACAGTTGTATCACAATTGATTCTGGTTAGGTAGGTCTAACAATGTGTATAGTTTAACATCAACAGGGTTTTTGTTAATACTTTAAAAGCTCTTTTTTTACAGGATTTGTTTTGGTCTTAATTAGCAAAAACATTAATTATGTCATAAGACATTGTAATCTGCAATGACATTGTGATCTGCAGTGCGAGCAGGGCGCAGGTAGAGGAAAGGCTAGAGAGGTGGAGATATGTACTGGAAAAGAGAGGAATGAAGATTGGTCGCAGCAAGACAGAATACATGTGTGTAAATGAGAGGGGCACAAGTGGAACAGTGATGTTACAGCGAGTAGGAGTAAAGAAGATAGAGGACTTTAAGTACTTAGTGTCTACGGTCCAAAGCAACGGAGAGAGTGGAAAAGAGGTGAAGAAGTGGGTGCAAGCAGGTTGGAATGGGTGGAGAAAAGTGTCAGGTGTGATGTGTGATAAAAGGGTTTCAGCAAGAATGAAAGCAAAGGTGTACAAGACCTTAGAGGGTAGAGGATGCAGAAGATAGGACTAAATTGAGACAAATGATTCGCTGTGGCAACCCCTGAAGGGAGAAGCCGAAGGAGAAAGAACAAGATTAATTATATCGTAAGCATTTACAGAAAAGTACATAATTAGTAGCAATTAACTAAGACTTGTTAAAATCAAACTGTAAATAAAATGGTAAGGGTTTGACTGGGTGGAATAAGTAATCAAATATAATTGAAATTAATTGATTAATTGCCCAGCCCTACCTTAAAGCCTACTGTATGCTGGTGTTTTTCAGCATGTCTTCCATCAGTCCCTAAATTAACTGAATCCGAGAACTTAATCTCTGACTGCACCCCAATTTTCTAACAGCTGTCCAACGTTCCTCATTCAAATGCCGCCCACCACCACTTTTATTCCGGCCCAGAGATTCCGCCCTGGGCTTTGGGGAGTCGAGGTTTTTGGGGTTAAATGTTTTGGAACCCATGTTGAGGGGTAGGAGTCGGGTGAGAAACTTAAAAGCCAGCTCCACTTTGCATCTCCCCGCACGCTTTCTGCATCTGGTCCTGAGCTAAGAGCGTGTTGTTCTTTCTTGCAGGGTCTCGGCTTGGAGCTTGCCAATTAAAGACGAGCCTTTATTTCGAGCAGGCTCCTGGAAAGCTGACAAGTCGCCCGATGCATAATTGAGTTGAGGTAGAAACAATGCAGCTCAAAACCGGCCAGACTGCTCTTGTGGCACGAGAATGAAGACTCGTGGCGATGGAAAAATAAATCTGCGAAATCTGGAGGCTGAGACTGTTTTAGAGCTGGATTCTCCCAATTAAAACATCAAATAGACGGTCGAATTAGGGCGGCACCAGTGGTTCTGATTATTAGTCAGGTTGGGTATGTTTTTTGAAGTTAAACAGCCACTAGAGGGTGTAAGTTTGTGCTCAATACTGAGAGTAAATGTGATTCTGATGGTATTTGTATGGTTTCTGTAAGTTAAAAGAATTCTGAGTTATTCCAAGATGATTAATAAACTTCTATGATAACGGATGCAACAATCTCATAGATTTAAACCTGAAAACAGAGATTTTAAACGTGGAACCTTAGACCCTTAGAGTTGGAGCCTTAGATTCTAAACTTGGAACCATAGATCCTAAACTTGGAACCTTAGGTCCTTAAATTGGAACTTTAGATCCTTAAATTGGAAACTTAGATCCTAAACTTGGAACCTTAGATCCTTAAATTGGAAACTTAGATCCTTAACTTGGAACCTTAGATCCTAAACTTGGAACCTTAGATCCTTAAATTGGAAACTTAGATCCTAAACTTGGAACCTTAGATCCTAAACTTGGAACCTTAGATCCTTAAATTGGAAACTTAGATCCTAAACTTGGAACCTTAGATCCTTAAATTGGAAACTTAGATCCTTAAATTGGAAACTTAGATCCTAAACTTGGAACCTTAGGTCCTTAAATTGGAAACTTAGATCCTAAACTTGGAACCTTAGATCCTTAAATTGGAAACTCAGATCCTAAACTTGGAACCTTAGATCCTTAAATTGGAAACTTAGATCCTAAACTTGGAACCATAGATCCTAAACGTGGAACCATAGATCCTTAACTTGGAACCTTAGATCCTAAACTTGGAACCTTAGATCCTTAAATTGGAACCTTAGATCCTAAACTTGGAACCTTAGGTCCTTAAATTGGAACCTTAGATCCTAAACTTGGAACCTTAGGTCCTTAAATTGGAACCTTACATCCTAAACCTAAACTTGGAACATTATATTCTAAACTGAAAATGTTAGATTTTACACTTGGAATCTTAGAGTCTAAATTTGGAACCTTAGCTCTTTGAGCTTCTATATGTGCAACTTTTTGTTTAGAGACAAAATGTAAATGTAAGTGTTGGATGGTGACTGATATTCACTTTTAGTGAATAAACATGTCTGAACTAGTGCTTTTGCAATGATCCCGACTGCAGTACGACCTCCACACTACTAGGGGCTCTGTGTCTTTTTGAGTAACTAGCCTAGTTTATCGTTCATAGTATTGCAGTCTCAGTTGGGTATCAAGCCTTTCTTTCTGCTTTAACCTGTTCATACACTGCCAAATATAAGGGAGTCCTGTACCTTTGCCCATAACTTTGGCAAATGTTGACCAATTATTAAAATTAACCTGATCAGAAGGTCGCCGGTTCAAATTCCCTACTGGTAAAGGTACCACTGAGGTACTCATGAGGTACCATCCCCAAGCAGCGCTTGCCAGGTGCTGCCCATGTCTGGTGCCCACTGCTCCTTCACGGATGGGTCAAATGCAAAGCTCATGTGTTCAAAGTGACAAATAATCACCAAATTTTGAACCAATTTCTATAATGTTCCTAGAATTCCCCTGCACTCGGCTCTTGCGCCAGACAGTGAGGTGTATTGACTGTAGCGTCGCGGTATCTGTTAAAGAATATTCATAAGGGGTTGTAAATATTGGAACAGCTGCTTTCTGCATAATTTATACGTGTTAACATGTGAGGGAGCGCGCCGCCCCCGCTTGCACAGCCAAACACTGCACTTCGTTCCACGTCCATTTTTAATAACGCACAGAGAAAAATAGAATTTCTAATGATGTTGATAATTCAGCAGGGGCAGGCCAACATGTTGCATTGTGGGATTTCTTCTCTTTTTTTGTCCCTGAGCAATGTGTGAATCTTGGGAGAATAACAGATGGAACTGAGAATATTCTCCCGAATGGGGCATAACGTCACGCACGAGGACACGGGCAAGAGAAGACACGCGATACACACGCACACACACAGAGAGAGAGAGAGAGAAAGAGAGAGAGAGAGATGAGTATTCTCTAAGGATCCCATTTGAGTCCTCCATTAGCTTTGATGTTGATAGCTATTAAAAAGATTTCTTACTTGATGTGTGTAATTAATGTTCGCTCTTTGTTCTCCTCTCTGTGTTTCAGAGGAAGTACATCCATAATTCCACACTCGTTCAACTTCGTATTCATACCATAATCAGATCCCCTCAACACACACACACACACATACAGTCGTGTGTACAATCATGCTCTCCGGTGCTTCCCATGTCAGCTGTCCACTGTTCCCTCCCGGATGGGTCAAATGCAGAAGTCACATTTGGTTGTGGTGCACTGTGTTTTATGCTATGATGTGTTCACCATGACAAGCTTTCATTCACTTTCACTCATTGGCTGCAACTCGATATTTAACTAACCAGAGTTCTAGTGTCTGGCGATTTGGTGATCAGTCTACAAGCATGTTTGATCCTGTCTTTGTAGTGCTGTAGTCAAAAATCACGTTGTTGTAAGACAAGATGACATACAAAACAAATGCATGCATGCACGAAAAAATGACTGGGAGACGGCGCGGGGCCGGTGTTTTCAGGAAAATCACATTTCGGCTGCGAGGGAAACGAAGGCTCTTTGCTGCGAGTCGGCCTGATGCATCGTTGCATGAGTGCAGCCCAAGGCGCTCTGCGCTTTCGTGAGAGAAGACGAGAAAAGGGAGAGGAAAGAATGGAGGAAGGAAGAAAGGAAAGAAGGAGGGGGAGATTAATGGTGTATAAACAATACGGAAGGGAGGATAAGCAATGCAGGCGAGTCGCGTGCGCTTCCACAACCGTCATCTTTGCCGGTGATGTCGTAAATCTCGCCGAGTCGGACACGAGGCCACCTAAACCCCTTCCCCAAACCCCTCTTACACGGGTGTCTGTCTGGCTGATTTAGCGTCGTCTTTGCCCCGCCTCGTAAAACACCCCGAACTGAAGGTATGTACATGCGATACATGATTCATATATGAACAGAAGGTAAGCTTCAGTTCATATGAAGCAGCAGTGAAATGAGGAGAAAGGCCTGGATGAAAACTGAACACTAAAGAGACTGAGGTCTAGAGGAACATCAAATCTAAATTAAGGAAGATACTGAGAGATTTCAATAAGTGTTTACACTCTTTGAAGCAATTCTGCACGATATATGGTTTCAGCATTGACATTGTGATGTAATCATGTGCAACATCCAGTACTAGAAATGAAATTAAAGACCCAGTGAGGTAAAAACCGTCCGTGGTTTGGTAACATGTGAAATGTGTGTCTGAAAAGATGTGGAAAACGTTTTATGACATTGTGGAGTTTAACCGCTTTTCACGGTAGGTCTGAGTAGGGTGGGACTAAAACACAGCCTGCTTACGTGTAGAGGTTTAGCATAGCCCTGCCCAGATCTACTGGTATGGCCCTGCCCACCTGCATAGCGTCAGTAGCCTACCTGCTAGTCTGGGCAAGTTCGCTAAGAGAGTCTGCCATACGCTGAGTCTGAAGCGGTTCCTAATATCTCCATTCTCGTTGAACCACCAAGTGTAAGTTTACCTATTTTGTGTTGTCATAAACTGTAAAATATGATGTGCATCTTTAACCTGTTGTAAAGAACTCCAAATGATTAGCGAAGGCATGAGAACACGCGGCTAATCCGTATGAGCTAGCTCAGACGTGAATTCTAGCGGTGGCGTAATGCATGGGGAAATGTAAGTTAGCAAACTATCTTCTCTAATTTACCAACTCCCTGTTTTTTGCAGTGTTCCTCTGTCATTTTAGCCCCCGCTGTACTCCTGCTTAAATATTATCCTGTGTTGAATTCCGTATTAGCCCAGACTGTGCTCACTATCCTGTCACTGTCTTTATCTCTTCCAGCGAAACGTATATTGAAAAGGCACAACAAGGGAAAAGTTTACATAGTTTTACTTGCATGTGCATGCGTTTTACAGTCGATGGGTTGGGGCTCTGTAGTGGTAGGCGGTGCTTCAGCACTTTGAGCCGACATGCCTACAAGCAATCCGAGCATAGAAAGTAGCGCCTGTATTTTTACCACTTTGAGACTTAATTTCACCTAGGTAGCAACGTTCATATTCGCTCAAAATCGTCAAGGTAATAAGTAACAACTGTTTCTTTGAAATGAGAAACTTAGAGCCGATATTATTTTGACCTTAGGGGATCTTTAAACCCGTCATTCTGCAACTTTTGCAGCATTGATACAAAAGGAAAACAGATATCAAAACCACACTGAGTATCCTGTATCCTGTGGCGCAGAACAAACAACGCACAAACATCCGATGAAAGAAGTTCATTTCAGTCATTAGAGACTCGAGACTTGACTTGGATTCGAGCACAAAGACTTGATTTGGACTTGAAAGAAATGCCTTATGAACATTTCTGATTCATGATTAAAATTTTAGTGCACAAAATATAAACGTCAGATACGAATGGCGGCTGATGGCACATCCTTTCACACATACGTAGTTACCAGCAAGTAGACATCTGACCTCATTTGTGGTTTGTACTCGCCCTCGAACACTAATAAGGAACACGCAACATGGCCGAATTAATTTATCTTAGCTGAACTAAAAGTCTAATGGGGGAATATTCTGTCCATTAGAACAAACAGATTACAAGAAAAATAAGCTAAAGCAATACTCGTTTATGTTTTTTTTTTTTTTTTTGATGAGGCCTGACGGTAATTTGGGCAGGAAAGTTTACAAAACTCGCTAGACGTGTTCATTAGTCTGTAATTTGGAGCATTAGCCAACTAGCTCTTTATGCTGTTGCCATAGCGACCGGTGTACTTAATAGAACAGTGTGAATCATCCTCTCATTGTGTTTAATGAGTCTATGGTCTCCGGGTTTTTTTGGCACGCAAAACGATAGCAGTCGATCTGCCCACGAGGAAATGAAGCCTTTTATCGGGAGACATTATAATGACGCGCCAGTGTGTGTGTGTGTGTGTGTGTGTGGTAATGGTTATCTTTGCACAGTCAAAGTTGGACTTTAGACTTTAAGCTGGATTTAAACTATGGATTACACTGATCCGATACGTGGATTGGATATCGGTGCAATAACAACTCAAACAACTGGATCGGGTATCGGTGGCATTGGGGCGATCTATGGAGCCGATCTGTAAATTGCAGGTTTTTCGTTAATGCAGTTGGTTCTGCGTGGGAAGTGGCAATCTCTGTGTTCCTGATGGTTTTAGCACAGCAGGGTTAGGGACCGTCACAAAATTGCACAACTGTGTGCATTGTATCGGCAGATGTCATATCGGACATTTAAAAACTGATATTGTGCCATGTCTGGTTCAAACCTTGCGTAGAAAAATTGAAGACTAAGCTCCAGTGTGGCCTCAGGAGTAGCCAGTTCCACTGATTATAGTGCTTGCAGCAATGCGACGCTAGTGCTTCACTATATAGTCAGCTCGTCATCGATTTCCCTCACGTCAATACTTTGGAAAACTGAAATGAATGAAATAAATGAAGATAAAATATATTTACATGAAACAAAGATTGTTCCCAAGTCCCAAATTTCGAGTCCAAGTTAAGTCTCAAGTCGTTGAGGGCGAGTCTGAAGTCGAGTCTCGAGTCATTGTTGGTGACTTAAGTCAGACTCGAGTCCTAGTCTCTGCCATGATTACAACCTAGAACGTAAAAGTGCCTCATAGTTTTCCCGAGTTGCCTTTCTTGACAGCAAATGTGAGAACCGTGGCAGAAAATCAGACGACATCAGAAACACTTAAAAACGATGGCACAATGGTGTTGCGTGAGTGTGTTAAAGGTGATAAACTACAGGAAGACTTACTTAACACCCCGGAGTCAGATGCAACTTCAAATCAAACCAGATGGCCAAACACAGAGTGATGAGCTTAGTGAGATTCTTAGAGATAACAATGGTTGGAGGTGATAAAAGTATTTTTTTAACATTATAAATTTGTTATTTTATAATTAATTGTATTAATTTATTTTATTTATATTAAATAGCTGACATGACTGTAAAGTTTACTTTTGACTTGAACTGGCTGGTGTTGAAGTGGCATATGATAAGCTACCAAATAGCAGTTAGCTACTTTTTCCTCTCTAGCTTGCAGTGTAGCTAACTACTATATCAAAGCAGTGGCTTTTAATTAGCTTAAAGTTTGAAAAGCTCTCATGTAAAGGAACCTTCCGCAATACTACATTTTGCAATTTACCTAGTATAAAAGTGACCAGATTATTGCATGCACCAGTGCAAGAACGGTAAGTTAATTTTCTTCCAAATGAAAATCTTTCCACCGTGTTGGGCTAGTGGACGAGATTTCACTGCGATCCGCAACCCATCTGACCAGAGCGAGCAGCAAGATCCTCAATAACGTTGTGCATTTGTGCAAGTCTATTTTCACAGGGACTGACTGGAGCCACTTGGGAGTACTATTGGCAATTAGCACTGTCAGAGACCCCTTTGCAAATGATGTGTGTGTTTGTGTGTGTGTGTGAATGGGCAGCACACACTCTTTCGGTCTTGTGTTCCAGTGGAAGGATGTTTCCTTAGGATAATAAAGGCATCCGTGGCTCTGGTCCAAACAGCTCACATATGTCCGCAAAGAGAAATTAGCTTATTATAGATATTGTATATTCAAGTGATTGTGGTTTTGTGCTTTATCCAGATTTAATCTTAAAACTTGGCTTTTTGCATATAGTTTGAAAGTATGACATTTTGTGACACTTTATATTTTGTTACAAAAATGGGAAAATACAGATTGTGTTTTAACAGCTCGTAAATGAAACCAAGATAAAGCAAAGAACCTAAATACTGTAGATACAAATGCGTTGTCCGTCCAGCGTTAACCAATCAGGGTACGAACACTGAACCTTGAACTGTTTCATTTACGTACCTTCTCATCTGTACCTCTGAAAGAACATTTCTGAACCCCTACTGACAAAAATGTAATTTTCATATCTTGTTACAAATATATATCCATATAAAGTGGTCACCCTTATAAAAAAAATTGGCTTCTAACAAACAGACCCAATAGTCATAAAGTTCACAGAAAGTATCTACCCACCAGGAAGTAAACATATGCACACCGAGAGTGTCCAGACCAAGTGAAAAAGTCTGGTCCACCAGACTTAAGGAGCAAACTGTGAAGATGACATTATGTTTTGTCAGGGAATTACTGACATACAGAGTAATATTTTTGTATAAAAAACCAGTATTAACAATTGAAATCAACATGCATCAAAATTTTTCTTTGGCTACATGATAATTGAAGGGAATTTCAACCGAAAATCCTATTCCTTATTTAAATCAAAACTTACAAAAAGGTTTGAGGCAAACTTGTGGATAATTTGTGGCAAACAGTGGAGTCTGGCAGAATATGTTCCCTCAAGTTTGCCATTGTCAGCCGCTAGTGACAAACTTGCAGCAATGTTCTGGCAACAACGACAAACTGCCACTAGTGACAAATATATTTGCTAATGATTTACCAAAACAATTTGACAAACTTTAGTGAATTTTTGGTGACAACTTTGCCAGGTGCATAAGTTTGCTAGAAGTCCGTCACAAGTTTGCCACAAATCTTATTTGCATGGGAAGATATAACCAAATTTGTAGTAAAAATTACCAAAGGTTAACGGCAAGTGTTTGCTAGAAGCCTAAAATATTTGTAAGGGTGACCGCTGATTTGCTGAGTCATTTTCCCACACCTGAAGCTTGTTAAAAGTAGGATTATGTAGCATTTTCTGTCAGCCATCACTTTGCATCTTCACAGTTTGCTCTCTAAGGAGCGTCTCTGTTAGCCTGGTGGACCAGACTCTTACTTGGTTTCACTTTGTGCAAGAAGTCTGGACACTCCCAATAGGTATACGTTTACTTCCTGGTGGGTAGATACTTTCTGTGAACTTTAAGACTTGTGTCTGCCTTCAACCAATCGCTATTGCTTGGTTGTGACATACGTTATGCGCTGGAATGCACCTAGCGGTATAGCCATAGTCGACATTTCAGTGAAGTATAAGTTGAGTGAAAGTCTAACATAATGGAACATATAGCTTTGCCCATATCCATAACATCACCACCGACAGCGCTTCTGGAAAATACATCGGAACTACATGCTCAAACCCAACACTTGAGCTCAACGTCATCACTTTCAGCCCTCGCCTGTTCGCTGATTGGACATAAAAGAGTCTAGGTGAGGGAAACCGAAGCGGTAGGAGAGTACCCTGGTGGTCTAACAAAATCTATTTTTAGTGGAGACGATACGGCGGCGCTAATCTGGCTACGTCTCTGTACCTTACAAGGTAGTTTTCAGATAAATGTACCTTGGGGTACAGAAATGTCACCCCTGTTTTTCCGCACGTAGGGGTGTACACTACCAGTCAAAAGTTTGGACACACCTTCCCATTCAATGTTTTATTCTTTATCATGACTATTTACATTGTAGATTCTCACTGAAGGCACTATGAATGAACACATATGGAATTCTGTAGTAAACAAAAAGTGTGAAATAACCCCAAACATGTTTTATATCTTAGATTCTTGAAAATAACCACCCTTTGCTTTGATCACTGCTTTGCACACTCTTGGCATTCTCTCGATGAGCTTCATGAGGTCGTCATCTGAAATGGTTTTCCAACAGTCTTGAAGGAGTTCCCAGAGATGCTGAGCACTTGTTGGCCCTTTTGCCTTCACTCTGCGGTCCATCTCATCCCAAACCATCTCGATTGGGTTTAGGTCA
Organism: Distichodus sexfasciatus; assembly: GCA_032718565.1. Taxonomy (NCBI): domain Eukaryota; kingdom Metazoa; phylum Chordata; class Actinopteri; order Characiformes; family Distichodontidae; genus Distichodus; species Distichodus sexfasciatus. The sequence continues at coordinate 2,513,470 of JAVGVS010000040.1, forward strand.
GGTGACCGTGGAGGCCAGGCCATCTGGCGCAGCACTCTATCACTCTCCTTCTTGGTCAAATAGCCCTTACACAGTTCAGGGTTAATGAAAATAAAGAAAAAAACATTGAATGGGAAGGTGTGTCCAAACTATTGACTGGTAGTGTATATATACTGTATATAATACAGCTGCTTCTTTTCCATAATAAAGACATCCGCGCAGCCTCTCGTACGATCGACTCTCATATGTTGGCGAAGGAGAAATTTACACCGCATCCCCAATTCGTTTGCCGTTATTAATGGAGCAGGGAAGACGGAAGTATTCCGCAGCTGCTGGTGCAATATCTGACCTCTGAGAGTGCATTAAATCACGGTGTTAGGGCCTGGGGTAATAAAAGGGGAGAGCCGAGTCGAGCTGAGCCGGAGCGTCTCAGCCAAAAACAAACACTGCTCCAGACACAACGATCAGGCCGAGGGCCACAAACACCGGGGGGGAAAATTAATATCTGGTCTTAATCCGTCATAAAGGGGCCCTGACCCAGAGATCGGGGCGTGTTTGCGTCCACAGACAGGGGAGTCGGTGTGTCTGATGGCGGGGGAGACGGAGGAAGAGAGTCATTCGTGTGATTGCTAAAAAAGATGGACATAAAGAGGTTTTTCAACTGGATTCGGTGGGTGTGTGAGGGTTTATAGAGCGGCGTTTTTTTATTAGACTTCATAAGTCGGAATTCTGAATATATAAGTCAGAATTCTTATATAATAAGTCTGAATTCCAACCAAATAAATCAAAATTCTCGCTTACTGACATACTTAGTCGGGATTCTGACTTTTTATCTTGAAATTCTGACTTTTAATTTCAGAATTCAAATTTATTAAGTTGAAATTATGACTTAATATCTCAGAATTTTGACTTTTAATCTCAAAATTCTGACCTTTTATCCCTGAATTCCAACTTAATAAATTGAAATTCTGACTTTTAATCTCAGAATTTTGATTTATTAAGAATCCAACTACGATGAAAGTTCCAAATTCTAGATAAATGTGTAGTTTTGTTCTCATACAGGTGGTGGAAACAGGCTTTCATATCATATACTGCAGCACACAGTGCACCACAATGAAATGTGACATCTGCATTTGACCCGTCCGTACAGAAGCAGTGGGCAGCTGACATGGGCAGCACCCAGGTAGCAGTGCTTGGGTACGGTACCGTGATCATGAGTATCTCAGTGGTACCTCAGCTTGAACTTGAACCAGGGATCTGCCAATCACGGGACCAACTGACTAACGGTTAAATGTAAGCCACTCTGTATTAAAGTGTATAATTAGAATCTTCAATGTAAATAAAGCATAGAATATCACCAGTTTTCCACAGCAATAAATCTCCTTTATGGCATCAATGAGCATCTCCATGAAAAAGGAGAAGTGTTTTACCCCCAGAAACTGTCGGAAACGAGCTTCGTAAAGAAAAGAGAGAACGGGAGAGACAGAGAGAAAGGGGAAAGGCGCATTTCGTGTAATTTACAATGCACCGCGGCGCGGCGGCCGACGGCGAAACCTATTACAGCAGCCGTGCCACGGGAGCGTCAGCGATTACCTTCATTATCACGACGGGACTTCGGCGCCACACTTTAGTAATTGACGGAACGCGGGGTGGACTTCGCCACGTCTTTCACGCGCGAATAATATGGCACTCGCAGGAAGAAAAGAACTCTGTCACGAAAGAAAAACGAGGGAGAAACGCAGACGTGTAAAGCACTGCAGGGCTGCTCGTTCTTCAGGTGGGCGGCTGTTGCCAAGCTTTTCACGCTCACGTCAGCCTCGCCTTTTCTCACCGTCAACGTCACACCTGGCGCCGTCCAAGTTTCAATAAGAATTAAACTCTGCGGCCCGAGGATCGGGAGTTTTCAAAAGGGGTCTTATTTATATTTTTGTGTTTTTGAAAAGTTGCAGTGTCGCCCTCTAATGGACAAACTGTGCAACGACAAAGCTCATAACATGGTTTTGTGGTTTCATTTCTGATAATATTCCTAGGGAGCAGTGCTTGGTGATGGTACATTTGCTTACTGGTCTGGGACGTGAACTAATAACCTTCCGATCACGGGGCCAACTCCCTAACTTTTATACTAACACCCGAGTGAACGGTGAAAGTGAGTGATTATTTGTCATTGTGTAAAGACATGTGAGTGTCTAGTTCAAAAGCTGCCGCTAATGCTAAGATGCGATTTTTCTCCATCTTGTCAGCTAAACTACCAATCACAAAGAAACACGCTGAAACAGGAACGAACGCAGAAGTGCCCGATGACGCTTTCTGTAGCTTAGCAACAACAATGAGCGCTGAGAGAAAGTGCCTCAACTTTCTTCTCGTAAAAATCCTCCTAATACGGCCACATAGTCGGGAGAAGAGAGAACATCTGGCATGACACTTTTGGAAAGATGGGACATCTTCTGTCCTCCAAAACGTCAACCGAACGCCATGTAAACATAAAACCGATGTTTTCTTAGCGTTCGTCAGGATTTCCCCACAAATTGACGCCAGGAAAAGTTGTATCCGAACGCGCAGCTGACCAAATGCAGGTCATGAACGCCTGTGTAAACGCTCTGATTCACAAAGAGCAGAAAACTGGTCAGCATTCAATCAGAACTCAAATGAGGCCAGAAAAACCCCTGATTCAGACGCCCGTGTGGACGGGGCCTCATCATCTGGCTCTAGTCCAAACCCTTTTTACAGTCTTACTTCACAGTCACTTATATGCTCATATCAGCCTCAGCGTTTTTGCCATTAACATCTCTTCCCTACCTACGAGGCCAAGTTTCTATACAGGATTACGCTCTCCTTCTGCAGGACTGGTCATCTTCCAAAGCGCCTTTTTATTATTTTTTTTCACAAGCGATTCATCGCTTCGCAATTTGCCGAAAGATAACGTGATAATCGCCGCGACCTTTTGCCGACTAAACAACATGTAATAACCCAGAGTGACGGGGGAATTACAGCTCACCTCGTCAATTACAGGCCTGGCGTTCGGTCCCACTGAGCCTCGGCCTGTCATAAAGTTGCTGGAACGCGGGCTAAATAGCTCTTGTACGTTTTCTGACGAGGAGAAAAAGCTGTGTCTAGTGAGTCTAGCGTCTGGCGACAAGAGTTTCTGAGAAACTCCGCCGAAGCAAAGCGCTGATAAATGGCTGCGGGCCTTTTTCCTTTTCTCTCAAAACACTTCAGAGCTGCTTTAAATGCGACATCAATCACTTCCCAGAACGCACTGACACTGACAGTGTTTATTCAGGGTATAAAAATACTCAGGTACACCGAGTCGGGGAAATGTCAAGGCAAATGAACAGGAATTTGGCTTTGGAAGATGGTAAAAGATTGTGAATACATCTCAAACTGCAGCCTGACCGATGTAGGATTTTCACAGCATTTTTAAAAAGAGTCTTTCAAAAAGTTTGAGGGGCATATTGTCTGACATTGTCATGATTGGAGTTTTGAGGACTTTAATATCAGATAAAGACATATCAGACAATATTCTTATTCACCAGAAACACACACAAATTTGATCAAACATTTGTTGCGTGTGTAGTTGAGAATCACTCCAGATTCTTATAATAATAATAATAATAATAGCCAGAAGTTGCAGTAAGTGGGGTCCAAGCATAATTCCCTCTTGCATAAATGCGTCATAAAATGTTAAATCTAAGCATCGGTCCGATGTTTGATATTCATACACTGTGTATATTTTTCATATTTGTTTCTACATTGCACATATCACACGTCTCGGTATGTGGTGTAGATTTCAAGGTTTCTTTATGGAAAATGGATTGAACCGCAGCTCTATTCAGCAAATAAGCTGTGGAGCAGAGCTGCAGCGCACTGTCCTGATTCAAGTCCAAATGCATGTCGGTGTGCTGGAGCTGACAGAATGCGAGTTCCCATAAGAGGTTAAATGGATCTTGTCCTTAGTTTTTAACACAGGCCCTGTGGCCCACACGATAAAATAATCATAACAGCCGTCACCATCAACAGCCGAGGTCGCAGCAAAATGCCACGTGACGGTCCAATCTCGGGGACGAGAGGCACGACAAAAACCCGACGTAATAACGGTTTTACTTGCAATGCAGAACGTGATTTGATGCTTAATGGACAGCTATTAGTATGCTACTTAAAGCACTGTCACTATTGTACAACTCCAATTTTCCATGTTACTGCTCACAATCTTCACCACCCACCTCACTTCCAGAAATGTTTCTGTAAAAGCAATATGGCAGATTCTGCTCGAGGTCATGATAAAACTGATTTTCCGACATGCGTCACGGCGTCACCTTCACGGTGGTTTTACGGCGCCCGAACTTGTCTGGAGAGGAACATTAAATGCAGATGTTTTTTTGGAATTTTTTTGCGGAAGGAAAAGGGAGAACAGAAGGAGGTGGCGGAGTGAGACAGGGCGAGGGAACGCAGCACGAAGGAACAGCCATGCGTTACCGGCGTGGCAAATTAAACTATCTGTTATTAAATACGAGGTAGTAGCGCTCCCTCCTGCGGCATCGCTCTCTTCATTAACTAATTATCATGGCACATTAATTTCCCAGGCCCCGAGGCATTTGTTGGGTTTACCCAAGGTGCCGGCGACGAGTGTTTATGGGTGTGTGTGTGTCTTGTGTATGTTTAGTCCTGTTACAAAAGTGGGTTTAATACAAAACACAGCCGTTTCAGAACCGCGGGCTCCATTTACGTGCCACAGATTGCATCAGAAATTCGGAGATGTTGCTATCCGTCGTCTTGTTCTTGTTTTTTCCCTTTCCCCATCACCCCCTCTTTTCTTTGCGCCTGTTAATTGGGGACAGCGAGGCAAGAAAGAGATATGCGCTGACACGTAAGCACAATGGTGGCATCGAAACCCCAAAATCCCTAATTAGCAGGTGTTAATGAGGATGGAGCATGCTTGACCATGACTGGCGTATTCCGGCAGCTTGAGGGAAATGCGGACGTTGGGGAGTAGCTGACTAAAATTAGAGACGTTACTAATGCAACAAAATATTTTTTTACAGGATTAAGTGAGTTATTATTTGTCATTGTGAATACAGCAGAGTGCACCTCAACAAAATGTGATCTCTGTGTTTAACAGAGTTGTAGTCAAGACCACCTAAACCGAGACCAAGTCCTGACCGAGACTAGACCAAGACTCTCAAGGGCCGACACTGAGATGAGACCGAGACCAGGGCGACGCAAGACCGAGTCGAGACTGAGACCGGACCAATACCTGTTTTACACCACATGACAAATTAGTGAAACATGCAAAGCTTAAGCACCCCTCAAAAAGAGCTGAAAAAAGCAAACAACATACACTAAACAACATTAAACGTGTTTATTCAATATTTCTCTTTTACATATCTATAATGAGGAAATCGCTTCACTGGAAGCAGTAACCCAAACGGATCACATCATATGTTAAACTCACTAACCACAGTGGCAGAACACTTCTCAAGATCAAACTCACTGTTTTATTGTTAAGACAAATGAGGTTAGTGCCAGGCGGAAACACTTCTTTATCCATTTAGACACTAAATAAAATTTAGTGTGATAAATAATAAAATTTTATTTGATAACAAATAATATATTTTCTATATGTATTTTTCATAAAATACATCATAAAATGAAAAATGTATGGTCTGATCAATTGAAAATGAAAAATTACTTAAGTTTTGGGTAATTTTGGGCAAATCTGGACTCATCTTGGTCTATAAAATGAGCTGCTTTTGGCCTTTCTGGGAGAGAACTACGTTTCCAACAATTCCCCGCGCCCCTGGTGCCTCGCCACAATGACGAGAAAAACGTGCGTCCGGAATAACACCGAAAATATCAGTAAATGGCTGCATTGTGAGTAGAACGCTGGTTGTTGTTATTTTTCAGCTTAAATATACGTTTTGTCTGTAATTAAGGGTAAGATTTGACTGAACCGGAACACTTTACGGAATGTTGGACGTTCCTGTGACGGTCGCGCGTGCCCACAGACACAGCACGTGTGTTTACATCGCGAATAATGTCATTTATGTATTTTTACGCAGTTACTTCAGTTTTTGTGCACGGAATTACTCACAAATACTTTCACTTACAGAGGAATCGATATAATGTCCGAAACCTTGTGATTCTGACTGTAAAAAAAAAGTCATAGTTATTAAAACGCAAATCAATAAACAACGCAAAACGCGTGCGTCAGTCTCAGTAAGCTTCCGTTTTAAAAGTAGCTTCTTTGCGAACGTTCCGTTTTCCAAGTTTTTGTCGTAGCACTCCGGCTGGACGGACACACACACACGATTTCTTTCCTTCAGTGAAGACGCGGTGCCTTGTTGCTGCAAACGTTGCCTTTTCCATCCATCCGAGAGCGTGTTTACAAAGCTCTCATTTGCGAGCGATTCCCGGGCCGAGTCGAGTCGAGCCGAGTGCAGACCTCAGCGTGACGTTGATTAGGAGCCTTGTCAGAAATAAGCTGGAGAGGCTCCATTCCTCCGCAAACCTGTATTCATTTAGTTCTGCCGATTTCCGGAAAATCCGGCGTGACGTGAGAGCGAATTTTTGCCCTTTCAAGAAAAAAAAAAGAGGGACAGCACGAAATAGCGGGAGTGCGTCAGGGAGAGAGGGTTAATCTTTTTTACTCTCCCCCACAGCAACCTCAATCTTACTGTGCTCTGTGATCCCGGGCCGCTGCAGTAAATTAAATTAAATAAACCCATTAGTCACAGGACTACTACCTCCTCACCTCTGCCCAGATGCGCTTTCATGGTTTGTTGGGCCTGAGAAAGGAGACGGAGGGGTCGCCATGGCCGCCGTCGCCGCGGGAACGGACTGACCTTGACAACGGCATGGCGGAGGAGGAGGACACCGGGTCGATTAAAATAACACACTCGATGCACTAAGAAAGCCGAGACTAGGGGAGTAAATCACAAGGTTCGCCACCATTCGATATTATATCGGTTCGATGTCTGGTGATGTCGCAAAGTCTGTTACAATATGATTTTGATTGGATTTGATTCGGGGGTCGGCGATCGATATGTGCTGATTTTACACTGTCATTTTCATTCATGTCAAATGTCAAAAAGCTACTAAAGTATGATTTGAATCACACATTTAAATGCAAAACGATCTCTTTGAACAAAAATAGACCTACTGATATGACATTATGTATGTAGTCTGATTTGTTGTTTTCATTTTGTATCAGTGATATGGCCTTGTTGGTCATTGAATTGAGGTTTAGATCAATGTATCATTACACCCTGTAAAATTTAGTAAAGTAGTTAAACACCAACTCTATTTTACTATATTTGGAGATAGTTCATAGTGTAACAGTTATGGAGCTGCTCGTGAGCAAGATACCATCACCGAGCACTGCTCCCCGGCGCAGATAGAGCTGCCCACTGCTCCTTTGTGGATGGGTCAACCGCAGTGGTCACATTTGGTTGTGGTGCACTGTGTACTGTGCACCACAATGACAAATAATCACGCACTTGATTAAATCAAACTCACATTTAGTAGCTAATTAAATTTAGTGTTGCTCCTAACTTAGCTACAGTTTTTCAGAAAGTTATCAGTAGAGCAGCAACTTATAAAACACTGTAGCTATTTTTTTACATATAGAATTACAAAGCAAAACAACAAAAAAATGATTCTCTCTTTACACAGATCATTATTTTCAAATATCTGGTGTTTTTGCATTGCAGAAGTGGCATCTTGTGAAGACAGAAAGAATCTGTGACCATATTTATCAATATTTATGACTCTGAAAGGAGGAGTTTCACATTTGAGTGTAACTCAAGTCAAAAAACTAAAACCTCATTATGATTTGAGATTCGTCTTAGAGTTTAATTCAAAGTCATCACGGGTTAGACTAATTTCAAATAAATGTTTTAATAAATTTTACTTTATGTTTCACATTTTTAATTAATTTGTGTTAAGAGTATCCTTCAGCATGAATGTGAAGTATTACTGGATGAAACAGCTTGGATGTAGTCAACTAGTTTCTCTCTGTAATTTGTATTGTTTAAACAGTAGCTTGGCTGCACCTTACTTACTTGTTATCATGAGTAGTCACTTTGGGTTGTGAGCGGTATGTCTACTGGTAAATATACTATTTAAAAATCAATTCATGCTGAAGAACTCGCTTTTCCTCTCAGACTTGCAGGTTGAGATTTGGATGGACTCAGACGGCTGAATAAAGTGAGGATTCTGTCCAACAGTTGGAGTTTGTGAAGGAGACGGAATCAAGCACCAATCAGCCAAAAAACACCTATAGAACGAGCGGTGAAAACGCACATCTTGAGCAGAGAATCGCATTTCTCTCCTCGGCCTCGGTTATTTTACCCCGTCTATTACCGCTGTAAATCACAGAGTACGCGTGTTTACTTTGGAGAGATAAAAGTGAAAGAAACAGTGACTCAGACGCAGGCAGAATATAAATGAGGCTTTGTTACGGGGGAAAAAATTGCACATTCAACTCATTTTGGCTGGGGTCGGAATTCCCTCATACGTGCTGAAGTTATTTGGGGCTTCGTTAAGCGCTGCATGGAGCAAAACTGCTGCTTCATGAAATTTAGATTTTAAACCTGTCATTTTTATGCTGTGCATTATTTTATCAGATCAGTTCATGCTTTACTGTTGGTTGTTGTTGTATATGCTTGTTCAGCTCTAAAGGAACTTGGCGTCCCTGTGATGTTCTCCTAAAATGTAATGATCGTAACTTTTAAGTCTTTTAGCCACAACTCAAAGAGGTAAGAGCTAAGGAAAGAGAAAAGAATATCTGCTAAATTCAGTATGGCTGAATTCCATTTCATACCTTGACCCTATACCTTAGCCCTACCCCTTGGACCTTTGGCCATTGCCATGAAGTGGGACACCCCTTTAAGAATGTGATAGGTCATTAGTCTCCGGTGACTTTTACGTAGGCAGACACAACGTGTTTTAGCTGGATGTTTAACATGCCATCGCCAGTGGTTATTATTTCCGTCGTGTGGCCTGTTGGCATAATTTTGCCTTTATGTGCAGAAAACTGGAGATGTATAATAGCGACTGACACCAAACTAGCGATTTTTTACTGTGGCATTTAAACAGTGAGGTAGGACTAAGGGGTAGGGCCAAGGGGTGAAATGGGATTCAGCCTAAATGTAAAGATATATGTTTGGCAGAATATGTCAGAAATGGTCCAGAAACACAGACTGCATCACCAATTATTTTTACATTGACTAAAATTAACGCTGCTACTAACTCGACCTATCTTTTCATTAGTAAAGTTGCAGTTAAAATGATGTACCTCTTCTACTCCCTTTTTAAATTATGATATAGCATGACAAAACTTTACTAAAACAATACTAGTATTTTTCTCTCTTTTGCTCTGGCAGAAGTGGCATCTATAACCATTGCACCACAGTACCCTCAACCCAGCTGTGAAATGGAGTCGAAGGACCTTAAGTTCACCTTGGCCAGGATGGAAGCAAGAATCAGTTCTGGCAGTAAGAGAGAGCTGGATTTGAGCATAAAACCTCTTAGTTCATATGGTTCTTCGGTGTGTTTGTGACCCCAAGGACGGGCTACCATTCCTGCTGTAAATAATTTGAAGTGAAGAACAATCACCTTCTCTAATGCCAATTTGGGATTAGGGTAATGTCTAAGAACATCCTGCTTTAATAACAATCCGTTTAAGAACAGATTTCAAAGGATGCTAGAATGCTGGCACATTGACTAGCAGTGTGTATTACATTAAAAAAAATTTATAAAATCATTTTGTCATAATGTGACCCAATCCACCCATTCTAAAATGCCCTGAAGTCAAAAGTATACGGTTATGTTTTTGCATTTAATGTGTGAATGGTCTGCAGCAATTGAATATGAAAATTCTAAACAGGAGATCTACTTTAAAACAAATAAATAAATAAATAAACCACATAAATACGTTTTATTTAAAAACGTTTTAAACTACCTCTTTTAGATTTTTTATATAGTCTTCTTTGCTGCTGTAACAATGCAAATTTTCCACCTATGGGACTAATGAAGGTTCATCTTATATATATCATTTGCCTGAGCTGCTCATGTGGGACTTTACTGATTGCATGTGTGTGCGCGTAATTGATGGTGGGCAACTTAAAACCTCGGCAGATTTTCGCACCAGAAAAGTTGTAAATCAATCAATGGATCCGAGTTTTTTTTTTTGTTATAAAGGCCACTAGAACTTTGCTCTTTTGTATCGAGACGATGTAGCAAAACACTTTACACTTCCAGTACTCAGTCCCTACATTGTTTCAGACTGTGCTAAAATTATTCCGGCGGAAAAATAAGCCCACGGTGATTTGAGGCAAGAAAGAGCATGAATAAATAAACAGCGTAAAGCGACGAGGAACTTCAAAGGCAACGGGACAATCGCAGCAAACAAGCTTTCCGGAAGCCAATGAGCAGCTCCGCTTTGTTTGCGCCACTGACTCAGGAGTGTAAACAGAAGAATTAGCTCGACACCTCCGGAGCCGCAGCATCATCTCCCCTCCACAATTCAATTAAACCCCTCGCAAAATCTCCCGATCCGCTCGCTGGCGTGAGGCGTGTCACGGCCTGGTGGCGATGCTGCAGGTTCCGCTTCCCAAAGGCTATTAAAATCATTTCTATAATTTAGATCTGATTCATATTGGTCTTGTCACAATCATACGACGGCGTATTAGTGCCATTGTAGATTAAAAATGAAAAATGGAGGAGGGTAAAATTACAAGAAAAAAACTCGAGATTTACAGGAAGAAAACGTGGATTTTTCTGGCAAATATGTGAGAAAAAAACTCGCAGATTTGCGACAGTACACTGTTAGAAAAGGTGTTAAAATGGACACAAACTCTATCAAATTCCTAAACATTAATAGGTGAGTTTTGTGTTAATTTTTATCCCATTCACTGTGTTAAAGCTTTTGACAGTGAAAGTGTTAAAAAAAAAAAAGGTAACACAAAGATGTGTAAACATGTATAATAATAACACACGTGCTGTCCTTGGTTACATATATTGTGTTGAATGCTGTGAACAAATCCACACGTTGTGTACATTTTAACACTACACATAACTATTTGTAAAATACTGACTTTTTCCGACATAATTTTATTAAACATTAACACAAAATGTGTAAAGTGCTGCACATGATTTGTGTAATTTTTCTACACATTTCTTCTAAGAGCGTATTATCTCGGCGAATATTTGTCGTTTTTCTCCTAATTTGTTTTTTTTTCCTCATGATTTTGCCACTTTATTTTCAGATAATATCCTGCTTTTTCTTCTCGTAAATCTACGACTTAAATCTTGAAATTTCCGAGTTTTTTTCTCGAAATTTAACACTTTCTTTTTTATTTTTATTCTTAAAATATACACAATTCATTTTTAATGTTTATGCATTATAGGACATTGTTATATAGCCTTTAGGCTTATATTTTTTATGTGTGAAAGGTGCTAAATAAATAAATAAATAATAAATAAATAAATAAATAAATAAAAATAATAATAGTATTATTATTATTATTATTATTATTATTATTATTATTATTATTATTATTATTATTATTATTATAGCTTCAGCCTCAATTCAAGTTTTTACCCCAAATTGAAGGATAATAAATGTTTAATTTAGCTGCGGTAATCTGGTTTATACTATACATTGCCTCTACATTAATAAGTTGTCACGTGTGAATTTGATATCAAATTCACCTGCTGTAACATTTTAAAATATTTGACTTTTTCTATTGTATTCATACAAACAGTGCCATTCCAAATCTAGGGCTAACACCAATTTGGCTTTTCTCAACAAAGGCACACTTGATGCAATTGATTAGTTAATTAACAAAGCAGGATTAGTGTGTGTTGGTTCAGGGAATAGCAAATCTGCTCAAAGCATTTGGACGGAAGAAGCAGGATTGATCAATGATGCAATGAAATGTGACTTCTGGGCTGGACCCATCTGTGTAGGAGCAGTGGGCAGCTGATGTGAACAACACCTAGGGAGCAGTAGTTTTGGGACACTACCTTGCTCACAGGTGGTACCTCAGTGGCACCTTTACCAGTCTGGGATTTGAATCGGCATCGCTCCCTGATTGTTATAATATAGAGTGGCTTTTACAGAAAAAGTCCAGATTGTTTGGAGTGAAAAGACCTCGCATTTTTGCTCAAACCTTTGTTATATATGTATATATTGTGAGGTTCTTCATTTCCATTATTTAATTGAAAATATGTATTACTTCATACATTCTATAATCTTTACACGTAAAAGTGATACATTTCAAACCTGTTTTAACTTTGATGAATACAGATTATAGATAATAAAAACCATAAATCTAGTATTTCAAAAAGTACTTTTAAAAAAATAATAATTTTCTTTTTGAGATGCTCAAGTGCCCCCAAGATACTACCTTCCTTTCCAACTCCCATCGCAAAACTAAATCGGATTACGCCCCGCCTGGCACGGTCATGTACACTATGTCGCATTTGCCATGTGAATGTCAAAAGTCGCTGAGGGAGGCAAGCGAAGTCACGGCAGCAGTTTGGATTTCTGCATCCCCGTTGGAGGAACGTTAAAGCCCCGCTGAGTTAAATGTCAGGTCGGGGTAAAAGGGACTATTACACGCCGTAAAAGTGCCTTATTGCCCCGACATCATGACCCCTGACATCCCAAAGGTCCTGTCTCGAGGAGATTTTGGGCGCCTGTGTCTGGAGAGAAAGAAGCTAGTGATGAAGAATTAGGCCCAATCCCTATTCCGCCCCCTTAGCCCTGCCACATATCCCTCCAGATAGACTTTAGAACAAAGGGATTTCAGATGCTGACTTCATGTCTGGGGGAAGACAAATGTTCACTGAATCTTTTGCAAACTAGAAGCACGAAGATGGAAACATGACTGAGTAAAGAAAGCTATAAATGTGGATATAGCCACAAGCAGCAACAAGCAGGGTCCAAGCAAAAGTTGCAAAAAGCAGAACAAAAGCCGCTGGAGCAGTAAGCGTCAAAGAAGGGAGTCAGTGAATCAGGGCCTGTTTACACGTATCAAGATATTTTTATAAACACATGTTGTATACATTTCCCTTTTTAATTGCATTTACACGACATTTGGTTAAAAAAAATCCCCTTACACACTAGAACACAAAATGATTCCAAACTCGAATGTTTCCCACTTGTCAGCGTCGTGTTTTCTCCATCAGTGAATGCCTTGCGCACACACACAATAAAACTAAACGTCATTGTTTTAAGAAAATATCCTTTTGAGATGGCTAAAACTCTACTTACATGTAAACGAAAGGTCCAAACCCTATTGTTCAATTTGCACCATTGATGCTAGCTGGGCCAAAGCAAAATAAGCCACATCTTGCTGCATTTAATTCACAAATTTTAGTCTTCCCTTTGTGAAATCCCAAAAAAGCTTTGTGTTTCGACATATGGCTAAATCCACAGATTTGTTTGACATCAACTCAGGGAGCAGTAGTTTTTGGACACTACCTTGCTCATGTACCTTTACCAGTCCGGGATTTGAACCAGTGACTCTTTGATCACTCCCTAATCATTATAATATAGAATGTACAGCTTTTACAGAAAAAGTCCAGATTTGTATGGAGTGAAAAGACATCTGTACCTATAATCATAATCTTATTCTGAATGCAACAGTGAAAGAATTGAGAAAAACCTGTCAAAATTCATCTCAAATTCTGGGTAAAGGTACATAGGGTCCATTTTTGGTCTCAGAGTGTAGATTTAGTCATTATAGGAGTCCATAACGGAAGCCCCTCACAGATAGCAAGACCTGATTCTGTGTGTGTGTGTGGGTGTTTGAGCGCTTTGAGTGTTTTGGTGGGCGGATGATAGCCTACTTCCTTTCACACTGGAAAGAGAAAATTGATATTTTCAGCAATGTGATTGACAGAATTATTTGTCCAGTTAAAGTCTGATACATTTAACAGACGCCCGAAAATCAGCTCTGGCACCGAACAGAATCATTGTTCTTCCTGACTGGATTCGCATCACAGCATTTCTGCCCGAAAAGTAAATAATCCCTGGGAGACGGGAGTTCTTTTTAAGCCTGAAATGACTCCGGCTTATGCTTTATTTTTGGTTCAAAATAAATCATTTAACGGATCGACGCAGTGCCTGTCATTTTCAAGCAATCCGTCCACGACACGGAACCAAAATAACAGCTTTGGCAACTTGAAACGTCTTTGCTTCTGAAGGCAGAGCGTCAGTGCCTGGTCCACTCTGAAACGTCACGTGTTTGTGCTCGGTTTGCTCCATGCATGTGTAAAAGTTTATATGGTTGCAACATTTCAGAGCTAATGGAATCGTAAACTCAATAGCTATCTTTATGGATTTATGGATTTTATGGTGCAAACACTTACATAGTATAAATCAGACGTTTTTAGGGAAAATGGCATCATACACCAACAGTGCTTAAAAGGCATTTAATGACACTTAACAGTTGATATTCCGTAAAAGTTTACGGAACCGTAAATAATGGTCAGTTCACAGCCAAGAGTCTGTTTAAAGTCTTCTTCTCAAGATGATGGGAAATGTATTACAGTTAGCTTTATTATTTACAACAGCCAAGTTCACATAAGGATTTGATGACCAAACATTTATAAAGCATAAATCAGATGTTTTAGGTGCTAATTTAACAATGTCTTCTCAATGTATTCACACATATAAAAGTAAAATGAATTTAAGTAAGTGATTATTTGTCATTGTGAACACACCACAGCGCAGCACGCAATGCACCTCAATCAAATTTGATCTCTGCATTTGACACATCTGTAAAGGAGCAGTGGGCAGCCATTTCTTGGCAGAACTTGGGGAGCGGTGCTTGGCGACGGTGCCTTGCTCATAAGTACCTCAGTGGTACCTTTACTGGTCCTGGACTTGACTCAGCAACCCTCCGATCATGGGTCCAACTCCCTAAACGTTACACTACTAACGGCCCCGAATGTGTATGTACACCAACAGTAATGAAATGCAACAGTTGATATAATTACACCACATATCATTATTGTACAAGCACAAATTTTTTTTTCGGAAGGTCACATGGTTTTCATTTTTATGGCGCTAATTTAATAAAACTGTATTTGAACGATTTATTTTATTAGAAGTTATTTTTTAACTGTAAAGTATCTCATTTGTTGCCATTGCAAATAACGACCAAAAAGTGCATTCCAGGAACACTTTCATTGTGTTACTACTATCTGTGTTTCCGAAGTTGCATGTTTTCTATGTTTGTGAAATTTGGTACTTATATTGTCATATTGATGAAACTATCTTTTATTTGTGTAGCTTCTCAGAAATTGCAGTGTGTTTGTCTTGAATTTGATTTATGTCTGTAGCTTTGTTTTTCTCTTCTAGAAACCAGCCTTTTTTAAAAGTATTATTGTTTGCAGCATGCTTTTTTAAATTCTGAATTGCATTGGGCTGACCTCGACACGAATCAGGCAGGAGAAAGCGAAGCAAAAATCCAGCTTTTCTCTGGGAGCCGGGGCGAGAAGCTGTGCATTAACGGCAGTCTGTATACCTATGTCATTTTTTTATGTCACTAAATTGAATTGGCAAATTTGATTCTTGTCTTAAGCGAATTAAACTCACTGAATTGAATGATGATCATCCCTTTCAAATCTGGCTAGTGGGAAGATACCCAGCGGGGGCAGAGGGGTAGGGGATGGGGGGATGGGGGTGAGGGTGAATGTCGTAGAGGAGGATGAGAGGAAAAGAAAATAATGTGGGCAAATTGGTTACACTTTAAAAAATGATTTGATTAGTTAGTCGTGTTAATATACTTCCTTCATTTACTTCAACTTAAAACAATCATTTACGTAACTCCAACTTGCAACGTAAGTGAGTTCATTAAAATGAAAATTTTAAGATGGCAGATTAACTTCAAACTTTAACTCGTACCTACAGCTGTGTTTAAGAGTGAACATAGTAATTTCCTCTGAAAAACTTCAGTTGCTGCCTTAAAGCACCTATACATAAGATTGTGGCCAAACCTGGTACTGCAGTCAAATTCAAAATACTGTAGCGTTGTTGCCCCTCCCACTCCTCCCCAGACTAGAGGTTGCCAGATAGGTTGGCGGAATCCTGCAAGAACCGATCTACAAGGAGCTGGCATGACAAGCGACGAGTCCTACACTGTAAGATGATTGCTTGTTGATCATATAGGGCTTGATTATTTGCGAAGTAGTTCTTTATTTATAGCATAAATTACATTTTTGAGAGTCATAGCAAGGCCTTTTAGTTTGAGTAACGTCAGGCATTTGTAATCTAGAATGTTTGTAGCTGCAGCTCAGTGGTAACTGGCAACCTGGATGCTGAAATGCTACTGACTTCGTGATTGGCCGATAGTGGTGGGTGGAGCTACAGTCCAAAACACATAACCAAAACATGAACACGATTTGTGCGTCGTGAATTAAATGTTAAAATGTGAATATTCTGGTTGTATTAATTTTTTTTCAGTGAGACCACCATTTCACATTAACATGATTCCTAAAAATTTAATTGTATATAATAATTATTTCCACTAAGTCTGTTTTTAGCTTTATATTGCTTTCTGTAAGAAATCCCCGTATGGTGTTAAACCAAACTTCATTCAAAATAAATTTAAACTCTGATTCATCTGTAAGATGTATATTGCTGGAAGGAACCACAATATATTGCTATTTCAATTTTGGCAAATTTAAACACGAACTTCCTCTGTGACATATTAACACATTCCCTTTTAAACATAGCTTTAGTTGTAACAGTAAACACTCATAAAATATTGTAAAATGCAAAAGTTGAAGTTGATCAAATCACCTTTTAACAGTGTAAGTGACCACAAGTCACTTGACTCTTAGCTGTAAAATAGATTTTAACTATTAGTCATGCTAACATACGTCAACTTAAAACGAAATCTATGCAACTTCAACTACACTTTATGAGTTTGCAGTGTTACAGCTGGTTCAGTGTTAGTGCAAACCAGACTTAGTGAAAACTATATTTTTATACTTATAATGACACAATGTCATATTAACATTATTATTATATGCAACTTCAATGAGATTTGTTTAAGCATGGGTTTTGCTTAGTCTGCCATCTTCACATTTTTATTGACTTAAAATAAAAGTCAAAATGCAACACTGTAAGTTTATTAAAGCTAGTTCTATAAATTCTTATTTTACATGAAAGAAGTCTGTTAATTTGGCATTGACCGAATAATTTTTTTATAATCTAAGTAAAAAAAATGGCTCTAGTTTCCTCCCACAGTCCAAAGGCATGCGATATAGGTTAATTGGCCACTCTAAATTGGCCCTGTAAGGTGTGAATGTGTGTGTGACTGTATGCCCTGCGGTGTGTTGGCGCCTGCCCAGGGTTGTTCTCCGCCTTGCGCCCGTAAGTTCCCGGGATAGGCTCCAGGCCCCCCGCGACCCCAGTTGGGATTAAGCGGTTTAGATAATGAATGTATGAATGAAAGTGAAAAAATGACTTGATTATTCTTTCTTAGGCGTCAAGGATTGAGGGTCAACCGGTTATCTGTATTGGAATTTTGCCGATTATCGGTATCGGTTTTTAATTTTTACCATCACCGATATTAAGCTTGTTTACGCGTATGTAGATATTTTTATAAATGTATTTTTTATATGTAAACAAATTTATTGTACGTTTCTGTTTTTTTTATTGCGTTTACATGATGTTTGGTAAAAAAAAAAAATCTCTGTACACACTAGAACATAGGCCAGCTGATTATTGTTGTCATGGTTACCATTGTCACTTGTGGTTTGTAAGGAATTAAAGGTATTTTAGTCACATGCACAACAGAACTAAACACGTAAACATTTGAAGAAAACTACGTTTTATTTGTTTTCACGTATTCACAGAAATCACTCCACTGCCGTCTCTTCTCTCTGTGCTGTTTGCTCTCGATTCGCTGCTTCATTTAATGTCCCACCCACAACAGTCTCTGATTGGACAGACGTCACACTAGTAGTTGTCAGTCAACACTGAAGCCTTGTTTTCACTCACACCACACTCAAACACACACAAGCGCGGCGTGAAGCTTCGAGATGGAGAAGGGGAGAGTTTCAGCTGAGCTTGGTGTTTGAAAGTTAAAATTTTTTACAGATTTTCTTTTTTTTTTTGCATATTGGTTCCAAATATCGGTTATCGGCCTCGTTAACTAGCAATAATCGGTATCGATATCGGCCCGGAAAAAACAAAATCGGTCAAACTCTATTAAGGATAGACCGTCGCCACTCTTGCTGTGTTTAAGTTTTTTTTAGCAAGAGACTCAGAGCTGACCTCGGAGCGACCGGCTCAATATGAACTCGCGTCCCACGTTGACTCTGGAGGCCAAGAAAAACCTTTTCGAGGCTTTGTGTCGCCGCGCAAATGCCCTCCAGGCGGTCAGACTTTAACTCTCTGTTGTAATTGGACTGTCAAGGTTCCGTCTGCGGTTGGTTTCCCGCGGTCTGAGTAAATGTGAACGCAGCGAGATGCAGATTCCAGGCGACGTCTGGACGCGACACCTTGCGAGATCGCCGAAATAAAAGACAATTCCTTTTACTTATTTACTCTGACACAACCTGAGACGTAGCGAGGCGAGAAAAGACAAGCCAGTGAAACGATTCCACACCTGAGGACAAACAAACCAGATAACGGCAAGCGTTGGGGAGTAACAAAAAAATTAGAGATGCATTTCCACATGAAAACGCCAATGTTGATTGCTCAAGTTTTGTGTCCACGTTGATTAAAATGCATTGAAGTGAAAGGGGAAAGAACGAGGGACGATAAAACAAGACAAAGACAAGTGCGGGTCGGTACAGATGGAGATGTGTGTTCACTGAGGTGGTCTGAGGTGGTATAAGAACCGGACTGGACTGTCGTGTGAAAACAGGTGAAGGGAAACTTTCAAGTTCCAAATTATGGACGTGGGGTGGAAGACGCAAGCGGGAGCCTCGCTGCACTGAGAGGCCGTGGATCTCCGTCATAGCTGATTGGCGTTAACCTTCGCTGTTGCTACGTGGACGTGGAGTGCAAGACGCGAGCTGGAACTCACGTCAGACCTGCATTGCTAAGTGGACTTCAAGCGTGATTAGCATGTAGTGTAGCTAGCTACTGTGTTAAAACAGTAGCTTGACTAGAGTTTAGCTACTTTTAAAAGCTTGAAAACCTACCATTTCAGAGAGTATCTGGCAACACCATTCTGCCACATCTGTTTTTCATTTGTCAAAGCGTGACACAAAAAGTCAACAGCAAACATGCCAACCGTCTAGCGAAGACTCCCTCAGCGCTTCCGCCGAATTGCATCAAGCAGGGACGCCGAGACGCTCCGACCCTCTTGACAGGCGTCGGAGTGTGTGTCGCTAATTAAAAAGTTTAATTCGGCGAACACCAGCAGCTGGCATGCGAGGACCCAGAGGTGCGTCCTTGCGTGCCTTGGCTCTGGCTTATCAGGGACGGCCAGGCCGGGGCATCCTGGGAGGAAAAAACGGGGCGACACGGAGGAGCGGCGGAGGGCAGAGTCCCGGCTCGTCGCCATGGCGCCCGGCCTGGAGCTCGGAATTTTGGGATGGAGCCATTTGCGTGTCCCTCGTTCCCCTTTATTTTTTACAGCCACATTTCTTTCCACTCCCTTCTTTTCCTTCTTTCCTACACTGTACAAATGATTAGATATATTAGTCGTGTTGAGACACTGCTTTACGTTACACCAACTAAAAATTTTACAGTTCAATTGATGCGATTAGAACTTTAATGAGTTTCGCGCGTGACAACATTGGTTTTCAGGTAAATTAAAGGAGTACGTTAACATGACACTGACATACAGTAACACTGACCCAGTTATTTTTTATATTAGAAGGTGTCAACTGTAAAAACGATTTGATCATCGTGTTAACACTGCTTCAGCTTAGACAATAATTCAAGCAACTTTTATGAGTTTTCAGCAGGACACCTTTTGTTTTTAGTTGAAGTAAATTTTAAGGAGATGAGCTGAACAAAGCAACATACACTAAGCAACATTAGCATGTTTATTCAATATTTCTCTCTTCCATATCTATAATGAGGAAATCACTTCACTGGAAGCAGTTATCAACACTGATCACATCATATGTTAAACTCAACAAACCACAGTGAACACTCCTCAAGACCAAACTCACTGTGTTATTGACTTGCAGACTTGTTATTATGCAGAGACATTCTATAGCTTAGTGCTGTGAAGAAAAATAAGGTTAGTGTCGGGCAGGCACACTTCTTTATCCATTTGCTCTCTATCTGGATACAGAATAAAATTATTAGATAACAAACAATGCATTTTTGTATATTTATTTTTTCCCTATTGATTACTCTCTAACATTATAAAATTAAAAAAATATATTTTCCAATCAATTGAAAATGAAGAAATGCTTAAGTTTTGGGTAATTTTGAGCCAATTTGGACTCATTTTCTCCTATAAAATGAGCTGATTTTGGCCTTTCTAGAAGAGAACTACATTTTTGTGCATGATGGCGTTCCATATGAGAGTCGTGAGCACTAACGCATGTGTTCAGTTTTTCTGCATGGAATTACTCAGAAATTATGTCACATAAGAGAAATGAAAATAATGTTGGTAAGTTGAAAGTCTTGTGATTCTGACGGTATGTGTGTGGTTTCTGTAAGTTAAAGGGATTCTGAGTTATTAAAACACTAATTAATAAACAACACAAAATGCTTGCGTCGGTCTCAAAGAGTTTTAATAGTAATATTCTCAGAGTTGTGGTCTCAGCTGGTCTCCAAATAAAATCTAGAGTCCTCTTTGTCCGAGTCCATGACAAGACTGAGTACAAATATGACCGAGTTCGAGACAAGACCGAGACTTTTATAAACTAGTCTTGTGACCAGTCTCATGTACTACAACACTATCCATTACTTCTTCAATCACGGGGCCAACTCCTCTACCGACTACCACATATATAAAAACTGAGACATATGTGAAAATGATTCTAACACATTGATTGATTTGAACATTGTCATAATTGTTCACCGCTATCATGCCTTAGCTCGCATAGTCTATTTGTGACCACGGCAAAACCAGTCGCTTGTCGCAAATTTTCAAAACTGAGTTATTATGTTTTCATGAAAGGGCATAAATCAAGCTTCAAAACGATACCTATATTGAATGAATGGGACGACATATGACTGAGATATCAACATTCAAAGGAGTCGGGTTTCTCCTGTCACGCCAAGTGAGAAATGGAGAAATCTGCCTTTGAAGTTGACTATCGTCGTAGCACTCACAGACGCTTGGTGCGGTCGCGGCTACGTTTGTATTTACGCTAGCCTACGCTGCATTCACAGCCACACGGGTAGCCTACCTGCGTTAGGTTAACTGAACTCGGGAGACGGAGATGGATTCCAGAGAAATATCTTCACGCTAGTCAACCAGTGGATTTAGCGTAAATATTGAAGTAGAGCGGTCAAAACAGAAACTTTTAACATTCTGCTGGAATTGAATTCCTCACCTCAAGAAAGTCACGTTTTTAGGATGGAAAGGGTAAGTTTTTCAGCGAAATTGATTCACAACAGTACAGTATAGACCTTCCACTGTTTCAAAACAAAAACAAAAAAAATCAAAAATTTTATCCCACGCAACATCAACAGTCGTTTTTCTCGGAAACCTCCATTGCGACAAGCGACTGGTTTTGCTGTGCAGAGTCACATTTTGATGAATGTGTTAACCGATCTGAAAAAGTGAGTACGGTATTGAGACCTATGTGAAAGCAAGATTTTTAAACCTGTAATTGCCCAGCCCTTCTTTTCTGTGGAGCGAGGGGTGAAGATTTGTGCGCTGAAAGCAGGAGCAGACGTGCTGAGGCTGGGTAAACAAGGGATGAAGGGGGGATTTCGTGAGGCGGCCGGCGCTTTGCTCAGCAGTGGATTTGCGAGTGTCGCTCTCTCTCCTGTCTCGCCTCCTGACAGAGAGAGGATCAAGCGGGGTGTCGTGGTGTTCGCACGCCCCTCGCCCAAAACCTGCTGAGATCTGGCAACCTGCCCCCGGTCTGCGTAACGAGATTCCTGTTGCGATCAAGGAGAACGAAAGCGAGGAAGATAGGAGGGGTGAAACGATACATCAATCTATATCGATATATCGGTTCAATAATCAATGAGACCATATCGTTGATCCAAAATGAAAACAGGAGCTCTATTTTTAGCTATTTTCCCTCTCTTTCTCTCCTTTAAGGGTGTTCTCACGCTTCATCACGATACAACTTCATATCAATCACGGACAATGACTCAATGGACAACGAACAACGTTGTATGGTGATGAATCTTGTGATTTAAACCCCTAGCAGAGTGAGAGAGATTTTTGGGACTAGCAGAGATCTAGTGTATAAGCAAGAAAGTAAAGTGGTCGTGTGGTTAAATGGATAGTGCAGTGAGAGCACTTCATTGTGTAACCTTGCGCAGGGTCGTGGTCCTGTGTGGGCTACAGTGTCGTACAGCCTCTCATTCATCACGATGTCTTTTTATCGCCAACAAAAGCGGGGAAGACAAGGACCTGGGCGCTGCAGGAGCCACCGTCCGCCATTTGGGCTCCATGGAAAAGGCTGCATCTCTTACTCGCCTCGCGACCGGACGTGAAAATGGAAAAATGTGCCCAAGGTGAAGACAGAGCAGAGGTTTCACATCTTAATACCACACGCCAATCTCGGGACCGTTCACTCAATAGACGGGTGGTCAGCAAGGCCGGGATCACGTTTTTACATTTTTTTAAATGTACCGTATAAGAAATAAGTCAAATTATATATTTTTTTCTTCAAATTCCCAATTGAGATAGATAAAAATGGGAATTCAGATCAAAAATAAGAATTATGCAAATATAGCCATAAGTGGCAACATCCGGGTCCAAGCATAAGTTGCAAAAATCTGCACAATAGCAGCTGATGCAGTAAGTGTCATTCTGTAAAACACATTCTGTGTTTTTGGTGTTTTAATGTCTCGATGTACGATAATTTTAAGTTATGATGGGGTTATCAAAACACTATATACAGTATATATGTTGTGTTCACTATATGTCTGTGCATATATGTTTCAACACTTTTTTACATACAGTACTGTGCAAAAGTTGTGAAAAAATGGTGTAAACAAAGAATGCTTTCAAAAATGGAAGTGTTAATCATTTATTTTCCATCAATCAACAAAATGCAGTGAATGAACAAAAGAGAAATCTAAATCAAATCAATATTTGGTGTGACCACCCTTTGCCTTCAAAACAGCATCAGTTCTTCTAGGTTCACTTGCACACAGTTTTTGAAGGAACTCAGCTGGTAGGTTGTTCCAAACATCTTGGAGAACTAACCACAGATCCATAATCCTATAATCCTACAAAATAACATAATGACTATAATCCTACAAAATCCCTGACTTTGTGCAAGTGTAGCTATAAGAATTGATGCTGGTTTGAAGGCAAAAGGGAGTAACACCAAATATTGGTTTGATTTAGATTTCTCTTTTGTTCATTCACTGCATTTTGTTGATTGATGAAAATAAATGATTAACACTTCCATTTTTGAAAGCATTCTTTGTTTACAGCATTTTTTCACACCTGCCTAAAACTTTTGCACAGTACTTTATAACATATTACATTACATTATACACTGTATATGATTCTATAACTTAAGACAAACATTTTACTACATCCCTTTTTTATGTAAATCATACTTAGTTGACAAATCTAAATAACCAATAAAGAACACGAACTGTAAGCACCGTGGGCCTCATTCACCAATATTTTCTTCAGTTTCTTTTGTTCATAAATTGGTTAAGAAAGTTATGATTTTGAGTCGTATAATATTATAACTGTGGAATTGAAGACAACCCAGGAAACCCATTTGCAGTAAAATGCATGCAATAAAGCTAATGTAAGAGCGTGCTTCAGCAGCTGTAGATTCTATTCTTACTTAGGAGCAAGTATTAGATGAGAAAGCATTGGTGAATGTCAGAATCTGTGTGAAAACTAAGAATAGTTGATGAATGAGGCCCATTACATTTTTACATGTTCAAACATACGTATACTATCTTGTTAGAATTATATCAATCTTGTCGTCCTTTGTCTATATAAATACAGTATGTAACACAAAAAGACTTTTGTATAATTCTAACAGGACTTTTTCATCCAGTTCTGTATATATTTAAGAAATACCGAATCAATGTCTCTTTATAATTATTTTCCAAACCGCAGCAGCATCATTCTAGTAAAAAGAAGAAAAAAAACAGTGCACGCTCTAAAAAAGAAATGAACTCAGTGTATTCTATTAATTCCGAGCCCGGCTGTAAACGAAGCTTTAATTTCTCGATCACCTCTTTAAACCTGTGGTGGAGCCCCAGCGGTGGTGTGACTAGCCTAATGATGGCACGGCTATTATCGCCTGACAGAGAGAAAGAGAGCGAGAAAGAGAAAAACACGTTTACCCACTCGATAAAAATACGGGTCTTCTCCCGAAAGCGGTCGGGAGTTTTTAATAAGGCATAAGGATTCTCCTCTGACATAAGTGTTAAGCGTCTCGCGTCAGGTCGTAAAATGAACGGGTTCGCGTCGTGTCTCGAGTCTTCGGAACGAGGCCCAGAAGACCTTTATATCATTCTTTATTTATTTATTTAAATTATTTTTGCACATGATATTTCCCAGCGGGGAAGACTGACATGTCAGGTGAGCTTCGTGACACCTTCGCAGCAGACGTGCGAGCGTTAGCGGCTGCCTAACGATATTTAACAGCTAATTGCTAAATCTATCAGCGGTTTCGCGCTTTACGGCTGTTGTAACATGCTAAATGTGCCAAGCTACTAAGTGTGCTCTGAATCATGGCATCTAATGAGATTATTGACTCCAGCTCTGGAAACCTACGTCAAAAAAGAGAAACGTCTGCCTTCATCACATTAAATATACATCAGCTTATTAACAATAACAGGCTCATGTTATGTTAGCAGTGTTGGGGAAGCTACTTTTAAACAGTGAATTTCGAGATACAAGCTACTTATGTACTTGTAATAACATTAGGGCCTGTGTCCACCAAACACGTTTTTTTGCACTGAGAGTGGTCATAACCTCACTTCCAGAGCACTTTCTCGACGCTTCTCTTAGCGCTTGTTGTTGCTAAGTTGCGCAAAGCATCATCGGGCACTTCCGTGTTCATTCCTATTTCATGTAAACATTGCAACATGTTCCCTGGGAACAACTGGGAGCAAATTTACATCAAGGGAGCTCAAGTTGCAATTCTTGATAAAATTACAAAATTACAATGTTTTTATACAGAGATCAACAACCTCTTTGAATGTGTTTACTCAAAATGTACTCGAAATGCAGAATTTGGGGCAAAAGTTTTTTGGGGAAAAGTGTCTTCTTGATGCAATAACACATTGACTAAATGAATGATGAGTCAGTGTAGGGATGGGCAATATGAACTCAAATCGAGATCACGATTAATTGAAAATCTTAACTCAGTTACGATCTCAGTTACGAAGTGGCTAATGACGCTTTTTGTAGCTTAGCAACAACAAGCGCCAAGAAAGTGCTCTGGAAGTGAGGTTTTGACCGCTCTGTTCTCTTGGACTGTCCACCAAAGTGTGTTTTTTTGCACTGGCAGTGCCTAATACAAATCCTACGAGTTTCAGCATTAAAAGCGCTAAGCACCTTCAGGTGAAAAAAAGATGTCAGAGAAAATGGCTTTTACCGCAGTGCTCAAGAACAGCGCTGAGCTCATCAATGTCACTTCTCTCTTGCTAGCCAATTTTTCTGCTATTGTAACAGACTTTGTGATATGAACTCAAATCGATATCACAGTAAATTGAAAATTTTACCTCAATTACGATTAGTTCACTTTCAAGGTTTGCACTGAGTGCATACATATGAGGTTTTAAAATAACTAAAAGTAAAGAAAAACATGGTCGTATGCTGTTTAAGTGCAGTGCATAAACACACACTGGGAATGTATTAACAGAGTTTTAAAAAAAACTGAAATAATCATCTTGAGCAAGACTGCGTCAGTTGTCGATTAATCGCCCACCACATTCCAAAATAACCAAAAAAGCAGGCAAAGGGTTAATGCCAGGGTAATGACAGATAAGAAGGAAAATGATATTTACTATAAAAGTCCAGAAAGGAATTTGTCCAGCGCACAGTTCTGATAACATTCAGACGCATCTTTTCAATCCAGACTCACACTTGTGCCGGGCGTCTTTGGGAACGCAAAGCTTACACAGCCGGAGAACACGAAGACCAATTTACGTAGCCTTAAGCTATTCTTTCATCTCGGGGGTGCGAGGAACACCCTGGTGCTCTTTGGTGTTATTTATGTAAGCCTGTCATCCGCTTCTCTAATGAGCCCCACACCACCAGCATAATGAAACGACTCGCATTAACAATCGGCAAAATGAAAAAGCCTTGAGTCGGGATCCCTGCCTCTGGAGTGAAACGCGGCAGATGCTCCTCCGTTACCCTGAGGCCTGAGATACAAGGGATGTAAGGATGCATCGATCTACACTGATACATCGGTTTAATGGTCAACGAGGCCATTGCATTCGGAAAAAAAAAAATTGGCACAGCTCTTAATGCACTTATATGAAAGTCATATTTTTATTCTTCATCAAATTTGCATCAAGTTACAATTTTTGATAAAATAACTGAAAAAGGGGCAAAAGTAATAAGTGAAAGTGACCCATCTGCATTTGACCCATCCAGGAAGGAGCAGTGGGCAGCTAACAAGGGCAGTACCCGGAGACAGTACCTTGCTCATGAGTACCTCAGTGGTAACTTTACCGGTCTGGGATTCGAGCCGGCAAGCTTCTGATCACGGGGTGAATGCTCAACTGTCACGCCATAATTGCAAAGGTTTTGCACTGAAATTCCTGACCCTCTTTATTTGCCAGTAGAAGAATTACTTAAAATGCAGAGGATGTAAATATGTCTATAGGTAAAATATATAGGTGAAGAGAATGTAGGAGGGTTAATCACGATACGATATATTAACATCTCGAAGCACAACAATTTGACATCTACCTTTATCAAAGTCTATGATTTCAATTTGATTCAATTCAGGAGAAAGTTATCAATATGACACATCATCATATGCTGATATAACCCCAACACTTCCTTCACTGCAAATCTCAAAAGCACTAAAATCTCTAAAATATCAGTTTATATTATTTTTACTGAAATCAACCAGACATTTTAAAGAAAAACATTCAAAATGTGAATGATAAGTTGATCCACTGTGGTGACACATGACGCAAGAGGCCGAAAGACAACATTACAATACGTATGATTTTTTTGTTCTGGAATCATTGATCATTAAATTGATTGATCAAGGTATCGTTACACTCCTACAAGAAATGCGACCCAACTCTGGAATGTGAATTAATGTGGGTAGTGCTAAAGGATGTGAGGTGTGTCTGTGTGTGTGTGTCTCTGTGTGAGTCTGTGTGTGTGTGTGTGTGGTGTGTGTGTAGTGGGGGAGGGAGGGTCAACACACACCTGAGTAAGCACTTCAGTCTCACTTGGGAGTAGGCTGACGCCAGCTAACAGAGCGTAACTTGCACCTTACTCACCTAAGCAGGCGATGTGAGCGTGCAGCTGCTGTTAGATGAAATGCGACCATGCAGTTCTTCCCTCGACCCACGGAGTACAGCCCTAGATTTTGTGTGGGCTTTTATATAAAGTCCCTGTTTAGCGATAACACACAACTTTGGTGGCTATGCGACACGAACAGGATTTTTTTTCTGCAAACTATGATGCAGAATTCACATTGCCTGAAGACTTTAATTAATAAAGTAAGCACTACTAGTGTAGCTTAAAAATTAGAATACTGTGAGAAAGGTCATTCATTTTCATTATTAATTTTAAAAAGGTCAGCATCCATACTTGCTATATTAATAATGTGTAGAGAGCTTGTCAAAGCGTTTTTGTTATTTTTAATGTTGATGATTATGGCTAATAGTTCAATTGTGGCACCTTTAAAAATTTGAATATTATGAAAAAGGTAATTCATTAATTATAACACACACACACACACACACACACACACATATTATTATTATTAGGGGTGCAATAATTGAGCAACTTCATAATGGGAATTGAATCTGATTCTAAAAATGTAAAAAAGCCAAACAAATAAGAGACAAAAAAAGCATATTGTTTTGGTGTGAGGTTTATGCATTGGCCTAAAGTCCAGATAGCCAAAACCCATAGGTCCCCCTAAACAGGTAAACACCCCAAACTGCCTGAATGTTTAATCTAAAGTTACACCCTAATCTGCAAACCTTTAACATAACAGACACAAGAATGAAAAATACTGAATAAAATGACCAGTCAATAAATCCTGCTTTTAAAATCTATTCCACAATGAAAACTATGCAGTAGCTCTGACTTCTCTTACATTACTGATGTTCATTAGAGTCTTGGTTGCACTATTTGCAATGTGCTAAATAAATAGGAAATGTGAGTTGTGGTGCCAGAAGATACGTGAGAAAACACGGCTATGAATAAATACTGTTTATCGAAGCACCTGGAGCACGTAGGCAGAGCCTCAAATGTTGACCCACACACACACACACACAATGTTGCTTTTATTGTTATCTAAAAACAAATCTGGTACTCTGTGAGATATCAGGCACCTCCAGGACTTGGAGGTGTGTGTGTGTGTGTGTGTACTTGTTCCTGTGTAAGGACAGAAGCAAAAGAAGCCAAAGTAGACATTCAGAAAACTGCAATTCAACAAATACGTACCATTAAAAAAAAAAAAAAACTACCTTATGGGGATCAAATGTAAAATAATATATTAATGTGTTAATCAAATGTAGAGGTTGTTATTTAAGATTTATATATTGAGTGTGAGGTTGATTTGTGGCTTTTAATTATGAGAGGGATCAAGAACTGCACGCTCCCCCTTTAAAACGCCATACGCTAGTTAAGGGGTGAAAATGTCCCTAATGTTCAAGTTACATCCCTTTTTTTTAACTTCCAGAAAAGATAATGCCAAAAATCTATATGAACCATGGGACACATGAACCATTTCTCATCCATGCACTCAAACAAATTCCAGCTCTGGTTTTAACTCTATTAAATACATGGGCCTAACTTACGAGGAGGCATCTAAACTCGCCAGTACCCTCTGTACCCTCATAAATGGGTTAAGATACTGCCCACCAACATTCAAAGTTGCACCCTCTTCCTTTATGCACTTATATAAAAGATACCAAAATGTATATGAGCCCTGGAACATGGTTCCATATTGTTAATGATACAGTACATTAAATTTATGTATACCGCATTTCTCACCCACAACCCGCCTCAAAATACAATTGCCAACCCAATTTTTAACCCTATTTTGCTCAGGAAGGGGAGAAAATGAAAGAAATACAGCACACACCTGTACCAGTCCAGTCCCTTCTCGTAGTTCCGGTCAAAGAAGTGTGGCTCGTTGCCCACCGCTCTGACGTCAGGATGAACCCTGAGGGCCTCGAGAAGAGCCCTGGTGCCTCCTTTCTTCACCCCGATGATGATGGCTTGGGGCAGTTTTTTGACCCCGTAATCCTCCGCCGTGCAGTTCGTGGGCGAGATCCGGAGCGCGCTGTCCGTGGTGCCAAAATCCCGCCGCTGCGGCGCGATTTCATCACCACGGACAGCGACGTCTCTGTGGGAGCTTTCCGTGGTCCTGAAATCCTGACGCTCCCCTGCCAAAGCCGCCGAATCTCCGCCTCGAAAACCGGCAGTAAACGCCTCCAGCCCGGCATCGGTGGGCTCGAATCCCACGGTTCGGCCCGTCACAGTCCCTACTACTACCCGAGGGTAGGGGTCGGGGTAAGAGCGGGATGAGAAAGATGAAGAAGAAGAAGAAGAAGAAGTGGGGGCATAAAGTTTGTCCCTCAGCGTCACCAAAGTTGTCTCCTCCTCGGTGTCCAGCCGCACCTGGTAAGCGTAGTTGTCTTGCAGCGGGAACTGGAACTGGAACGAGTCGTAGCAGCTCATCAAGCTATAAAACAGGTAGGTGACCGACAGGGAGAGGGTGAACATGAATAAGATTTTCCGGGGCACTTTAGAAGTCAACACCGAAGTGCCGGACCAGAATGCCATCTCTGATAGCCAGCGATCCTCTCAGAGAAGTGGCCAGACATGTTTCCCCGCCAGGTCTCGCATGGACACCACTCAATACAACAACAATAAAAATCTGTCTGTCTAGCCTTCTAGCCCTTGCTTTACACAGGAATTTAAGCAGAGAACAATCCAGGGAGGAGAAAACGGGAAACTCGGGAGATCCGGGAGGACGAGTGAGATGCGGGTCCGATTTTTATGAAATAATAACACAGAAAAAAGAGAGGTCCGAGGACGGAAGAGGGGGGGAAATCCAGAAAACAACAACAAAAAAAGACGGGATGGTTTAAAATTCCAGAAGAGAAGGTCGCGTCGCTTCCCGCGCTATCGATTTCTTATTCCAGCGCTGACAGCCTTTGTCACAATTTATCGGACTCAACTTGCAGATTAAGAAGACGGAGCTCCGGCATCGTTCCTCCAAACCAACATCCCGGCGAGGGCGAGACGCGGGAAGGGGACGAGAGACGGAGTCTCGGCATTTTACATGGCAAGAGAAGATCAAAATAAAGAAAAAGAAAGATAGAAGAGAGCAAAGTCTGTGAAGTGGTGTGCAAGGCAC
Organism: Distichodus sexfasciatus; assembly: GCA_032718565.1. Lineage (NCBI taxonomy): Eukaryota > Metazoa > Chordata > Actinopteri > Characiformes > Distichodontidae > Distichodus > Distichodus sexfasciatus. Next base: position 2,544,124 of record JAVGVS010000040.1, read on the forward strand.
GTCTTCTCCCACTTGACAGGAGAAAAAATTAGATAGCGGACGCGGCCGTCCCTCTTCACACGCCCGGTTTTGCCATAGATCTGGAATATAAAATATGTATTTAGTAATGATGATAATAATAATAATACTTATTATTGTAATGGATGGATGTTAATCCGAGCGCGGGCTCTACGCGGTATCTCGGCTCCGTCCTCCCACTGCTAAATCCACCAACTTTGAGCGCTAGAAAGTGAAGGAGCTCTGCATAAATATTCATTGACTGCTGTGAGTGGCTGAGTGCCGCGACGCCGCGCTTTGATTGGTAGATGCGCTGCGAGCATCAGAGCCGTGAGATCATCAAACCACAGCAATAACACTGTAGTAAGAGCAAGGACCAAGTCTGCTGGATGACACCCACCGGATCCCCAAAAAATCAGCTTACATCTGTTATAAATATATATAATGAAACGTAGCCTGTAAATAAAATGCAATTTATATATTATAAATAAATTAAAAATGCAAGGCGTTTATGTATTATAATATTAGTATATTTATTACAAATGGTCAGGGTACATTTCAGTATAAGTTATACTCATATATGACAAATAAAGAATTTTGACTGCAACTGTGTTGATTTTACAGCTGAAATAAAAAAGTACAAATGCTTATTTATGCTAATGCAACTTTGTTCTTTATAACATATAACAGCAATAATATTATAGGGTTTATAAAAAATATAAAGTTGAAAAACTTTTTATCTGTGCCTTTCTCTGACTTACATTTATGGAGAATAACGATTTTATAGGTTGTTATTCTTTATGGAAATTATTTATTATTTCTTTTTAAAAAATAATTATATTCATTTTTTTTCCCTTAAAACACTTGATATAATATAGTAGTTTAAAAAAACACCAAATACACAATTTATACCGCGGTTCCTTTTCATTTCTTTATGATACAGTTGGTACTGTCCATTTCTGTTATTATATATAATGCGTTGCTTCTAATCATATTTCACCGTGTATTATTATGAGTAGAATACTGATCTTCATACCGCAAGTGTGTCTAGCCTAAAGAGTGAAGCTCATGTCTGCCCTCTACTGGCTTCAGAGAACCAATTACCTAAACAAGAACGTGGGAAAGTGAAATAAGGGTTTCCAGGATGGAAATATCTACTGGAAGAACTAATGATTCTATGTGCAAAATACTAATTTAAATGTATAGCAGGCAGATGGATGATCCACATCACCTGAACCCGGTTCACACTGCATTATTCAGTAAATGAGGAGTTCTGCCATGCGCTTGTGCTTTACATAGCTGTGGAGGCCAGTTCAAGGTGAAAAGGCTTATTTAGTGCCAAAGTTCATTTAGTACTTTTACAGCCATGCCATGACAGAGCTTATTAACCAGCGGATTGGCAAAATTCCCTGGGATTAGATATAGGCTCTTCAGGGAAATAAATAGAGAGCAGAGATCAGAGATTGAATGGCACGGCAATGGTAATGTCCTCTACTATTACAAAAACCCCTAATTTGTGATGTTTCAGGTTTTAGCCTTAAATTCTGTGTATCCTCAAGGACTTCACCTCAATAGAATATAAGATTAAAAAAAAATATATATATATATATATATATTATTTCTATTATTATTTTTTTTAAAATTCTGAATCATTATTTAAATCATTTTTAAATCACAAAGATATGCATTTTTTCATAAGAAAAATAATCCAACCTTTAATAGTTGATCCTATTAATATTCTAAACATTGTTAGTGAACTATGAAGGCAAAAAACAACAATTAAAAGAAGTTTATTAGTGATAATCAAGATAAATATTCAATTAATCATGATATTGATTTGTGGTCAAATTGCCCAGCTCTATGTAATCTTACAAAATATATGGCACTGAATTATAATGCAATTGAACTAAACATTATAAAGTTTTTAAACTCTGCTTGAGGAAATGTTCTCTAACTGGACCTTTAAGTTTTAGTAGAAATCCCCTGCGTTGGTGTGTGTCAACATGCCAGTCAACACACACACACACAGACAAAGACTGAGCACAGTAACAAAGACAATATCACACACAGTTACGTCACGAAGCACGTTGTGCCTGCCAGCGCTTTTCCTGCCTAGTAAGGTAAGTGAATCAAAGGCTGTGCATGAATCAGTATGTGGGACGTGTGAGCTGGAAGAAGCCAGAGATCAAGGTTGACCCTTTGTGTTTTAAGCCTTTGTGTAAGGTTAGAGTGTACAGCCTGCCGAACACACCGGAGCAATGAAAAGGTGTTTTTTTTCTCTCTTCCTCACCTGCTCACCTTTTCAGACAAAGACTGATTCATGCTCCACACAAATAATTCACGGATTCATAAAATTATATACACATACTTTATTTAAAAATGCCTTTTGTTAAACTCATACAGATCTGTTTTGAAGGCTCTGAGGACATCCGTAGAGACATCGGCAGTCGTCCAGAAATGAAGGACAGATGAAATAAAAGGCCTTTCTAAAAATGTATTTAGATGTTCTGTAGAGATTTGTGAGTGCATCCAAAGCACAGTGAATGCAAAGAAAGTTCTTCAACAATATTCGAGATGAGATGGGAGACGTGAGAGAGGGGCAGTTGATTGCGTAATGGTAATGGAGTTGGCCCTGTGATCGGAGAGTCGCCAGTTGAAGTACCGAACCAGTAAAGGTACTACTGAGGTACTCATGAGCGAGGTACCGTCCCCAAGCACTGCTCCTTTATGGATGGGTCAAACGCAGAGGGTACATTCCATAATGGTGCGCAGTGTGCTGTGTTGTGGTGCATTCACAATGATCAATAATTTAAAAATATATATATCAGCTTTTGGCCAGCTTTTTATACAAAGACATTTTCGACAGAAAGTAAGTAAAACAGTAATGATTTAAAGACCCCATATTGTGATAAAAATTGTTTTTCAGTTCTTTGGACATCCATTTGGGTCTGTACTGCCTCTACACACACTGTAAGTTTGATAAAAATGGTGACTTGTATTAATTTAGCCATGTCAGAAACCGTGTGCTTAAACCAGCCCTTTAGATTTCTCCCCTACTTCTACGTCACAGTATGGGACATTTGAATAACTCCACCCTCCTATCTGAGAAGCTCCGCCCACCAGGTAGAACTGCTAGCACGCCATGTTTTCCTGAAATGCTAGTGTAGGAATCACAATGAAGAAGTCTACCGGCGGAGTGTTGTGTTGAACATCTATGGCTGTATGGATGGTCTGTTAGCGGCAGCCGTGTGGATTATTTTCACGTGAGGTAAACTCTCACCGTGTTGTCTACACTACACCCAGTTCCGGAGTGAGGGGCGTGTGTGGGCAGCAGAGGCTCATTTGCATTTAGAAATACTAATGAGAAACAGCCTGTCCGGAAAGGGACTGAAATAGAGGAGTAAAAAGCAGGTGAAAATGGCTAATCTGAGAGGTGTTTACAGCAAACTGCTTCAGAGACATGTTTAGTGGAGCTCACAGACCTGTTTTAACTTCTTATGATGAAAATGGAGTCCTTAATAATCATTCTTCGATGTCTACCGTCTTTGGCTACTGTCTTTTTTAAAAAGCTGGGTGCGAAAAAGAATAACTCAGTAGGATGATTAAATGGGAAATTTGAAAAATCAACAATCCTCTTTTAAGACACTTTCAGAACCTTTAAGGAACTTTCAGAATCCACTTCATTTTGATCACTCTTAATAAAACAGTAATTAATTATTTTTTTTGCACAATATGCGCATCTTTCTATAAATATTGTCTCTAACATATGTTACATTTTTTCATGCTGTAGCAGATGTACTGTTGAAATGGAAAAAAAGGTGCAGCCATCAGGTTGTCAAAAATAATGAGATTTTATGTTATATCTTATAACTGTGGGCCTCATTCACCAATGTTTTCTGAAGTTTTCCTTACATTCGAGAGTTGAGATGTTTAAATATATAATATCATGTTGAAAAAATAAGTTAATGTTTTGCATGAACAGGCATGCTGTAATATTTGAGTAAACACTTTTCACTGTTCAAAGATTCGTAGATCATTATTTAAGAAAAAATCTCAGATAATAAATCATTGATGACTGTCAGAATCTTTGAGTAAACTGTGTAAGTCAGTTTTAAGTATTGAAATGAATCACATCGATGCATTGCGATGCATGAATGATTCTGCATCGATGCAGTGGCAAACCATAATTGATTAAATGTTGGACAAAATCAGTTGAAAACCTGTGGGTTATATCATAATAATATTGCTTGGTGCTTTTCTAACTGCAGCACAGAAATTCTAGTTAAAAAGCACATTACGTTCTGTGTGCAATATAAAGTAACGTAGAAAATTTCATGGAATGCATCGTGATACATCGAAATATCGTATTGAATCAAAAGGTTGACATGATAATCATATTCGAATCGAATCATGAGACCGGAGAAGTTTCACACATCTACAGTAGGTTTAGGGCCTTTTTATACATATGTTGATATTTTTATAAACGCATTTTTTTATACATTTATTTTTTTAAATTGCGTTTACTCTACATTGGTTAAAAATCACCAGAACACAAAATGATTCCAAACTCGAATGTTTGCCACTTGTTTGCATCATGTTTTTTCTGTCAAGTGAACATCAGGCGACATGTCTAGCGTGGATCACGATACAGTAGCCTTCTTCATGGCTACCATTATCACTTATGGTACGTAAGGAATTCAAGGTATTTGGGCCTGTGTTCACCAAATGTGTTTTTTGTGCTGTCAGTGCCTATTTTTAATACAAATCCAAGGAGCTTTAGTGTTCAGAGCGCTAAGCACCTTCAGCACAAACAAAAACATCAGTGGAGACTTTTTTTACCGCAGCGCTCAGACAGCTTCGAGTTGAAATCCTATTAGAACTATTAGAACAGCTCTGGGCTCATCAATGTCACTTCTCTCTTGCTAGCCAATGAAAATCGAGGAAGGGGTGGGATATACGCAGTCAAGAACGTGGTGGACACTAGGCCCTGCATGCAATGGAACTAAACGTCATCATTTTAAGAAAACTGTGTTTTACTGCGTTTACACGTATCAATAGAATCCAGCGTTTTTATCTTCATCTTCAAAATGTGTGTTTGATGTGGCTAAAACTCTGTTTACATGTAAACAAAAAGGCCAAAACATATTTTTAAAATATGTGTTTAAAACAATATCCACATACATGTAAACAGGCCCTTAAGAACAAATTTGTTTTTATCAGTGGTCAGTGAAAGAGGTCGTTTGCTTCCAACAAGGGTGTGAAAGTTGTTGCTGAAACATAATTGGATTTACCTAATACCAAGAAAGATTTACTTTGTATATCTCAGTAGAGAATTAATGCAGTAAATAATATAGTTCCTCTGGTCACCCATGTTTGCCTGGTCATAAGCGCCGAGTTATTAGATGTGGACTTTTCCGGTTCTGCCACCGCCACAGAGGTATTGTAATAGACATGATAAAAGACTGTGTAGCTGTAAGTAGCTCAGAGCAACTTAATTGGTGTGCAAATGAAAACAATTATCACTGTCATTAATGCACAGCTCACACGTCCTTAAAGCCCTAATCAGCACTCGCAGAAACGCAGTCGCAGCCAGCTCAAGATTAGCTCTGGCTGACTCTGGTAAACATACATATTTTGATGCTGCGTTCCCACTTTTTTCTGTTGTTTTTGGGCTTACACTGTTATTTTGGAAGTCTCTGCAGGGGCTGAGCTGACACCTGGCCTGCCAGTTGCTGTGACTCTTGATTGGGCCATTAAATCATCAGCATTGCTGTTGATCTCTGTTTTTCGGTGGCACGCTTTGTTTTGTAACCCCAGCAAGTGCTTAAATAAAGCTGTAGCCGTGCCAGGAAGCGCACTAAATTTCACAGCTTCTGGCTTTCACAAGTTTTTCTTTTTAGGAAAGTTGGCATTTGGGACTTTGGGTGAGACGGGCAGGGTGGGTGGCGGGCTTAACCGCGGTAAATCAACTTTGATTACACTCTTGGAACTACTCATAAAGCCTAATCCAATCTCTCATAATTAATATTTTATCTTTTATAACACCTAGGATCTCTCAATAACGCTATGGATTCATTAACATTAAAAATTGATTCTTCGCCGGCCTTCTAGTTCACAGGGCCATAACCTCGACACCTCAAATTGTCTGTGTATTGATTTATGGCTTAGAGGGCTTGCTGAAGCGTTTATGATTTTTTTTACAAGCAGGAGGGGAAACTAAGTTATAACATTTAAGAAAATGTGTAAACTCAACCCTGGCCATGTCAGGAGGCCAGGCCATTTTTCTTTAATTTGCTTGACCTCGGACACAAGAAATCCACATAATGACTAGTGTGTTTCTTCATGTGTGTAACATTTTAAGGTCAGAGTTTATTTCAGCTTATATTACAGTGTTATCTAACAAAGATTCAGTCTAAAAAAGGCAATGGAAATATTTAGCCAACACAGTTCGGGAGATACAAGCTAATGGTATATTGGTTTGTAATAACACCATCTATGGGTGGACATGTGCCAATTTTGGTCTCTGAGATCTGACATGCAATCCTGTTCAGTCCACCAAAGGGTTTTGTTAAAACATGTACGGGTTAGTCTGTGGTCAGACTTTTGTGTAGGGAAGAAAAAATTTTAAAAAATTAAATGAAAACAATAGGGTATCAGCACTTCATGCTTGGACCCCTAATTATAAAACTATACTTACTAAGTACTAATTATTTACTCTTGAAGATTCTTAGAAGAGACCAAAAAGCAACAAGCGACTTACCTAATGTAATAACACGCAGTATTATGCCCGAAGTATTGGGGACACCGCTCCAAATCAGTGAATTCAGGTGTTCCAGTGGGGGTTGTTGTTCAGGGGTTAGGATTGCCCCCATAGTTTCAGTGAAAGGAACACCAAGTCTGCTTTGTGGGAGCAGTTTAAGGAAGGCTCCATTCTGTTCCAACATGACTGCGCACCAGTGCACAAAGCAAGCTCCGTAAAGACATGGATGATAAGGGGGTTTGGTGTGGAGGAGGAACATGACTGGCCTGCACAGAGCCCTGACCTCCACCTGATAGAACACCTTTGGGATGAATTGGAGCGGAGACTCTGAGCCAGGCCTTCTCTTCCTACACCAGTGGCTGACCTTACAATCACACTTCTGGAAGAATGGTGAAAAATTCCCATAAACATACCACTAAACCTTGTGGACAGCCTTCCCTCAGGATCTGAAGCTGATATAGCGTGAAAGGGTGGAACAACTCCGGATTAAAGACTATGGATTAAGAATGAGATTAAAGTTCATGTGTGTGTAGTTGTGTAGATGTTCCAATACTTTTGGCCAAATAAAAAATAATCCAAAAAAAGATCCAGGGTAATTATAAGAAATAACCAGACTAAACCATGATTTAATCATGAAATTGTACATTAATCTTTATGTTTCCAGAGGCAGTGAGGGGTTTCTCAAGTCTTTTGAAATAGCTGTAAACATGACAATGCTTGTTGATGAAAACCTAGATGAACTGAGTTCCAAAACGAAATAAAGGCTTGGACGAGTTTCTGCAAGCCGTGTTAGGGATTAAATTTTAAGATAGATATTCTTGGACTTTTTACCTGTAGTTTCACAAAAAGGTTAAAGGGATTAATGAGATTTGATTTATGATTTGAGAGTCTAAAATAATTTGACTGTAACCTTTTGAGTTTACTCTCCTTTAAGTGGAAGTTTAATATCTTCCAGGCGATTATGCAAACATTTTAGGGCCGAGTCGGTGGAATGAGACTATGATTTTAAGCAGTGCTCCTTATTGGCAGCATATTTTCTATTCATAGAAAAGAACAAAGACATCAAAACAGAACCCTGCAGAATGCCACAGGAAATGACTGCAACAAGAGAATACTGTTACCGATATTTACAGCAAAACATTCTTTCAAATATGAAATAAATCAATTAAGAGCGGCAACCCCGAAAAATGTATGAATGTATTTAAAACATGTTTGAGACACTGAAAGATGCATGGTGAGTTTGAGCAGTGAAGTTTAAGACTTTTATAGCATTCCATAGCAAAAGTTGAGCTTAAACTATTATTGCTTGAGTAACTTTTGATTGTATCTTTACATTTTACTCTTTTACTCTCTTTCAAATATTTTATTTAAGTGATGTTTTAATTAGACATGGCACAATGCCACTTTTTTATTTTCAATACCGATAACCGATATTGTAAATTTGGATATCTGCAGAGACAATTCCAATCCGATACAGTCTTTAAAACAGAAAAGAGACAATAATGGTTTTTAAAAAATGTCTGAATACACGACTGAGATTATTCTGACATGCTTAAGAAAATAATTGACTTAAATCAGGTTTTCCTGACTAAAACAATGTAATAATTACACACCCATATGTATATGGTAAATTATTTATTATTAAAATAACATTGCAAACATGATTCATTTAAACACAGTTCTGCAATTTTGTGACGGTCCGTAATTCTGTGGGGTTGTAGTGTGTTGCGTTGCTTGTTCTGCTCATTGTCATATCAATATGTAGGAATTAGTGTGAATGTGAAATAATAAACCAACTGCTCCATAGATTGGCACAATGCCACCGATACACGACCAGCTGTTTGAGCCCTCATCGGACTGATATCTGATCCACTCAGTCATAATTCAATCATGTCTGTTAGAGAGTGAAAGTGAACATACCAAATAAACATGGTTAGTTGTGACCTAGCAACTACTGTAAGGAGGCAATTAGTTTGTCATCTTCTGGTGAATGAGATTGAAGCTATCAACTTGTTGGGAACTTCATTCTCTCTTCACACTTCAGATTTGTTTCTCCATGTCCATTTTGTTCAGAACAGTGGAGGAGTCAGACGAGATGTTCTCAGGGCTGGGTTTTATATGAACATATATTCTCTTTCCACGCCATCTGGGGAGTTGAACAGAACAAAAAAAATGATGTTCTTACCAGGCCGGAAGCTCAGGGCAGCGGCGGAGAGACATCCATTGTCCGGCTGAAATAGAGTACAAGAAGCTTTGAGCAGCTCAGAGGCAAAAACATCCACAAGCACAGAGTGTACGAGTGCTGGGTCTAGTAAGCCTTCGGACACAGAAGTCCTCTGTCAGAAATCGATAATCAGCTGATGGGGACAACATATCCCATCTCGCAACATAACATTTCCTTTCACTTCTTCGTCCAGCTCGGTTCACACTGACAATATAGATGTTGGGTTTCAAGTTCTCAGCGTGCGACGAGGAACAGATATTTTTCTTAAAGCTACGGTATACAGTGTTGGGCAGCAGCTAACTACATATAGTGACACTACTAACTTAACTACTATATTCAGTAGCTTACAAGCAGAGAATCTTCTTCAGAAATGCTGTAGCTTTAAGGCCCTGTCCACATGGACGTTCAAATCTTGGATGAACAAACGCTCTGAACGACCTACATGTTTTCGTTGTGTTTCGGAGTTGCACTTGATTGATGTCAATGGGACATTACATTGGCATTAAAATGAGAACGTTTTTAGTTTGAGTCCCTGCATTTGAGGATGCTTATGTAGCATTTCTAAGTTGCAGTCATTCGTTTTACTTTTACAGCCTTTAGCAGACGCTCTTATCAAGAACAACTTCCATTTTCCTAATTTCAAGGGCAGCCTCCCTGGAGCAACTTGGGGTAAAGGCTCTTGCTCAAGAACCCAGTGATGGCAGTGCTGGAGTTAAAATTCGAACCCACGATCTCTTGGTCCGGAGGTGAGTGTCCTACCCACTACACCACCACCACCACCAGCCCCTAAACTTTGCTGCCTGGGAGTTGAACCTGGATTCTCTGCGTTATAACATAGAGCCAAAGATGCTTATGTTCACTGTTTAAAAACGTACTGATTAAGCTCAACTTACAGCAGTTGGTGACGTAACGGTTGGGCGTTTGCCCCGTGATAAGAAGGTCACTGGTTCGAATCCCGGACTGGTGAACGTACCACTGAGGTACTCATGAGCAAGGTACTGTCCCCAAGCACTGCTCCCCAGGTGCTGCCCTGGTTAGCTGCCCACTGCTCCTTCATGGAAGGGTCAAATGCACAGGTCACATTTGTGTGTGGTGCACTGTGGCTGTGCTGGGTTCACAAAGAAAATTAATTGCTTTTAGAAATGCTAACGTCATAAAACTAACGCTATAAATAATTTTCAGAACTGTAGATAACAGTGAAAAAACATTAACGCGCAATCATCAAACTATCAAATTCAGCCGTACAACAAATCTACATCAAATTAAAAGATGTGATTATAAAGCAACTTGAATTATGCGTTAAATTAAAATCTTAAAGAACTTGAGTTTAATAAATTGATTCATTTCAATCTTAATAAATCTGAACCCTTAAGCGAACTATTCGCGAATCTAAACAAATGAAAACTACTGAAAATAATCTTGTTCGTATTTCTTTAGAAGGTAGGAGAATTCGGCACGTATCCCGTCTTGCCAGTTGTCATGCACGAAGCCGAGCGATTTTTTCGATGACTTCCTTCACTTCCCGTCAATTTGGGGAGGGGAAGCCTGCTGGCGGCAGAATGATAGAGAGACGAGGCGAGCGGCAGAGAGAACGCCTCACGTGAGAAACTCGTTCATGACACGGGACGGATGATGACAATTAGAGGCACGGCGAGGCCGAGGAGATGAAAGCGAGGGAGAAGGAAGTCGGGGATGTCCGACAGTCTGTCGATCGAGGGAGCCAAATGACAGATTCCAGGCCTCACCTTCCAATCGATAGCTCTGTTTTGCCTCCGTGTTGACCGGCCTGCCACTCGCTGGACTAATTAGATGATAAAAAGTGATGGATGTGTATTAAATTCAGCTGGCCCCTTAAAAATGCTCCTTGGGGCATTCGCAACCGTTTCCTGCTGACCTTTTAGATGCTGCCTTTATTGTATGTGAACGCGATTAAATCAATTTGTCGGACGCTTGCGATGCAGCTGACACGGGGCCCGTTTAAAGCAGTAACACAGCTTAAAAACTGCTAATGTAGCCAACAACAAATAAAAGCTGACGAGTTGTGGAAGTGTTTTACAAGCTACAAGCTACTTATTAAAAGTATTTAAGCAACAGCAAAGCAACTGGTTTAATGTAGTAGCTACAGAGACAAAGTAATGCTTGATATTTGTGCTTTTACTCATGTTAATTAATAATTGTTCAGTCTTATACATTATTTATTATTATTATTATTATTAGTAGTAGTAGTAGTAGTAGTAGTAGTATATTATTATTAGTATTTTTTTTTTTTTTTTCAGATATTACATATTATTTATTTATTTATTAATTAAACCCACTTTTTGGCCACGTAACTCCTACAGCTCTTGGACTAGCAATGCCGTTCCAACTCTAAAATGTGTGGGCTATAGCGGTGTATGTAAGTGGTCTATCGTCCACTTTGTCAATATGTGCACGCGTTTGTGAGTTCTGTCCATTTTTTGCCTGTAAAAATGTGTGATTTCAGTCATTATTCCATTATCCACCCGTGTTTCGCCCCACTACTACTTCTACAGTTTTTGCACTAAAAACGCTGTTTCAACTCTAAAATGTGCAGACTGTGGTGGTGTAGTGGTACATACACATTTTTGCTACGTGCACTTGTTTGTGAGTTACGTCCATTTTTCCTGTTCTGTTGTTTGTGAGAAACCCCCTCTGTGTTGAATGACTAAATGTAGCTGAGTGCATTATAAATGGTGCTGTTTGCATCATAAATAGAATTCCTTATGTGGTTGCGTCATTATGTGATAACTCCAACCTTAATCCTCTTGCTGCAAAAAAAGCAATCACATTTGCATGCAACTATAATTTGCACTATAGCAAATGAAGTCATGTTTTGACCTCTAGGGGCGCTAAAAAATGCTACATAAATTTATGCAGTCTGAATTATACAATGCTACTGTTTGAACAATAGGGTTAGCTAAAAATGCTGCATAAATATGTACAGGTAAGTCACACAAAGCTGAAGTTTGGTCAATATGTAGGGATGGTGTGCTGCTTAGCATTTAATTAAAAGCATAGTTAGCTGCCTATCAAATTTGCATAATATGCTAAAAAGACTTGAGAACTCCTTCTAGACTACTTGACTGATTAGAGCAAGTGTAGTGTCAAATGAATCTGCAGACTTGTTTTAATGTCTTAACAGAACTTTTCTGCATTTTTGGCTAATTTTGACCTTCTGATTCACTGACTCCTCAGTCAGCTGCCTGACTTCTGCTTGGACCCCCTTCATTGCCACTTTATTGCTATTTTCTAAATTGTAATTTCTAAAAGGTTACAAAAAAATAATTATTTGGAAAGTTAAGATATTTAACGAGTATAATATTACAGTTGGTAAATGAGGCCTAATAAGAATTCGTCGTTTATAATTTACACCTCGTTCGAACATATTTCCCCAGATTTCAGGAGGCATCATAATTGTAATGTTTGCTAGCTAATTAGCCACTCGCCCAGAAAGTGAGTCCTAAAACTGGTGCTCAATATTTCAGAGTGCTTTGATTTTTGGATGCATAATTTACACTCAAATGTGTAAGTTCTGTCCCTTTTGTCTCTGATAATCATACATTTTGACAAAAACGAACACAGATTCTTTCTTCCATCTTCGTCAGCGACGACTCTGTGCTTGGACTCCATCTTGCAGCTGCCATACACACGCTGTGATGCAGTTTGTGGGCATGGTTGGCTTTCAGGGGCCACTTCTGCAAACTCAACAGCAAACAGAAACACCTGGAAGATGAAAATTACCATCTTTGCAAAGAGAGAAAAATAACATTTTGCAATTTGTAAAAAAATCTGGAAATTTTTCAGCATTTTGCTGATAAGTTAATGAAAAAAGTTAATTTGATAGTGAGGTTAATATTAGGTAGCTACTCCCTTAAATTGGTGATAAGCCATATTATCCCCATTCCATCATTCCTTCTCCACATAACATTTCATAGCCTTTCCTTTGAGACTACATCGGCTTTATTGCTGAGGATTGTGTGGAGCATAAGCCAGGAAGCTATGAACTCAACATAAAATACAATTCACATGAAAATAAAATCAATACTCCATGTTCCACACATGCAAGAATCAACACAGACGTACAAAGCAAAGCGAGGATCCCCAACTCCCTAACGGGAGAAAGAAAAGGGACACAAATCACAAGAATAATGCACAAAAAAAGCAGAGGAAGGTGACATACTGCCCCTCAAGTAACAGTAAAAATAATAATAAAAAAGAAAGCTAGAGAGCACAGAGTGCAAATCCGGGTGCAAATATCCAGCCGCTGTGGAGGGAGTTGAAACGGAGGATCACAATGACCTCAGCGGGGAACAGAGAGGCAGAGAGAGCCTCAGGGGTGGGGGGGAAGGTTTGGGGAAGGGAGGGTGAGGATGACAGTGGGGTCTCAGGGAGGCTCACATCACACTAGCAGGAACTCAGAGGTCGTAAGAATTTCCCCGCAGAGACGCTGCTGCAGGGGGATCGGGTCTGTGATACGAGGACTTTTTCCCCCCCCTAACATTGTGTTTCACACATGATTTCCTCAAACCAGTGAGCTGTACTGTGGGATTTTGTTCTTAGACATAGAACGCTTGAGAGAGATAGATCATTTCAAGATTCTTTATTTGACACATACATATTGAAGTGCATCCTGATTTATTCAAATTAAAATGAAAATTAACAAACAGATTAGAAGTTAAAGAAACGTCACAAGAGACTAAATCTAGAAAGTAAATGTAGAAAATTAGTCACAAAAACCACTAATGGGACCATGAGTCTTAGCAGCAAGTTGAGCAAAAGAGACTGTCCCTGTAATTATGGAATAGAAGTTGTCCTGGATCATGAACTACTGCTAAATACTGTAAATCAGAGGTTTTTAATTAGTGGCCCCCTGGTGGTCCGCAGCAGAATTGCAGATAGTGTGTGACATGTAATACAGTTTCACTATTTAAATCACTTTTTAAAAATAATTTAATTTTATTTGTTTTTCAAAACATTTCCAGATGCAGATTTACCTTCAAAAATTACTAAATAGTTAAAGTTATAATAGTATAATAATAATAGTATTTTTAAATAATAGTAGTTTTCTCAGTCAGTCATTATCAGAAACGCTTAATCCCTATCGGGGTCACGGCGGGACACGACCGGAGCCTATCCTGGTACTACAGGCACGAGGCGTGAACCAACCCTGGACAGGTCCAACACACCGCCGGGCGCATGGTGATTTTGTTCACTTCGTTTGAATTAATTGTTAACGAATAATCATTAAGCGGGCCAATCGCAACTTCTTTCTTCAACTTTGACTTGCTTCCGCAAGTTTATTACAACAAAAGGCCTAAAAACACCTCAATACAATTTTTAAGAAAAGCTGCCACAAATTCAGACATTTTAAACCGCAACAATCTCAAAAAAAGGCCTGTGAAATTCTGGAGACAGAACCAGGTGAAAACATGGTGTAAATATATAGCTGTACTATTGCCACATCTGTTCAGTACTCTTCAAAACACATTCTACACACTCTCTACTAGGGCTGGGTTCAAAAAATCAATTCACCGATCAATATCGATTCTCGTTCGAAAAATACGATATCGATTCAAAAATTTGCGGATCAATCTTTTCCTGCGGCTATGCACTACTTCTCGCGACCGCGCAAGGAGAGCTATAAAAACGCGAGACCGGCGAAACCGGAACCAAATAGAACCATGGCTGAAGCTGCTCCGCTCAAATCACCGTCTGGCCTAAATGCCGATGTTTGGCAACACTTCGTTTTAAAACAAGTTATTTTATAACCAAGCAAAACTAGTATTGACGCAAAGAAATCTCTAAATAAATAGATATCGAATCGAATCAAGGATTGAATCGGATCATGACCTTGTGAATTGGAATCGAATCGATTCAGGAAATCAGCAACGATACCCAGCCCTACTCTCTACTCCTCAGCAATGAGACTAACGAAGCTGCATTAAAACACGGTAGCTTTAAAAGCATTTCAAAAGAAATGGCAGTGTATCAAGGCAAAACACATATTCATTGCATTACAGTACAATCTTGGCAGCTGTCAAATGAGTCAGAGGATGGAGGTGTGAACACACCTTAACACAGCACACACTGCACCACAATGAAAAGTGATCTCTGCATTTGGCAAGAGCAGCACCCAAAGAGCACTGCTTGTGGACAGTACCTTACTCATTAGTACCTCAGTGGTACCTTTATCAGTCCTGTATTCGAACCTGCGACTTTCTGATCATGGGGCGAACACCCTACCGTTATGCCACCAACTGCCCCTTGGTGAAGATGCAAGGAAGAATCCATGACCGTGAAACAACTCGTCTGTAGTAGCTTGTAGTTTGAAAAGCTCTCGTTTAAAAGTAGCCTCCCCAACCCTGCATTTAATCTCACCAGCACCAAGAGGCAATTGGGCGCAAACAGAAACTGCTCTGAAACCCATGAGAAACTGATCTCTCAAAGTGTTTAAAAAAGTATTAGGACAGGCCTAAATAGATTCCGGTTCCCTCTAATGACCCTTTCTCGGGACGTCCCTCAGATTGATGGATATCGCAGGGCTTTTGCCCAGGTGGCTCGTAGAAGGCGCGAATGCTATACATCATCATATCTTCCCCCTCTGGCCGAGTGCCCCAGGAAGGAGCAATGACGTAACCTTTCCCAAGGGGAGGGCACCGCTCGTTTTCCAGCAAGGCAGTGTCAGGAGCCACCTGTAGGGCGGCGCCGTGCTGCCTGAGTCTGCTTTTCCGCGAACAGCAGCAGCAGCAGCAGCAGCATCGTCCCAGGTGTAGAACCCTCAGCGTAATTAAGGCAGGATCTGCCAGGACTTCTGCTCTGGGGTCGTTCATCAAGCCGATCGCCCCCAAGATTAATGTGGCCTTACTGCAGCGCCGCAATGGATTGCTGCCACTTGCTGAGATCATTAGTTGCCCGCCTGCCCGCTTGCCCCCACCTCCCGCTTGCCCACTCGCCCGCCGCTGCTGCAGAGGATAGCAGAGATTTGCAGCTTTGCATACTAAATGAACAGTCCATCATTGGCTAATTAAGGGATTATTGGAGACACTTGTGTCCAGTCCCCTGGACGGTAAACCATAACTGAAGGGCAAAAGAGATGGATTAGCTCCACCTGCTCGAGTATAAAAGTAGTGGAAACTGCTGACAAAGGTGGAGAAAAAATAATGGGTATTAACATCATAGAAAGCTTAAATCTCACAAGGACCGGTCGCGATGATTAATTTTCAAACCCGGAGGAGCGGCGATAGCAAAGAAACTAATCTAAGAGAAAACTAATCTAAAAAGTAACAATATTTAGAAAGCATGTTGTTGCTTTACTAGTAAATAGAACATGTACCAATATAATCAGTCCCTCCAGGAGATCGCAACCAGCTTTTTTTGAGATTTTTTTTAGTTTTGTTGCGGCTTAAAATTTTAAAATTTGGGGGCAGCTTTTCTACTAAATTGTGTTGAAAGCTGCAGTCTGTTTTGGTTTTTTTCATTGTAATAAAGTTGTGGGAGCAAGTCAAAATTGCGGAAAGACGTTGCGATTTTCCCTCTTTATAATTATTTGATAATTCATTAAAATGAAGGGAACAAAACCACTGTGTGCTCTGCGGTGTGTTGGCGCACGCCTATGGTGTATTATTCCTTCATTCGTTTTTCACAATAAAATCGAAAATGAAAAAATGATATAGAATGGTACAGACATGACCAATATGGAGAACCTCAAGAAAAGTAATAGCACAGTTCTTCCTAAATGAGATGCCCCCTTGTGGACAATAAGAGGGAAGGACAACCTTAAATCCCACAGAGAAGCACCATTCACTGGTCCAGAATTCGGCTTGACCAATTGGGAAAAGCCCTGAGGGTTGAGACATGCCGTTACAGATCCAGCCTCGGCCTTGGTAAGCTTTGCATCATCCTAGAGGTTTCCGAGCGGTGACGTGAAATGTCTGTTTGAAATGGCGGAGATCTCGATGCCGGGGCAATTGAGGTACGTGGGCTAATTAGCATTCATGAGCACGGGCCCGATATCTCTTGAGGCGCTCGGCGGCAACGTATGTCACGTTTGTTACCGTCGCAGGAGACGGCGCTTAAGAAGGAAACATCGTCACAAGAACTGGGGCGACATTTTTTGGTTGCAGATCAAGCCGAGCCGAGCGAATGGTGTAGGAATTCAGACATGGCCGCTCGTTGTGAAAGAGTGTACGGAAGGAAAAGAGGGAAAGAAGCTCTACTGACTGTGAGCCTCCCAGTGTATGAGGCTTGTTTTTCATTGACTGTGTCAGGAATCAAGAGAGCTAATCCCTCTGAGACTTCAGATGAAAGTTTCAAAAGAAATAATGAAAGGCACGCCGCCCGAGGGCGCGTATCGGGGTGAACATACAGCCGAGCGGGAGAGTGAGCCGCAGCCGCGCACGACGAGCATGCAGCCAGTGAAGAACACAACCATATTTCTTGCTCAGCCTCCACCCCAACCCCCCCCACCCTGGTCCGACTAAAAATACATAAAAATTCAACGTCTTCCCCTCCAGACAGAAACAGAAAAAAGGGAAGTGTAAACCCACATCAAAATATCAGGTTATTGAGAAGGCAACCAAATCCTTTCCACATTTGGGATGTGCACTCGTTGACTAGAACCTCTAAACTGGGCTGTATGAAGATTAAAAAAGAAGGGAACGTTACTCATCCAAATGGGATTACCTAAAAATGTTTACTTCACTGACTTGGAACAATGTGAGATTTGACAAACGTGTGCGGTGGATTCTCCGCTTCATAATCTATTGCTGCCGTCCGACGCTGCATGCATCGCCACGTGAAAATGCACGGTGCATGAGTGTTGAAAGGTTATTTTGTATTAAAATTAATAAATGACATTTATTGCACGGATTCAAAGAATTCCCGCTGTTGCCTTCCGATTGGCTGTCATGGTACTAATTGGATGAGGCTAAAAGCATAAAACGTTGCTGCTGGGGCTCAGTGATTTTGACAGATTAGGTAAGCTAGTGTGTGTGTGTATTTTATGAAGCATGTGTAACAGCATCATTAATTTGTGCAATCCATAAGTGGCCTATATATGTAGACACAGAAAAGGAAAAGACAACATTATCCTTATTTTTTCCATCTTTACGCATTATTATAGCACTCAATCTCACATTAAAATGCTCACATCTTCTCAGATTTTCCCATGCGACACTACAAGGTGACCTTGCATTGCAACTAGGTTTGGATACCGAGGTTAGTACTTTTAAAGGTGCCGACTGATTGATGTTGGTACTACCGGGTATCGGTTCACGTCAATTCAAGTGGGTCGAAATTTCGGTACATTCGCGCACACATCAGCAGCAGCACACGCAAGCTGAGCGGGACATACGTTTTAAATGTTGAAAGGTTTAAATTAATCAACAGTTACCTCAGCGTATCAATGCAATTTACATTTACAGCAGCAATAGGATAGAAATAGATATTTTCTGCTGTTAAAATTCCATTGGCTATTTAAGCTATAGTGTTAGTTTTGTTTAACCGTGACAACAGTTGCCAGGGGAAGAACGCGCATGCTTGGAGAAACTGCCCATTAATCTGAAAATATGGCAACAAGCTGAAAGCATTCGACTGCGTGACTGCACTTTACTAAAATCAACGCAGATATCAAGACGTAAGATTAGCCACACAAAATGCAGAACTGTGGCTAGCAAAACGTTGAATTTGAGGAAACTCGTTAAACATAAAATATATGAGCGCCACAGTTAGCGCATGTGTTCACCAAAGTTTTTGCACCTATTTTTAATACAAACCCTATGAGCTTCAGCGTTCAGAGCGCTAAGTGCCTTCATGACTCTAAGAAGCACGTTACAATGTTTACGTGAAATAGAAACGAACGCTTTTCGTAACTTAGCAACAACAAGCGCAGAGGAAGCGCTCTGAAAGTGAGGTTTTGACCGCTCTCAGCACAAAAAATGTGGACACAGACTCTTAACACGACAGCCGCAACTACAGCGGCTGCACCGACAATCACCCCTGCAGCCAGCATCCACATCGAGAACGTCGAATCTATGCCGTCGACAAAAGTTCTACTGCTGCTTTAGGTAATTAGTGATCTATTTACATTGTAGTTGTTACATAAAAAATGTTCGAAATTAATTTGGGGCTTATTTATTATTAGTGTATTTTTATAATGATACAAAGCAGGTATTACAGATTCAGAGCAAGGTACCAAAATTAAGTACAGTTGAGTATCGGTACCGAACACCAGGTACCAGTACTGATATTGGTTCAGATGTGAAAGGTACCCAACCCTTATACCAACATACATATATTTTCAGCTGTCCGTCTGGAAGCAGCATGTAAACAGTGTTACACAGCAACATGCAGCTGGTGTGTAGATGTAGTGAAGTGTGTGAAGCCTGCGAGTAGAAGAACGTGAACAAAATTCACGCCCCGGGCAGTGTTTTTTATGAAAAGCAATTTAACGGTAAAACATGCTCACTAAACCAAACCCAAGTCTAAAAAATGTTTATGGTTTTAAGACATAATTGTAAAACGCAAGGCTAAATCTGACACTTCTATTTAATCTAAACTAACCTTTGAAACATGATAAAACAATGGTATTCGAACATGGCAGCTCGGAGTTCCCTGAGGAGAACTATTAGAAGCAAGCATAAAAACAAGCAAAGGGCAGGTGCAAATTTATGCATACACATGTTTGTGTTAGGTGTTTATGCAACTGCCTATGCAAATACACTCAGCAATACCATGCTAATATAAAAAAGTCTAAGTACTGTATATAAGTTGAGATCCTCATATTTATATTTATAACATAAATAAAATATTTTTACTTTCTTAGGGCCGAAATACACTTAACGCTCAGAACGCTTACGCGCAGGCATCATGGCTGCCACGCATCCTAAGCGTTCATTTGATGCATCTGCTGAACACGTTGTCAGAAATTACCGTGCCGCGTGCACGAGTTGCAGTAGCAGCAAAAATTGGGGTGGCAGTGTGTTCAAGTTTTGGTACGTGACGTCAGCATCGTTGTTTACTATCAACAAGGTTGAACGGTTTTGCCGTCGTTTTTTGGACCTTCATAACATCTGAATGCAAATAATTTTTGTCTTTAAAAATTAATCTTGCTTCCCTCAATTCTGTCACTTAACGGTGGACTGGACACTTTTATAGTGTATTACTACCACCTGTTGGAATCCTCAAGATTAATAAAAAGTTTGTGCGCAAGTACAGTCAATACAACGCTTGTGTAGATGCAGAGTCCGCACGTGTTCTCGTCACTCGGCATTAAGTATATGCCAGCCGGTAGTGCTTATGTATGTTATGTTACTGAAAAAACTGATCAAAACGAGCCTTTTATGGCAAACACAACTCAAAAACGTTTAATAATGAGTTCATAAATCTTGATAAATAAAGACAGCAGAACTGATGATCTAATATAATAATGAGTAATATTCTAAATACAGGTAGCAATCCTGCTGTCAGCAAGACTGGAATTGTGCTTCATAATCACATGGTCACCAAAAGTTCAGGTCTGTGATCATACGGCTGTATTCCAAAAGAAGCATGGAACAATGAAGAATGTTTCATTAAAGTGTCAACAAAATAATAAAAAACAACAGAACAGCCCCATGTTCATTACCCTTAAACGTTCAGGTCTCCCAAAATATAATCCTAATGTTTATTTTATGTTCCAATGCCAAACACTGAAAATCTTCCTTTTCTGCAGAACATTGCCAGAGTCCCTGCAGCAGCATTAGCCAAAAAACACTTCAGCGTCTATCAATGGAGCATGACCAGTTTGACTTTTATCCTCTTTGAACTCCAGCAGATCATCAGAAACTTTCCGCTTGGGCATATCGGTGCTCTCATTGTGAGAGGAACTCATCTGGCCCTTTGTGCTGTTCGACTCTCTGCACAGATGTCCGGTCTTAACCGGCTTTATGAAGCCACGTCCTCTGAGAACAAAGATGTGAAATTCGGGCCGTGTTTATACAGCGGGCAGTTCTGCTTCTAAAATCTGACTGGCTGACTCACATTTGAAAGCCGGGGTTAAATACTCCATATTTGCACAGCTGTGACACAGTAGAAATCTATACTAATGCATCAAGAATGCAGGAAACCCAGTTACTGTCCTATACTAACGTCCTATCATTATACTGCCTCTAGTAATACTAATCCATTATTCTCCGTCACTACACTACCATCGCCATCAGAATCTTCACCACTATTACCACAGACATGCTATCCTATTACTACAATAAATAGATCATCTGACATTATAATCTAACTGGTGTTAATGAAACATTTTTCGTTGTTCCACGCTTCTTTTGGAATATAAACATATGATCACAAACCTGAACTGCAGTCTTGCTGATACTACTACCACTATACTACACCACCACTAACACCACAGCAACTATACTACCACTGTTATTACCGCTACCACTTTAATACTTCTACTTCAACCGCTAATTTCCATCACTGCATCTCCGTCAGTACTAACACAACCACTAGTCTGTCAAAATACTGTGACTACATCCTACAAACACCTCCTACATTACTACAGATACACACTATACTTCTACCATGAAAATACTTACTACCAATACTTAAGACCGCCGCCATCGCAATACTACCACCACAACCAGCTCTACTGGTAAGAGACGGATATTATCAATTTATCGGCATAACGGTAGGGTGTTCGCCCTGTGATCAGAGGGTCACAGGTTCAAATCCAGGACCACTGAGGTACTCATGACCAAGGTAACGTTCCAAAACACACTGCTCCCCGGGCGCTGCCCTTGTTAGCTGCCCACTGCTCCTTCACGGATGGGTCAAATGCACAGGTCACATTTGGTTGTGGTGCACAGTGTGATGTGATGTGCTGTGGTGTGTTCCCAATGACAAATATGACTCTCCACAGCAAAACCAGTCGCTTGTTGCAAATGTTCAAAATTATGTTTTCATGAAAGGGAATAAATCAACCTTCAAAACAATACCTATATGCAATGAATCCGACGACATATGACTGAGATATCAACATTCAAAGGAGTCGGGTTTCTCCTGTCACGCCAAGTGAGAAACGGAGAAATCTGCCGTCGAAGTTCACTATCGACGTAGCACTCACAGACGCTTGGTGCGGTCGCGGCTACGTTTGCATTTACGGTTGTCTACGCTGCATTCTCAGACTAGTCAACCAGTGGATTTAGCGTAAATATTGAAGTAGAGCGGTCAAAACAGAAACTTTTAACATTCTGCTAGAATTGAATTCCTCACCTCAAGAAAGTCACGTTTTTAGGATGGAAAGGGTGTTTTTCAGCCAAATTTATTCACAACAGTACAGTATAGACCTTCCACTGTTTCAAAACACTAAAAACAAAAAATCCAAAATTTTACCCCACACAACATAAATGATCGCTTTTCTCAGAAACCTCCATTGCGACAAGTGACTGGTTTTGCTGTGCAGAGTCACAAATAATCACTCACTTTCACTTTCACGACAAATATACTAATGTAATTTGTAGTGATCACACCACTACTGCTACACTACAATTGCTGCACTATTATTATTATTATTATTATTATTATTATTACACCTCCACCAACACCATCAATGTTCATGTTCATCCTTTGTGTCTACATTTTGTAAGCAGAATAATATAATTACTGTTAATGCATACAAACGTGAGTTAGTCTTATTCATAGCAGGGGGTTTGGTTTCGAGAACATTTAGTTCCCTTTCTCTTTATTGCTCTGATGTAACCTTCAGAAAGATTCTGCCACATAAACCACATCGTCCTGGTCGTGGTCAGCACAGAGAAGAGTGTAGCAGGGAGACAATGCTCACTCTGTCAGTCTGTTTCTTTTGCTGTGCACTTTGAGCATCACAGCGAATCACTGAGTCGACACTCACACCCAGTGGTCAGTAGAGACGTCGAACAGCAGCAGGGCACATGAAGGGGCGAATGTATGATTACTCGTCAGATTGCATCAGTTGGTTTACACTTGTATCACCCCTGCTGTGACATAAGCTTGAGGATTGGAATAAATCTTTAATACGGAGTAGAAACGGGGGCGTTCGTTAGCGTAAGGGTACAAAAATCCCATAAATAAAACAATGTGAAGCTGTCTTCTCTCTCCTGAGCTGAATATATTAGGAGGCTCTGTCCAGATAAGACGGGGCGGCCTCTTCCTGTCAAGCACAAGCCACGTAGACGTTGCAACAGAGGGATCCAATACATTTTAGTAACATTTGCAGCCAAAAGCTTGTGTTGTCTAAAAGCATTCAAGCAGCAAGATCTTCACATGGTCCTTCTGTGGCTCTTATACGACGTCTAATCTAGCACGGAGAGAGCTTCCACGCACAGCTCCGCTGACAAGCGAATACGATTCATAATGTAATGCCTTCCCCATGCACACAGCTGCTGTTCCGGCGTCAGGCTGCTGCGCATTTCAAATCTCATTTTTCAGCGTCGAGCGGAGGCACGAAAAGTGAGAGAAAGGAGCCTGGCAGACGAGAGGAAGGCACAGGAAGCATCCCACAAGTCCGCACCAAGGTCACGCTGTTGAATTTCGACAAAACCTGAGAGGAACCTGCCTAAGCATAACGCATTCCGGCCACGTAGCCGGGACGCAAAGCAACACAAGCAATATCGTTCTTTCACGAGGCTCTCAGCTGTCCAATTAGCCTTATCTCTCCTTTGCAAGAAGGGAAATGTGTCATTTTTAAAAAGAAATGTGCCAGAAAGGCGGGCGACGCCTCTCTCCCCTGAGCCACGCACAGAATGCATTACCTATTTAATATAACTAATTATGTAATGATTTCCATGCGCCGCTCATGCCGCCCCTGTTTTATGGGGCAGAAGGAGTTCTCAAAGTGATAAATGAAGATTTCAATTAGAGATGGCTTTTATGAATAAAAATCACCCTCGCCGTGTCACAGTGACTCAATTCACAGGTGTGTCCCAAATTTCACCTTAATTAAACCCTGCACTTATTCTCCAAAGGGCTCTGTGTGTGTGTGTTTTTTTTCCCCAAACCTGCTCACATCCGTCGGAACCCGTTTTAGCTCGCCATTGTGCCGGCCGACCGCCTCTTGTCCTTAATAACAAAGAAGCTGAAGACGAGTACACTGTATAGAGCTGCCGTATTCAAATTTCTCTTCTGTCTCTTCTACCCAGCCTTTGAAAGGAGATCTTACATACAAGGACACATAAAGGATAATGCTGTTATGTTTCAACGCCAGACTCCCTCAGGCGGCAGCAGGGCTCGCGTCGGAAGCGTGTAAATCATGCAGCCGGAGCGCCGTCAGCTGCGATGACACCTCCCATAAACACTGCTGACCAGTGGCCGTGGATGTCTATTTCTTCATCAGCATGCCACACTCAAGAAAAAATGCCCGTATTGGCAAAGCCAGATAGCTGCATGTGACAAATACACTCCACCACCCTAATGGAAAGAGAAGACGCAACGAGAATCTAGAAGTGATCACCGCAAGGTAACATTGGTGTTGATAAAAATACACAAACCTCAGTTCTCTAACCAGTGCGAGTACGTTCCATGTCTTAAATTTACAGATTTGCAAAAATTGCCCTTGTAAAACAGGCCCAAATTTCACATCAGGGACAGAGAACAATCCAGAAATATGAAACAATGGCCATTGGAAGGCAGAAAATGAACATACTAGAGCAATGCTCTTTAAATGCAGGAAGTCAAGGGTGTGACAAATTCAAACTCTGAGTCGGATCTAGTGACTGTGAAGACCTGGATCGTCTGGAGAGGAGGAAGAAATTCTGGATTTAGCTTCATTCATTCATAATCTGAATGGTTGAAGGGACCTGAGACTATCCCGGAACTGCAGGTGAGAGGCGGGGACCAACGCTGGGCTGGCACCTACAAACCGCACAGACTCACAGAAACACACTCACATATGGGGCCAATTTAGAGTCACCAATCAACCTATAATGCATGGTTTTTGGATTGTGGGAGGAAGCAATGAGGCAACAGTCAGGCAATGAGGCGACAGTGCCACCATGCCACGCTGGATTTGGGTTGAAATCTTACAAATACATGCAATTGGCCGTATTTTGCACAATCAGCCCTGTGTAAATAAAGTAAAATGCACCTCCATACAATAACTGACTGAATATAAGTTTGAGCTGCTGAAATCAGGCAAACACTGTAGGAGTGTTATGGCCAAAACAGAGACACTGGAGAGGGGCTTCTATCCTAACCACATTCTACCTGTTTAATATAACCCAAAGTCATGTGAACGTTTTCTACTTTCAGACTTTTTTGCGTATGATGTCCATTTCACATATGATTTTTTAAAACTATCTTTTATAGCACAGATCTTTATTTAGCATATTATTATAGTAGACCTAGAGGCAGCAGTATATTAGTAGAGGCGGTAGTGGAAGTGGAATATTGTTTTATTGTTTTATTTGGATTCCCATTAGCTTCCACAGCAGTGGTCGCTAGTCTTCCTGGGGTCCATAAAATCAAAAAACAAAATACAATATATCAATGCAAAAGTTGAAATTCATAAATCCACTATAACTGTAAAGACAGCAATATCACAGCTGTCATAAAGACACATTTATATGGACAATGCAAAATTACCAAAAAACCTTTCATTACTCATACAATTATAAAGGTTAAAAATAAAATAAATAAATAAATAGTACTTTCACTCCAATAATCTCTCTTTTATTATTTTTCTAAAAGAAGAATGACTTTGAACTTCCCTGACACTGGATGGGAGTAAATTCCACTCTATAGCCCTTCTGTATATAATAGTTTTCTTCATAAAATTACATCTTGGGCTCGGAATTATAACCATGCTGTTACTAACTTGGCGTGTCACATGCTACTTGGCGTGTGTATTGATGACGTTGGTGTGGTAGAGTGATATTAACAGCATAGTGGAATAATACTTGTTGAATAATACTACCAGTATGGTCTTCAAAAGTTAGTGTACGTTAGTAATCACCACAAGGCGAGACGTGATGACAAAACACGCAAACCTCAATGTATTTATTTGACCAAATCTTGCCTAATCAACCGATCACAATCAAGAATTATATTTCCTACAACATCCATTTCACGGTGAGGCTACAGCTTGCTATCGTGCAGCTGCGTCTCGTTTTAGCAAAGACATCAGTTCTGAAGCTGCACAAGGTCCTGGTGATAAATTCTAAGACTGTACACATACCAAGAATTGCTTACTAAACCAGTTTGGCCATGTTGCAGCTCTGCCTTGTCATCACATGATTTTGCTGTAAAGTAATTGCTTGTGGGAAATCATCCCTTATGCAACATGAATACATGGCATGGCACTGCAAAATATTCCAAGTTTGTAATATATCAAAATGTGAGTATAATTTACTGTCACGGCCGTGCTCCCGCGATCTCAGATATGCTCCCTAGAGGTCGACTTTCGTTGGCTGTCCTCATTTATGTTCGTCTTCCCAGTGTGAAACGTCTGGGTCTCTACGTACTTAAGCCCGACTCCTCCCTGAGTGTTTTTGTTGCATCTGTTGGCCTTTGCGAAGCTGCTTTGTCTTTAATTCTGTTTTTGATGATTATAAGCGAGTGCACACAGTGCACCACAACCAAATCTGACCTCCACATTTGAACCATCCGTGAAGGAGCAGCGGGCAACTTTTTTGACAGCAACTGGGGAGCAGTGCTTGAGGACGGGACTTTGCTGATATGTACCTCAGTGGTGCCTTTACTGTTCTGGGATTTAAACCAACGACCCTCCGATCACAGGGTCAACTCCCAAACCGTTACGCTATTATCAAACATTAAATCCAACACTTGCATCCTGTTTCGTCCTGCTGCAACTTCAATCGTTATGACAAAAATGAAAAATTTACAATGTATTATCCTTTCAATATATGAAACATTACATAGAAATACCTAATTTTGGGAAATAGCCCAGTAGCTTAAATCAATAATGGCCTATTTTTGCAGTAGCTTCTCATTTGTTAAAGCTATTTTTAAAACACTGTAGCTTTAGGGCCATGGACGTTTCTCTGGGTAAGAGCGTCTGCTAAATGCTATAAATGTTAAACAGTAAGTATCTTATATTTACCATTTAAAAATAGCTTCTCCAACATTTAAATTATATTGATAGTTATCTTTAAAAATATTTGCTGAAAGGTCTCCTGTAGAACCTATAAAATCACGTAGATTAACACCGGAACATTTATTTTCCAACAGAACTGCTGCATGTGCATGTTTTATGGTCAGTCTAACCTCCAGATCAGCTACTAATTAAAGTGTTCAGACCCTGGCGAGAAGGCTGCTGAACCAATCACGTCTCTTAATTAGTTAAAATTAGATTTTGAACACACCATAGAGCTGGGCACGGAGGTTACAGCTGCATTGTGCTTGTGAAGCGTCAGCTGTGAAGCACGAACTACGTCTGATGAGAATCTAATTATACTGCATATTCCACCCAACATTCACACAAGAGCCAATTAACTAGTTTTCATGATTACGCTTGGATTAGGACTCGCTACATTAGATACAGGTCAACTTTATAATGGCTGTTGTGACTGGCATTAGATTCTGGGTTACAGGGGAGGAGGAAACACATTCAAGCGGCACGTTCTGGTTTCTCAGTTGTCAGGGACAAGTCAGTGTGTCTGTGACTCTCAGGACTAATGGTGATGTTTGCAATATGTAAGTTATGTGCCCAATAATTTGCAAATTAGCGCAGTGCACAGTGACGCAGGGGTTAGCACTGCCACCTTACAGCGAGAAGGTCTTGGGTTCGATCCCCGGGGTCGGCCGCAGGATCTTTTTGCATGCTCTCTCCGTGTTCGCATTGGTTTCCACTCACAGTCCAAAGGCATGCGGTGTGTTGGCACCTGCCCAGGATTGGTCTACAGCTTGCGCCCGTAAGTTCCCGGGATAGGCTCCGGTTCCTCGGGTCACTCCGAGCAGCTAAGGGCGACGATATACTTCACGCTATGTGACGCGTACTTTTGGGCACGTTGCTGCTATGCAAGCTTTGTACTGACTATACTTACGCACATACTTTTTGTTCATCTTGAGGATTCCAACAGGTGGCAGTGATACACTGTTAAAGCGTCCAGCCCGCCGTTAAGTGACAGAAGAAGAGGAAGAAGTAGAAAGCGGCAGTGTGAGAAAACATTTGCCAGTTTTGCTGTGAAATGAGGGAAGAAAGATGTTGAAGATAAAAATTATTTGCATTCGGATGTTACGAAGGTGCAAAAAAGACAGCAAAACCGTTCAGCCATGTTGATAGTAAACAACGATGCTGACGTCACGTACCAAAACACACTGCCACCCCAATTTTTGCTGGTACTGCAAGTCGCGCATGTGTCGCGTTAATTTCTGACGACGTGCTCAGCGGACGCATCAAAAGAACGCTGAGAATGTGTGGCAGCCATGATGCGTGCGTATAAGCGTTCTGAGCGTTAAGTGTATTTCAGCCCTTAGCGGTTAGAGAAAATTATGCGAGTGCTAAATAATAAAATCAATGGAGTAGTCGAACGCCACGTCATAATTTAGCTCTGCGTTCCAAAGCGTGTCCGATGGCTTGTTAAGTGGCACCAAGTCTCAGGTCTAAGTAAAAGAGATTCATTATTTTCCTCTTCCCTACCATTTGATCTCAAGTACATAGTTTAATAACTTTTCCATAAAAATAAATGAGATGGGGATTGTGTTGGCAGTGGCCCCCTCTCTATTCCCTGCAGGGGACCGGGGACAAAATATAAAAAAGCAGGAAAAAACGCTTATGATTAATAATTCATAGCCTCTATTTGATCCCCATCACAGCTGAACCGCTTTTCCTCCAGCCTCATCCTCGTCGGCTCTTAAAATGATGGTCTCCCGAGCCCTGAACGTTTCTGCTTTCCTGTAAATTAACACATTAATATTGTCTCGCTTTTTCGCATCCCCCTCCGACAAAAAAAAGGAGCGTATCGTATCTGACGCTGGCGTGTTGTCGAGAGCGAGAAAATGGGAAAAACAGCGAAGTGAAATATCGACTTCGGATTCCATATCGTCTGGCGCCGTCTTCGTATGCTAAAGTGCTCTCACAGGTGCGGAAAAGCTGTACGGAATCCACAGATTCATGCAAGGCCTGAGCGTCTCTTTCTCTCTCTTTTTCTTTCTTTCTTTCTCTCCTCCGCAAGGCGCTCTCTCCAGAGGTTCGAGGGCAACGCTGGCGTCTCCACTCACACTTCTCAAGAGGCTGCGATCCAGAAACTAAAAGGTTATCCGATATACAAGCCGGGAATGAAAAGCAAAGTTACATTACACGACGAGTGCGGCGAACGTTGCAACCTTCACTCTTTCGTCGCCTTCCTTTTTGTCAAAGTGCGATCAGCAGCGGCGACCGCGAACCCCGACAGCGCTTTGTAAAAAACGTAAAAAGTCAAAAATGCCAGGAGTAGTGCGAATCACATGCTTATAGATGGAGCAAACGTGAGTCAAGGTTAGCCAACTTTTGCCCAAAAAAATTCATAAAGAGCCAAAAGATTTAAAATACGTTTGAGAAAGTAAGTTTGCAGCAAAAAGGATGAGAAAAGCTTGTTCTCTTTAACGGTATAGGTGTAAATCAAATCAAATTTTAGATGACAAATTTACTTTGACTTTGACTAAATATATTCTTCAGCAAATTGTCATATTAAAATAACAATATTCTACAACTGTAGAATAGTAAACGAATTCATTAAGCCAACTTTACACAAACATGTGGGTGATAAAATTTGCATGCACATCGTACAGCAATCGCACCCGTTAATTCTGATGAGTTCGGCAGGCTTTTTGGATGAAGTAGCTAACTTCATTACTTAAGTGAAAGTACAGAGACCACTACTCAAATGTTACTCCAATACAAGTGAAAGTCGTACAGTCAGGTTTTTACTCAAGTTAAAATACTTGTTTAAAAAAATACTTAAGTATTACGAGTACATCTTCTTTCACCACATTGTTACATTGTTACCACAACACTTACAATAGCTAATGCCTCTGACTAGCTTGTAGAAGCTGTAGAATAAGGAGCTGGTAGAACATTACAGAATGAAACACAACCCAAACTGACAAAGAAAACCAGTCATTAGTTTATTTTTAAATGAATTTTAAAAGACACTACACACCTCCACAAAACAGTATGGTAGTGTTCTGACACAGCTCTGGCAGCGCGTGCACACATACATATGTAGACAGATAGACAGATAGAGACATAGATAGACAGATAGATAGACAGATAGATAGACAGATAGACAGATAGATAGATAGATAGATAGATAGATAGATAGATAGATAGATAGATAGATAGATAGATAGATAGATAGACAGACAGAGACATTGGTAGATAGATAGACAGATAGACAGACAGAGAGACACATAGATAGACAGATAAATAGAGACATCGATAGATAGATAGACAGACAGACAGATAGAGACATTGATAGATAGATAGATAGATAGATAGATAGATAGATAGATAGATAGATAGATAGATAGAGACATTGATTGATAGATAGACAGACAGACAGATAGAGACATTGGTAGATAGATAGATAGATAGATAGATAGATAGATAGATAGATAGATAGATAGATAGATAGATAGACAGACAGACAGACAGACAGACAGACAGACAGAGACATTGGTAGACAGACAGACAGAGACATTGGTAGACAGATAGATAGAGACATTGATAGATAGATAGACAGACAGATAAACAGACAGACAGACATAGACAGACACAGATAGACAGATACATAGAGACATCGATAGATAGATAGACAGACAGATAGAGACATTGGTAGATAGATAGATAGATAGATAGATAGATAGATAGATAGATAGATAGATAGATAGATAGATAGATAGATACATAGATAGATAGAGAACAGATGTTAATCAGGAGGACAGTGTAATAGCTGTAAATGCAGCCTGTTCACAACATAAAATCAACATTCCAACCTGCTTAAAACCCAGCTCTTCACCTCTAGCTTCATGACCTTCCAACAGCAACAGTGTTTTAATCCAGACAGAAAACGGCAGAACTGTCTGAACCTGGTTTTATAGTTCCAGTCTACAGGCGTGACGTAACTCTACTGACTACTGAGGGAGTGTCACCTGCTAAAGAAAACAAAACGTTTCAGAAAAGGGGGAATAACATCCACTTTATCCACAGATTTGAAAGTAACAAGTAACGAGAAACTTGATAGAAATGACATTACTCAAGTAAATGTACTTCATTACCGTCCACCTCTGCTTTTTGGGAATCAAGGTTTTGGACGGAAATTATGTCCAATGGCAAAAAAATTAAATTAATTTAAATACACTTGTAATCGGCACATTTTCCCCTGACCTTCAACTTGGCCGTCAACCGGATTACGTCTGCCCTGAACATCTGAGGTTGCCTGTGTAGAGAAAAGGTAAAAAAGGAAAAAAAATACATGAAAAGCTTCTCTCAGACTCGTCCGGACTTTAAGATAAGAGGGCAGGGCGGTTTGATGGCAGCGGATAGATACTCCGTTTCTCCAATTTCGCATGATCAAAGGTGTGAAATGTATTACACATTCCTATTATGTATGGATTCAGATAGGGAAAGGTTTGTAGCATTCAAATTGCATAGATACGTTACAGCGCACAGGGCACAAAAAAGCGCTGGCAGAAGGAGAAGAAGAAGACCAAGAAGAAGGGGGTTGCGGGACAGAGCCGGATGGGGGGGAGGGGTATGTGGTGTAATGATCTCTTCAAACGCTACTGTATTGAGTCTGCAGCAGCAAAAAGAAAACGGCTGCGAGGGGTCGCCACGTTATTTGTATTCTGGGCATGAAGATGCCACACTCACAGGTTCGGGGCTGAAAATCAAACATTGTGAGCTGGATTCCAAATAGTCAAGACCGCCCTAGTGTCAGCGTTTAGCACCGTCAGGGGGTAGCCAACTACAGTTAGTGACGTTAGTATCCTAACTACGGAGACAGACAGACAGACAGGCAGAAAGAGAGAGACATTGGTAGATAGATAGGTAGACAGATCAACAGACAGACAGACACATAGATAGACAGATAGATAGAGACATTGATAGATAGACAGACAGATAAACAGACAGACAGACACAGACAGACACAGATAGACAGATACAT
Source organism: Distichodus sexfasciatus (assembly GCA_032718565.1). Lineage (NCBI taxonomy): Eukaryota > Metazoa > Chordata > Actinopteri > Characiformes > Distichodontidae > Distichodus > Distichodus sexfasciatus. The sequence goes on from JAVGVS010000040.1 coordinate 2,576,252, forward strand.
AGAGACATCGATAGATAGATAGAAAGACAGACAGACAGAGACATTGGTAGATAGATAGATAGATAGATAGATAGATAGATAGATAGATAGATAGATAGATAGATAGATAGATAGATAGATAGATAGATAAACAGACAGATAGATAGACAGACAGACACACACATTGGTAGATAGATAGACAGATAAACAGTCAGATAGACAGACAGACAGACAGATAGACAGACAGATAGATAGAGACATCGATAGATAGACAGACAGATAAACAGACAGACACAGATAGACAAATACATAGAGACATCGATAGATCGATAGATAGATAGACAGACAGAGAGACACGTAGATAGACAGATAGATAGAGACATCGATAGATAGACAGACAGATAAACAGACAGACAGACATAGACAGACACAGATAGACAGATACATAGAGACATCGATAGACAGACAGACAGACAGACAGAGAGACAGAGAGACACATAGATAGACAGATAGATAGAGACATCGATAGATAGACAGACAGACAAACAGACATAGACAGACAGATACATAGAGACATCGATAGATAGAGACATCGATAGATAGATAGATAGATAGATAGATAGATAGACAGACAGATAAACAGACAGACAGATACATAGAGACATTGATAGATAGACAGACAGACAGATAGACAGAGACATTGATAGATAGACAGATAGACAGACAGATCGACAGACAGACAGAGACTACTTCTCTTTAGCTTCTTATAATATTAAAACTGTAACTTGGCTGTTGTTCAGCTGCCTTTAATCATCAGTGGCTTGAGAAGCTGCTTTAACAACACTGGAAATACATTATTTTCCAGCTATAATTCCCTCTAATATTTTAACATTTGCAAAAATTTTATTTTCTTAGTGTATATTCATCCATTAACAGGCTGAATCTAGACTCTTGAATTTAACTTGTGCAAGAAGAAAATCAACACGTTTTTAAACACCTCCACAACCTCAACAAAACCTCATTGTGATCTGACAGTACATTATTAAACTAGAGATGCAGTTCCACAAGAAAATACCAACGTGACTGCTCAGGTTTTGTAGCTGTGACATGATTAAAATGCACTGAAGTGAAAGGGGAAAGAAGGAGGGAAGATAAAAGTAAGAAAAAGACGAGTGTGGATGGAAACAGATAGAGATGTGTGTTTAGTGAGGTGGTCTGAGGTGGGATAAGAACCGCGTTGACTGTCGTGTGAAAATAGGTGAAGAAGGTTCAAGGTTCAAGGTACTTTATAGTCATCAGTCGTTTTATACAAGTACAAAGTGTGATGAGACAGCGTTTCCCCATGGCCCCGGTGCAACATATAGTAAACACAGAAACGTTATATATTCAACAGGACAGAATGTGCAACGAGCAACACAATAAATACAGAACGAACGCAATAATATAGTGACATTTAGTGAAGAGATGGAATGTGAACAAGTATTGCTTAGTAAGGTTTTAAGGCACATTGGCAGCATCAGCATCCAAGCAGCTTATGACAGACGGAGTGCAAGAGCATCACAGTACAAAAACAATCACAATAAATAAATAGACAGAACAATAAATACACAACACTCCAGTACTGTTGAAGGTGGGGATGTAAATCTTAAAGACTGATATTGCACATGATTATTATACTGCACAGGTTAAATGTAGAATTGAGGACATCATTTGAGGGAATTATTTTATTAACACTAGTGCATCTGAGTGTGCCGATGTAAACAGTAGACAGTAGGTATGTAAAGTGCAGGTAGTGAGGTAGTTTGAGGTATTTTAGGAGAGCTCTGATATTAATGTGCATTCAGAGTCCTGATGGCTTGTGGTATGAAGCTGTTACACAGTCTCTTGGTGGCAGATTGGAGGCTCCGATACCGTTTGCCAGACGGTAAAAGTGAAAAGAGTCCATGTAGTGGGTGAGAGTGGTGAAAGAAGAGCTTTCGAGTCCCAAATCCCATGTTTTCTTAGTGGGAAACAATGAATGGGTTCCTATGGGGAAAATAAACGACTGGAAAAAAAGGATGAAAAAGACGAGTGCGGGTCATAACAGCTTCAGATATGCGAAGAGGCCCACGGACCCTTACATCACGTCGAATCATGGTGGCTTTGTGAAGAACGGCAGCCGCGCAGTAAAGCGTTGAAATTTGCGCTTCGTGTTGGTTAGATGGGTGAAAAAAATGGACAGAACTCATGAACGAGTGCACGGATCAAAAACGTGTATAAGCACCTCGCACCGCTATAAGCCACACGTTTTAGAGTTGGAACGACGTTTGTAGCACAATATCTGTAGGAGGAGTAGCAGTCAGAAAAAAGTGGGTGGAAGAAAAACTGCAATCACTTAAATATATATATAAAATTTTACATTACACATCATGTTTCACATTTTTTAAAATTAATTAGCAATAGAAGCACAAATATTACGCATTACTGTGTGAAACAGCTTGGATGCAGTTTAGCTACTTTAAATTAAATTAAATTTGGGGCAGTTGGTGGCGGAACAGTAGGGTGTTCGCCCCGTCATCAGAAGGTTGCAGGTTTGACAAGCGTCTTGAAACTCCCCTGTAAAAGCAGCTTCTGCAACACTGCTAATCTTATATAACAAACCGAGCATCACCGGGGGTGGTAATGATGCTGATGATGACTCAAAATCTTTTGCATCTCACGTTGGGCGTCGCTTTAAAGAAAGTCTAAATAAGACTCACTAAGCGTCTATTTCTGAACATCTAACACAACCGTAACGAGATCCTGGACGGCGACAATGCAGGTTCCTCATCAAGCACACAAAATCTCCTCCGTCTCGCTCGTCTCTCTATTGTCTGTCCAAGAAGTGAGTGGTTTTGAGTGAGATGTGACTCAGCAGGGGTGAGCGCCCACGCCATATTTTCACTCCGAAAAATAAGATCTTTGTGCAGTTTCCCAGTCGACTGTCTACTCTTTTATTCCTGACGTTACTGCAGGGAAAAAGAGGGGAAGCTGAGAGGCGGTTAACCCCATAACGTCGATATAAGTGGAATGCATTCACTTGAGAATAAAAAGGATTATTTTCCCCAATGGGACTGTTTCTCATGGGAATAAAAACAAACTATTTTTTTCTCATGAAAATGTTTTCTTGAAAATTTCATTAATTTAAAAATGTGATTCTTCTCATGAAAATTTTACGGTGTTAACACAGAAAAAAAATATTCTCCATGAATTTCCCCTTGAAAAGTTTGTCATTAATTTAAAAAATCCACATATATAAAGTTTAGCTCTTTAATTCAGAAAGAGAGCACATTTTTCCAATGAAAACTTTCTCAATACATTTTTTACTCATTAATTAAGGAAAAGCAAAAAATTCACCATATAAATTTTATCTGGTTAATTTAGAAAAACAGAGCAAATGTTATGCCAGTGACAACTTTATCTCATTAATTTCCCCATGAAAAATGATCAAATTTATTCACAAAAAAGAAAATTCCCCAATATAAATTTTAGCAATTCCAAAAACCAGAGCTTATTTTTTGCAATGCAAACTTGATCTGATTAATCCAGAAAAACAGTAGAATTTATTTATTTATTTATTTAGGGCCCGTACACACATAGTTGGGTAGTTATAAAAACTGATATTTTTATGTGGTTGTGCCTCTCGTCACGTAATCGGGGGTTTCAGTCACTGAAACCGGCTATTTTTGAAAACTCTGGCCAAAGTGGAGATTTCTGAAAACTCCAGCTTCAGTGACTACGTGTGGACGGGGAAAACTGAGCTCTAGTTTCATAGCATCATAAACATGCGTCAGGAAAAGCGTGAGGTTTCTTTACGTTGAAGATGGATACTGTCCAAGCAGTGATTCTCGTCTCCCTTATTCAAGCTGTTTGTGCTTGTTTGCAGCTGCTTATGTTTTAAAGTAACTCCACTTCCTTATCTGTCCACACCTCTGTTGTTTACCATTGTTTACCAAGCAACTGGATGTAATTCCTCCGTTTTTTCCAGGATTCTGATTGGTTGACGTGGTTCTATGCATCTCTTGACAGTGTATTTATCCGGATTGGTGTGTACAGAGATATTTTTGTGAACAGGCTCATGTGTAGAGAGTTTTTTTCAAAAACGAAGGGGAAAAAAAATATCTGTTTTTTTACGCTACGTGTGTCTGGAGTCTGATTTTCTCAAGTGAATGACTGATGCTTCTGTTGGTTACTGTAATGGCACGCCAGTCCAGAATGGGGTTCACCCTTTCAGATAGGATTAATTCCTGATCACTCCCCCCAACACTCACACACACACACTCACACCTCATTCCCTGGGCGAGCAAGCGAGCAAGCAGATTGGGGATTTGCCACCCAATAAGCTCGGCCCTTTATAATTGCCTTCTGCAACCCGGAGAAGGGAGAGGAGAGAAAGAAGAAAGACGCTGGCGGAATTTTTTCCCCTTCAGCAGCTGTGGTTCAGAGCTTTCAGAGCGAGCGAGAGAGAGAGAAAGAAAAAGACAGAGAGAGAAAGGAGAATAAAAAAGGGAAAGAAGAAAAAGAAGGAGAAGACTTGGCTGCAGGTGAAGTCGAACAGAGCGGGAGAGAGCTAGGCCCGGATTTCTGCAGGGATTGGACTCAGTTGAGCAGCGGCGAGGAGCTGACATGCACCTTTATCACACGGCTTAGCCAGACCGCGGCTGTGTGTAGACGCAAGCTTGGTGATGAATGGTCCGCGGCCTCGCTTCTCTCTCTCTCTCTCTTTCTTCCTCTACCCTCTCTTTTTCTCTGCCACTGACACAGAATAGGGCTGGCCGATACACTGAAAATGAATCGAAACCGACTTTCAGAACCTCTAATCCAGGGGTCCCTAACCACCAGGCCACGGATCATTTTTCTTCCATACAGGAGGAATAAAAACTTTCTTTTACACTAAATGCATGTCATTTTTATTGAATATTGCAGTTCGTAGGGTCTTTTATTTTGAAAAACACTTCTGTATCTCATAGGAGGAGGTAAGACAACTTGGTGAATGTTAAATATTATGCACTTTATTGTCTTTTGTTACAAGTCTCACACCACTGTGCTGGTTTTATAAGAGAAAGCAATTTCTTCTTTAGGGTTTTCTTTCATTTACTCTTAAGAAACGCAACTTGGATTCATTACAGGTCTTTAAACTGTCACATTTTTGGCATGTTGGCCTTATAATGATGAACTCCACTTGTCCTCATGAACTGAGAGCAGTTGTTAGGACTATCGTAGGTAAACTCCCCGCTAAACCCCGTAAACCCGAAAACATGAACTTGGCAAAAATTGTCTAAATATCCAAAAGGAAATGTAGCCACTTTCAAATTGTTATTGATAAGTATAAATTAAGACAAAGTCACAGTAAACTGCGTCATGGATATTATTCAGTCCCTCCTGGATTTTGCGGGCCTTTTTTGAGATTGTTGCAGCATAAAATGCCTGACTTTGCGGCAGCTTTTCTAAAAATTGTGATGAAAGTTTAAAATTGTGACGTTTTTAGGCGTGGTGTTGTGATAAAGTTGCTAGAGCAAGTCAAAGTTATGGAAAAATTGTGGGAACAAAAATCACTGTTATTTTTATGAACCATTAATCATTTAATTATTTCTGAAGGTGAATGTGAGGCGTTTTTATCACACGTTTCCAGTGTCTTCTAAACGTAACAAGGAAGTGAGTTCGCTGACATATAGCTCAACGTTTTGCGGGGAAACAACAATGATTGGTCAAACAAGTGTGGAAAAGTTGCAGTAATTGGTCAAAATTGGACGGTAGTAATGAATTTGCAGGGTTTGAATTCAATTATATATGCAAATATCAAATGTAACAGCAAATGGAGGAAATTTGGCGTGGTTTTGTGGAAAAACTGATTTTTATTTTCATAGCGTCATTAGTGTGTGACAGGAAATGCGTTGACGTCAGGTGTGTGAGGTTTGTTAACGTTGAAGACTGAAGACGGATACTGTCCGAGCAGAGAATCTCGTCTCCCTTATTCAAGCTATTTGTGCTTGTTTGCACCTGCTAACCTTTAAAAGTAACTCCACCTCCCAGTCTGTCCACATCAAGCATCCTCTATCTGCTAATGTTCACAAAGCAACTGGATGTAATTTGTTCTTTTTTTTCCAGGATTCTTATTGGGTGACATGGTTATACACAGCTCTTGACAGCATATTTATCCGGATTTGTGTGTACAGAGATATTTTTGAAAACAGGCTCATGTGTACGAAGTTATTTTGGAAAACGTAGGAGAAAAAAATGTGTTTTTATAAATACCCAGCTATGTGTTTACGGGGCCTAAATGAAGGTGTTAAATCAGGACACAGTATTGTCTCATATCGATCGCTAGCTCCAGAATTGAATCAAACCGAAATCCTATCATGGCAGACTGTGTGATATCGGCATACGTCAAATCGTTATCCATTGAACTGATATTAAAGCTTATCATGATTAACTTTGGGAAAGAGCGCCGTCCGGTTTAAAAAACACTAAACGCCAACGGGTCTGTGTACGGGCAGACAGGCTGTTGATCGAGATCGTTTTCCAAACGCATCCTCAACAAGCCTGGGCTGGCCAACTCCTCCTCATCTCATCAACTTACCGGGATTTGGCCGTGCCTTCTGGCCGACACTTCTAATCGAGTAAAATGTGAGTAGTAAGTGGTGTGATTTCTCGCTGAGAGAGCCAGAAAAATTTGATTCTCCTGCTCGGTGCGGTGTGAGTCAGAAGTAAATTTGGGGAGTCTAGACAGAAATTATGACATCAATGCGGTGGTGGTGTTTTTATGAGTGTAATTCTGTGCTTGTTAACGGTGACGATTCTAGAGGCTGTTTTTGGTTCTAGGAAAATGTGGGGGCTCTTTAACTAGCGTTCATCACCACTATTTTATTAAATAATCAGTCCGTGGAGGCCCTCAAATGGGTCTTGGAGCCCCTGTTGGTAAACAATATCTCTGTTCATCACATTAAGATTGGAGGTTTGAACCAAAGCAATGCCTAAAGCCACTGTTGGGCCTCTGAATCACCAGCGACTTTCATTTCTTAATTACAAGGACAGTCTCTCTGTAGCAACTTGGGGTAAAGGGTCTTGCTCAGAGACCCAGTGAAAGTAGTACCGCAAGTAGGATTCAAACCCACAACCTTATGGTCCAGAGGTGACTGTCCTAACAACTGGAGTAAGTGATTAAATAAGTGATTATTTGTCATTGTGAACACACCACACAACAGCACACAGTGCACCACAACCGAATGTGACCTCTGCATTTGATCCATCCATGAAGGAGCAATGCTTTGGGACGGTACCTTCCTCTAGTACCTCAGTGGTACCTTTACCAGTCCAGGATTCCCATATCTGACCATCTAACCCTAACCATTGTGCCACTACTGAGGCTAAAAAATGTTAACCGTGCATAGAGATGTAATTCCTGAAAGAACTATGGGAGTGCAGTGTGATGGTAAAATGTACAAAGGAATGAACAGGTAAAAAAGGTAAAGAATAGAAAAAATTAATTCAGTTTATAGATGTTTCTGGTGGTGATAATTAACTTAGCTGTAAAACTATGAGCTGTCGAATTCATGTCAATAAGAAGAAAAAAGGAAGAGGGACGAGAAAAGAAAGAATTAAACATTCCTTACCACCGGGGGGCGCTCACACCAGGACTGGGCTATCCACATGAAAAGTAAATACACAGCTATTTTTAAAGGAGATGCTCCGTTGGGACAAAAAAATTGGAATGAGGCGGAATTTTTTTGACCCAAAAAGGAAGGAGAGAAAAAGAGGGATGCAGTTGGGCTTTTGATAAGAGACGAGTAATAGCAATTCTGTAAAAGAGCATCGGATAAACGCCTGTAAAATGATATTGGTGGTTCTACTTGCAGTGAAGTTGGTCTTCTTTTCCATAAAATCTCATTTAGTCAGAGAGAGAAAGAGAGAGAGAGAGAGAGAGGTTTTTTAGCAAATACATCTGAAGTACAAAGGTGGAAGGTTTTTGTTCTTGTGTAGGCAGTGTGTTGCTTAATTATCGCATGACTCATGAGTGACCAAAGTATAAAGACGGTGACAACGCTTTTAGCACTTAAGGCTCCAAACTGGTGCTGGGGCTTTTCTTCGAGACTGATCTGCCACATAGATGTGCCATCAAATAAGAAAGAATAAGCAAGAAATAATAATCCAAAATAATGCTGCTGGTGCGTCTAAGAGTCTTGAGAAAATGTATTTGCACAAGTTGCAATAAAATTGCAGTAGCTACGGTCACATTTCCCCTTTCAAAATATAATGCCAATTGTGTGATTGCTGTGTTCTAAGAACATGGAAAGTAGGGGTTTGCAAAAAAAAAAAAAACGTATCAAATTGAATCACGATTCTTTTGCTGTTGATTCAAAATCGATTCATGCATTCCAAAAAATCGATTCAAAATCATATTCAATTTATGTCATGGCACTAGTTTACTTTTTCCTTGGCACAATCAAATGGAAAAAGTAACTCAAAACAGCAATCTGGAAACAAATTCATCAATATATTGAATCTTGAATCACTTATGAATTGTGAATTGATTTTAAATCAAATTGTGAGCCCAAGAATCAGAATCAAATCGACTCATGAGATTTTCTCAATCGTCGACCCCTAGTAGAAAGTGATGAAAAGGTGAAATGGTTAAAAGTGGAAAGCATAACGACTGTTTATAGATATTCATGTTGATTTCTGATTGATTTTTGTGTGATGCAAAATTACAAAGCATTATTGTGATAAATATACTCACATGGAGTTCAGCAGATTGATTTATTACTGTATTGATTGCAAGTTGAAAAATGTAGGCAAGTGAGATTGGACCTACATGGATTTGACTTAATGGCATGGATCTACATGAACTACTGGGAAATTTTCTGTTCAGAGCTTGCCAAAGACTCGTCAGATACAAAAACCTTTGGATAATTTACTAAACACTAGATTTCCCACCATTACCAAATTTTTTGTAACATTTGAACAATCCGGCACTCCCACGCGCCAGAAAAAAGGTTAATTGCTCGCCAATAGCCGCTTTTGTTTTGCCAGTGTCCTTCACACACTCCAGGGCTGAGCCGTACCATTCCCCGTAATCATCTTAACTGTTACCACAGTCTGTGTGTAGGAGGACATACCAAAAGTCAGTGGTGAGTTTAGGCTATTTTTAGGGGTGCTCAAAAGTTTTACCTCAGCACCCGCTCAAAAATAATTACGATTTTATGAGGTAGCGTGTTCTCAACCCTTAGATTTGCAAAAATTGTCTTTGTAGAGATGGAATAAATGAAGACAGGCCCAAATGGACGAGTAAAGTCCTGGCACAAGTCAGATCCTGCTCTGATTGGTTGGTGCATCTGCGATTGCCTGATGGTTTTAATTCAAATGGGCTTTTGAATGTACTGCAGACGATATACAGCGCATCTCGGTGTCGTCGCTCTCAACAGCCAAATATAAACCTATGGCTAAAGTAGTTAAAATTAATGAAAAAAATATATATAAAAATACAGGTGCAATTGTTGTGATTCAGCTTCAAATCAATTTTTTACAGAGTCCGTTTTTTGCACAACTGGGCAATATTACAGTAGGCTTATCATACCTAACCCACCAACCCAATTTTCAGAAGGTATCTTGCTAATAGCCTTTATGGTAAAGCCTATCACCCAGCCAGCTTTAGTTTGACAATGTAAGCCGTTTTTAAAAGATCTTAAATCTGGACTAAACATGGCAACCGCATTGTTCAAGCCAAGAGCCTCTGTCAGCACTGGGGGCTGAGCACCCCTAAAGGTCAGATCCTAGAATCGCCGCTGCGAAATGTGTGTTATTTGAAAATAAATTGAACAGAAGACAATAAATCTTTATTTTATTCCATTTCGTTGAGCACATCACTAAAAACGAAAAGCGGTACAAAATGTGAGTTGGAGGACGTGTGTCTGCGATTCGAAATAAACACTTTCACAAAAGATATAGGCAACATTTTGTTTTTATTCTTGATTTAAATCACACTTGTTTCGTTATATGTTGTGTATTGTATGGAATTAAGTTATTTTGGAATAAAGTTTTGGATTACGGCAGATTTGAAGACAAATATCGATGCTCGGTTCGCTAATGGATTGAGCCGAATTGGATTGAAGGATTCAATCGAATCTTTTAGTAGTAATTATAGTGTTAATATAATGGATATTCGTGATCTACAAGGATAATGTATGTAGCATGATGTTAATTTTGAGGTATTTTGATGTTAATTTTGGTAATAGCTTGCAAAAGGCCATCCTCAGCCATTGATAAAAGACCTCAGACATTCACACATGGCTGCTAAAGCACTCACGTATAACCTACAAGTAAAGACGTTATGGTCTGATTCATCCGTAATTGCAGAAATCAGATTATTATTTAGACCACAAGTGGACTCTAGTTACTCATCATGTTTGTTTAGCAAACTTTAAGTCCTTTCCTTGCAAGATGTCCAGATGAAGCCCACAGCGTCCAAAAACATGCTATGCTGTCCAGATGAAGGATTGATAACTGCTGATTTATGCATGCAAACAGGGACGATTTACTTCCACCCTGGGTCAACTTAATTCTCCCAGCCAATAATTGAAGTCAATCATGGCCAGTCATGGCAACAGTCCAGGGTTGCGCAGGTCACTCGCTGCATTTATCTTAAGACACAAACTCAATTAGAATTAGCTTGAATATGAGATCGAAATTCTTTAGCGTGCTCCGTGGCCATTTCCCTATACTCTCTGTCAAACGCATGGATGCACTTACAGACTTCTGCCTCTTCATTTTCAAAACCAAAGCAGAAGAACACAAAAGGTTATTTTCATTAAATTCCCACCAAACTCTGGGATGAAGGTATTTATACTGTTCATCTAGTGGATGACCTTTCTGGAGCTCATGTTAAGCACAGCTGAATGAAAAGTTCTAGAAAGTATGAAAAGGTCACCTTTGGTGCGTCCAAGATGCCACATTTCATTGTCTTTACCAAAGTCTGCACTTTGAATTTGGATTTTAGAGCGCACTCGACTGGGACAGCGATTGTAATAGTTCACTATTAATGCTGCATTCATCATGTCTTGTCCGGTCTTATTTATTGACATTTGTAAAAGTCTGCAAACCACTGAATATTGATCATGTCATGCTGTACTGAACACCTGAAAGCTGCTTTAGTCTTTTCTGCATTTTAAGCAAGTTCATAAAACAGCAATTTCACTTGTGGCCACAAGACTTTTTAAGATGTTTTTGGTGCCAAGACAGTTTCCCAAACAATCTTAATCTTCATAATCTTTCAATATTTGCAAAGGGACAGTCACGTTCGAAATCTATGTGGAGGGCAGGGGCATTTCCAATGTAAGCTTTCAGTGAAACGTAAAATGTTAAGAATAAAGAATAAATAAGTAAGAGTAAACATGAGTTTTAACATGAGTTTTAGCCACCTCACAGGGCCCTCTAAAGTGAAGTGTCAGTAATCTGGTTAGGATATGGCAGAGATGCTAACCATTAGCTGTTAGCCCGTGTATGGTGGTGGTTAACCCAAACACGGATGGTAGCACGAGTAGGTAGAATAGCCACTCTTACTAAGAGAGCAAGGATTCCCACAAGAAAACCGCGTCCTAGCAGACACACACTCAATCAGGGAGATAACCAAATAACTGGAGTACTCACAGTTGTAGCTGAACTGAATCAGAGCTGGGCCAATGACCCAATGACTGAGCAAAGCACCGCCAGGAAATGACTCCTTTTATACTTCCTGAACCACGACCGACCACTTCTGGGTCCAAGTGCCTGTTGCATTATGCAGAGTGCGTGACATGAAGATTTTTCAATGCGCTGGATTCTGTGGATCCGTGTAAACGAGTAAAGCGCTGTTTTTCCTAAAACGATGACGTGCTTAGTTCTATTGTGTGTGTGCCTTAAATAACTTAAATTCCTTACATACCACAAGTGACAACGGTAACCATGACAACAATAATAACAACAATGGCGGGTGACGACGCAGACTTGTAGTGTGTTCTGAGATGTTTAACTTTGTTTGTTAGTTATAACTTTGTTTGCTAGTTTCTCATGTTTCCTCAAAGATCTACGGCAGGCATCACGGATGCTGACTCTCTCTGTCTGTAGAGCTTTACTTGATACTGGAGATAACCACATATTATCAATACATGCATAAACGGGTAAAATAAGTCATTCTTATGAAATTATTCAACGTCAGATAGTAAAGCGAACATCTCGGCAAACCACTAATATCATCAGTTTAATAGGTATTTCTCACGGTTAATTTTTATCCTACCTGGCATCACTGCTATGGCTAGAGCTAGCTAACTACATTGCATAACTTACCTTCATAATTGTCGATGAATGACGAGATATATATCTTAAAAACCCTTTCTCCTCTTGCTCTTGGGAGCTGAGGATGACGCTTGAATTATTCGATGCACGTCGTTAATCGTTATCCTTGGAATATAGTGAGAGTTACTGGGGTCGTTAATGATGCAGAAATTCGACCGGAAGTGCCACCGCCCACTGACAATCGAAGACAGTCCGTAAATGCAGCTAGCAAATTATTATGGTTTAATCCAATTAACCTTCTGAAGAGGTAAACAAAAAACAAATGTTTCAGAAATCCAAACCGGTTCATCATCCAAACAGCATCCAGCATGTAACTAGAGGTTGACCAACAGAGTTTGTTCAGCTGATGTTTACCTTTTATAACTAATCAATGAGAACAATAACTAATATTTAGAGCCAATATAAAGATACAATTCAGTGTCAAATTTTAAAGTAACATACATTGATACATTAACATACAGTGATAGACCAGACAAATTAGCGGGGCAGTTGGTGGCGTAAAGTTTAGGGTGTTGGCCCGGTGATCAGAAGCTCAAGGTACCACTGAGGTATTCGTGAGCAAGGTACTGTTGCCAAGCACTGCTCCCCAGGTGCTGCCCATGTCAGCTGCCCACTGCTCCCTCACAGATGGGTCAAATGCAGAGGTCACATTTGGTTTGCACTGTGTGTGAGCTGTGTTCACAATGACAAATAATCACTCACGCACTCAGTGAATACATAAGTAGAAAATATCTCCGTGAAATTTTATCAACTAATAAAACAAGGTAAAAAGTACTTTTGAATATTAACAAATTTAGCAGCACAAAGGCAGGTTCAGTCAGAAAAAGAGAAGCAGCTGCATCACAGCCAAAATAAAACAATTTTTATTAAATTTATCTGCATATCTGCTTAAAAAATGACCAATAATCCTAAAAATTGTCACAGAGGTTTGTTGGACTCAGATTGTACCGAGGCCACCATCAGTCATGTAAACATTTTTATAAACAAAGCAACCCATCTAGGAAGGGAGGAGGGATCAGACTGATCTCACAAAGACATTACAATGTTTAGTTGTTTATAAATAAGTAAAAATTGAGTGACTTAATGACAGAATTTAAACAGAACGAAACCCATAAATGTCCATAATTAAAAAATAAGTAATTTTCTAAATATTTTTGTAAGCATTTGTTTGCAGTAAATTGAACTACGTTATTGTAGAAATGAAAGAGCATGTCCACATCTCACGCTACACGAGTGCAAAGGCAGTGGCTGTGGAGAGCTTTATGACCTCAGGTTTGCAGCAGTGTTTATACAGCACATGACCTGTAACCCCAGGTCCGTTCTCAAATCCTCTGGAGAACCTCTACAACACTCGTGGGAAAATAAGAACTCTTTTTTCCTCTACTGATTACTCTCAAACATTATAAAATAGAAAAAAAAAAATCTGATCAATTGAAAATGGAGAAATGGGTAATTTTGAGCCGATTTGGACTTATTTTGGCCTATAAAATGAGCTGCTTTTGGCCTTTCTGGAGGAGAACTACATTTTTATGCATGATGACTTTCCATATAAGAGTGGCGGGTAATGTAATGAATGCCTTTTTATGCAACTGCTTCAGTTTTTGTGCATGGAATTATTCAGAAATAATTCCACATACAGGGGAATGAATATAAAGTTGAACGTCTTGTGATTCTGACGGTATGTGTGTGGTTTCTGTAAGTTAAAGGGATTCTGAGTTATTAAAACACATTAATAAACAAGGCAAAATGCCTACGTCGGTCTCACAGTGTTTTAATAGTAATATTCTCAGAGTTGTGGTCTCGGCTGGTCTCCAAATAAAATCCAGAGTCCTCTTTGGCCGAGTCCATGACAAGAACGAGTACAAATACGGCCGAGTCCAAGACAAGGCTGTGACTTTTAAAAACTGGTCTCGAGATCGGTTCCCCAACACTACTGTCGATATGTTTGTAAGCGTCTGTCTATTCGCCATATCCTCATCAGATCACTGACACGATATCACAAAGTCTGCTACAATATGGTTTTGATTTGATTCAGATCAGGAGCCAGCGAACAATAAGAGACGATATCACCCCCATTCATATCAAACCACAAAGAGCAACATCATTTTCCTGAAATCTCTTACCTCCTGTTCAGTATAACGTGATATTACAATAAGTATGATATCTGATCGATGGTTTAATTTTGGTTCGGTAATAATTGGATCGATGTTTCAATATATTTATAGATCGATGTATCGTTACACCCGTACCATTCTCTCATTCCAACCGACTCCAGAACCGCTTCCAATTTATTGCAAAATTGAGGAAACCTTTATTGTAATGTGCTGCGTCTTCAAACTTAATAGACATCTTCCTCACAGATGAATAGTCATCACCAATATTGACATGCGCTTCCCTTCCATTGCAACAAAGGTGATAGTTCATTCGCGGTGATGAAATGTGTCGAGCGGAATAGGAAGACAAATGGGAGGCTTCCGTTGCAGATGGATTCTGGCACAGTGCCTTCGGCTGCAGCCTCCGGCCCCCGAGAAAGGGTCCCAGCGCTGGAGTCGGGTTCCGCTCTGAGACGCTGCGCAAGGCAGGGCTATCAAGTGCTGCCCACACAATCAAAATATAAACACTGCACACTCTATAGCCGCTGCTCAGGTTTCACCGCAAAAGACGATCTATATGAACTGTATATTTATACTTCAGTTGCTTCAGTATGTTTAATGTTCAAATCTGTTTTAATGTCAATACCTTGTTTAAATGATGCCATAAAAACCTATCAGCAAAAATAAATGAGTACATTATAAAACATATGATGCCATATATATTTTACAATATAAAATCTATTAACCCAATTACATCATAAACATACTGACATTATCTTGAACATACTGTATAAATATAAACGCCTGGGAAACGCCCCTGGCAAAGTGGGGTATTGGACGATATCAGCATAAATCCTCATCATTTTTTGGTGCAAATACATTAAAGTAACTTGACATTATCTTTGGATACCAGCAATAATCATTTTTATTTTGATTACATAATAATGGAAATAGATCCATGTCAAAGTCACACGTGCCCCTTTGCCAGCTGTGATGTCTGGTTACTGGTTTAAACTTGGCCCAGGTTTTTAAAAGATTTTTGGGTCAGCACACCGTAACAGCTTCAACAACTGATTGGTTCATTAACCGCTCGGATGCCCAGATTATGCAGAGCTGTAGTAGCTGCTGGTGGAAATTCTGATGAATCCAAAATTGAAGTATTGTATAATTTAAGTATTGTATAAACTGTCTAATAAACTGTTTATGTAATAAAATATGTTTTGGTAGTTTGTGTTGTCCCTTATCAGTCAACATTATCACAAATTAAAAAGGATTTATGGCAATACTGTCCAAAACCCCACTTTGCCAGGGGTATTTCCAAACTTTTGGAGGGCAGTATATATATATACTGTATGTGTATGTGTATATATATATATATGTATGTATGTATGTATGTATGTATGTATTATATATATATATATATATATATATATATATATATATATATATATATATATATATATATTTATATATATATTATATATATATATGCAAGCTGGGACATTCCGTAGCTTATTATAATAAAATTAAATATATGGATTTTGCATCAGGTGCAGTTCTGTAGATTTGAGTTACAGATGTCTCAGGTATGTGCGTTATTCCTGTAGAAAGTTGCAAAAATTCACACTGTTTACCAGTGTTGGGAGTAACATGTTCCAAAAATAATAAAAATATATATATGAACAGATACACAAAGATGATCATTTGATATGACACAACTTGACAGTATGAGGGTTTGATTATCCTTCTGCGACTCGACACACATTGTTTACCTCCCCAGAAATGTCTTTAGTGAGAAAACCTGGCTGTGTATCTCCTCTCTTTTACGCAGCAAATTACCCACTACCAAAATAAATAAATAAATAAATAACCCCAAAATGAAGAGAATATAGATCGGAGCCTAGGCAGAAATACAATATTTCACCAAAAATATGAAACAAATGATCTGCCAGGATCCAGTCGTTTGTCATAGTGACTCCCGCAGCGTGCAAATTCTCGCAAAGCTTTCTCTCAAAGGCTCTCCGCCGGAGAGCGTTCAAGAGCTTGTTTTTGAGATATGAGAAGGTTCGGGAAGGGACAAAAAAAAATTTAAAGCGAGAGATTATTTGTCACTATGAACACAGCACACCACACCAGATATGATCTCATTTGACCCATCCGTGAAGGAGCGGTGGGCAACCGACAGGGGCAGCCCCCGGGGAGCGGTGCTTAGGGACGGTACCTTGCTCATGAGTATCAGTACGGTATCTTTACTGGTCCGGGATTCAAACCGTTGAACTTCTGATCACGGTGCGAAGGTCCTAGCCATTACGCCACCAACTGCCCCGACAACTCTTTGATTTTTTAATTGTTCTAGCAAAGCGTCCCCGGGGAAACCTTTTGGCATGATGGCAGGAACAAAATAAAATAATGAAACAAAGACGAGCTCTC
Organism: Distichodus sexfasciatus; assembly: GCA_032718565.1. Classification (NCBI taxonomy): domain Eukaryota; kingdom Metazoa; phylum Chordata; class Actinopteri; order Characiformes; family Distichodontidae; genus Distichodus; species Distichodus sexfasciatus. The sequence continues at coordinate 2,593,099 of JAVGVS010000040.1, forward strand.
ATTAAATTAGTTTTTACACGAGACCGTTAAGCATATGTTTCTTCTTCGGCCAATCAATCCGCTGAAGGATGTCTTTGAGGGTTTTTAATTACGCCCCGCAGTATGTGCCCAAACGAGCCGGCGAAAAAACATTAGACGTGACCCCATTTATATCAAATCACCACTGGAAGGTTATGGCAGGACGTCATCACATCATTAAGGCTCTTGTTTTCTTCTGTAAACAACATTCCGTCCTTAACACTAGCGATCTGTGACAGAATTAGCATAAGCGCCAACTGATGGTAATTGAATTAGGAGCCAACTGACCCGGGCAGGTTGGATATCGGTTGATTCTTCCAACGACAGACGCGGCATCGTCTCAATGTCACAAGCATTCCACCTGATTGGCAGCCAGTAATGGCAAAATCAGTAGCTCCCTGATGCAGAGAGATGTTGATTATTTGAGAATTCTCAGATGAGGAACAATTTGTATTGTTTTAAATGCTTGACCTTCATCATTAAATGTTGAACTTCATCAGTGGGTGTTTTCAGAATTGATGCCCACTCAGAAATAAAATATATAACAGCATATTATAATGCATGTTGTTGAAAAGAACAATATATGTTTTTTAAAGAGTCATTTTAGTTTAAATCTTGTAAGTAAATCATCTTGTACGTAATAGAAACAAATACACTGACAGATAAATAATGATGAATTACAAAATAAGGGCATCTTTAAAATGATTCAAAAACAAACATGTATTTAAATATATACAATATATTTAGAATATATTTAATGAGTGGTTTTTTTATGTTGTGTAATATCTGTGTTTATATATTAGTCAACATTTTTATTATGTAATTTGATCAATATTTATGTTATCAGATAAAAAACTTTGTCTCTGATATATTCTATATTATATATTCTTATGTGAGTGGGTTCTAAAGAATAAAACAAGGAATTATCATTAAAAAATGGAATTTAAAATTTTAATTTTTAAAGTTGTCTTGCTATATTTATTGTTTATTGTTTATTCTACTCAGAGTAAAGCAGTAAAACTTTTACTGAACAAATTGACGGAACAAACTTTGAACAGACAAGTCTACTCTGCCCACACTCGGCATGGATCAAGAAATATCTTGCATTTGTAATCTTCATCAGAGCTGCTAAGTTCCACATTTGAGGTTTTTGAGATGAGGAACCATGCATGTGGTTTGAAATGTTTGCTGTGTGTTTACCACTGCTGACCTTCATCCATAGGTTGTTTTGGAATCACTGGGTTCTAAAAATGCTTTATTGCAAGAATAAAACTAACAATGAAGCAATACTCCAGGAACTCAAATAACTTTCACTGCTCAACCTTCACTTGTTATCAAGTTATATTTGACTAGACGTCAGTCCCTCCAGGATTTCTTGGGTATTTTTTGATATTGTTGTGGCCTAAAATGCCTGATTTTGTGGCAGCTTTTCTCAAAAATTTAAATGAGCTGTTTTTAGACGTTTTGTTGCAGTAAATTGCAGGAGCAATTTTGTCCCCCTTTATAAAGATTTTTTAACAATTAATTAAAAATGAAGGGAACAAAACCACTGTTATTTTTGCTAACCATTAACCATTTAGTTATTTTTGATGGTAAATGTGAGGCATTTTTATCACACACATTTCCAGCGTCCTCTAAACGTAACAAGGAAGTGAGTTATTTGTGAGTGTTTTGTGGAAAACGATCAATGATGTCAATGATGACAAGGGCCAAAAATAGCCGAAAAGTTACAGTAATTGGTAAAACTTGCAAGGTCGTGTTGACTTTGCGATGAACGGCTGAATTTGTGTTAATAATTGTGATTGCAACATTATAAAATCCTGGAGGGTCTGAGAAGTGTCTTTACTTTACACTCAAGTAGCAGACGTGAAGCAGAGTAATGTCAAAGATCAAGAAATATTTTTATTTTCCATCAAAATCAGCTTGTAAGAGCAGCTCATATTAGTTTATTCGCTGATGCGTCTCAGTGTCAGATGCGTTCCTTCTGATTAGCAGCCAGTAATGACAAATCAGCGACTCTCTGATGCAGAGCAGCCGTAAATGTTGGATCTAATGCCGGGCCCAAAACGTCGGCTCGTCGACCAAAGGTAATTGCCGAAGGACAAACTCTGTGGTCTTCTCTGAAACTTGATCCGACACTGCGTAATTGGGTGGGATGGTTGAATTTATTTTAAAGACTTGTTTGCTTTTCACCTCGCCATGCAGAATAAATGCAGATAGAGCTGGGCCATTGGGATGAAGCCCTGAGGTATAAGAGACGCAGCGCTGGGATTTGTTTTTCTCTGACATGATCACACTGCCTCACTCAGGAGGGTTTGGAGAATTACAGAATGATTCAGGGAGTAGGGATTCAGAAGCGTGACGCACTGCTGATGCAAATATGAACGTGGTTCGGAGAATACCTCATCAATTGCCCATACACTGTAGTTCCAGTAATTAAATAAAAACAATGGGTCAGTTGGTAGTGTAACAGTTAGGGGAGTTGGCACCATGATCGGAGGGTACCACTGAGGTACTCATGAGTAAGGTACCGTCCCTAAACACTGCTCCCCAGATGCTAACAAAAGCTGGCCACTGTTCATTCATGGATGGGTCAAATGCAGAGGTGGTGCACACTGTGAGAAAATGAAATGATCAGCATCAACACATACCAGAAAACTCCAGAGATCAGAAGTTAGACGGAATATTTTAAATTTGCTAATGAAAAAATAAAACAATTGGTTCATGACAGCTATTTGTTGGTGTTTTGATGCTTGTCAAGCTACAAAATGGACCTTATAAAATATTGTGCTGTACTTAAGTTGCTTATCAAGTTATCTGAGTGGTCGAATCCCAGGTCCAATAAATGGACCATTGTGGTACCCCTGAGCAAGGTAGCGTCCCCCAGGCACTGCCCATGTCAGCTGCCCACTGGAAATGTATGACTTTTACTCCATGCCATTTAAAAAATCACATCTTCTACTGTAAAAGCAGCTGACTGCATCCAAGCTCCTTACAAGGATCTTCTCCTTACAAAGATTTTAGGCTTCTGGCAGTCATTTGCTGTTGGCGCAGTTGGTGGCGTAACGGTAGGGTGTTCGCCCCCGTGATCAGAAGCTCGCAGGTTCAAATTCAGGACCAGTAAAGGTACCACTTAGGTACTCGTGAGCAAGGTACCATCCCCAAGCACTGCTCCCCGGGTGCTGCCCTTGTTAGCTGCCCACTGCTTCTTCACAGATGGGTCAAATGCAGAGGTCATATTTTGTTGAGGTGCATTGTGTGCTGTGCTGTGTTCACAATGACAAATAATCACTCGCTTTCACTGTTAACCTTTGGCGATGTCCCCTCAAATTTGCAACAAGGTCACATTTTCACATGCAAATTAAGTTTGTGCCTGATGACCAACTAAAACCAGCACGGAAAACATGGAGAACTTTCATTTGGGGCTAAAATGTTTTATAATAAAATAAGTAGCAAGTTAAGATCCTACTCCTCCTTTAATTCCAAGAAGTCACCAAGTCTCTGGCAGCAAACCTCCATTTACTACCTAAGCAACACACTAAACCCTCCATGTAACATTTGTGGAGTTTAACAGTTGGTGTCCAGACAGGTGCTGTAAATCTTAACTGGATCGTTAAAGGGTCATGAAACCTCTCTCTGTAGGTTTGAGTAAATCTGGTCCCTCAGCACAACTCCTTCTGCTGCTTTACACTGGGTGTGAAGCACAGCGGTTACGATGAGAATGGGTAGAGATGAGGATTACTCCACATGTACAATCTGTACGCATCTTTCTAATATAGTGTGACATTTGTGTGCTGTTCGTTTTTAATAGTGACAAGAGAAAAGCTGGAAAAGCATGAAATCACCAAAAAGATGGACTTCTGAACCTTTGGCAAGTGTTGAAGAATATTCTTTTCTTCCCTCTGACTGGTGAAACGACCAATCTCTCATAACTGTGGCACGTGTTGATTGGTTTTCCAAATTCTTACACTGGTAAATTCAGAGTTTGCAAATTTGCAACAAAGTGGGGGTGGCACGGTGGCGCAGTGGTTAGCGCTGCCACCTCACAGCGAGAAGGTCCCGGATCGGCCGTGGGGTCTCTCTGTGTGGAGTTTGCATGCTCTCCCTGTGTTCATGTGGATTTCCTCTGGGTGCTCCAGTTTCCTCCCACAGTCCAAAAGCAGGGATAGGCTCCGCTCCTATTGGGATCCAGTTGGGATTAAGCGGTTCGGATAATGAATCAATGAATGAAAGGATTTGAACAAAGTGATTATAACATGACATACACCACACCTTCAAATGATTTTAAGTGGGTGAGTGATTTTTTTGTTGTGGTGAACAGCACAGCACATAATGCACTATAACCAAATGTGACCTCTGCACTTGACCCATCTGTGAAGAAGCCGTGGACATCTTTTTGGCAGCCCCCAGAGAGCAGCACTTGGGGACAGTACCTTGCTCATGAGGACCTCAGTGGGACCTTTACCGGTCTGGTACTTGAGCTGGCGACCCTCCGATCATGAGTCATCTGTTACGCTACCTACTCCCAATAATATCGTGTGAAATGTCAATGATCACAAATATTATCAAATATTTATATATACAGTATGATAATAACAACAAAAGGTCAATCTATGAACAAATTCAACAACAGAAATGAATCTGCCAACTCCACTGGATGATATCACGTTGACCAATTTTAGCGGTTTGCAAGATATTGTAGCTACATGTTTACGTGTGTTGGAGAATCCAGTATTCACATAGTTGCAAATCAGTCAGCTATGGCCAAAGGCACAGAGCTTCAATTTTGGATTCAGTGAAGCATTCTGTCTGTCACAAATTTCATAAACATTCCGCTAATTACGCAAGGTTGCATCGATAAGCGGGTGGCAACATTGGTACAAAATGTCGTCTTAAGTAAACAAACGTTTACAAGTTATTTGCATGCTGTTTTGTAGAGCACGTCCCTGAAAGCAGAACAAATGGAGCTCAACAGCGTGGAGCTTCTCGTCCGTTTTGAGAGCGCTGTATATGTTTTCCCTCTTGTCAGATGAAGGCAGAAGAGTTTTATGGAAATGAGAAAACCTGCCACAGGGGGTATGCATTGAATCAAGCTGGAGATACAGTCAATCTATATTTGCTATTCATCACCTCTCTCACTCTCTCTCTCCTACGTTCTGCAAGTTTCAGTTTGGAATCCCTCCGTTCTCTTTTCTCTTTCATCTCTTTTTTTTTTTAAAGCTGCTGTAATTTACACTCCGTTTCTCAGACTCATTCCTGCTGCTTATCTCCACAACTCGCTTGCACTTCTAAGGGATTGACTGATGACTCACTGAAGCCTTCACTTCTACCAATCCCAGACAACACAGCCCTTGTTTTTTCCGTTACGCATTGACACCCTCCCCCCACCCCCACCCACACCTCCCTCCTCCCTTTTTTTGTTATCTGCTGTCCGAAGAGACACATTTGATTTTTGCCAGGCGTGAGACACCTTTCCTTCGTCCTGCTGACATCATAAATCTTAGCCGAATTGCAAAGCGAGGCGGTGGCATTGGGAGACCCTCATCCTTCACCTCGGCGTGGGCGATGCAGAAGACGGAGACGGGAGAGAACCCAGACCTTGAATTCATTCCTGCGTCGCCACTGCCCTCTGCTGCACACCGTGTGGTCCAACACTATCTGTAGAACGTTGTCACACTAAGGCTGGGCATATACTGTGATTTTTTCAATCTTTTTGCAAACCTCCACGACTAAATTGTATGCATTGAACAGTCAAAGCTCCCAATTTATCTGCGCACACTATACGGGCAGATGCTCAGATGTGACCTGAGTGCTCAAACTACACAACACGTCAGACTCCTGTACCCGCAACTGTAAAGTCGAGCCTCCACAATGTCTCTGTCCAGACTACACGTTGCGTCACCAATGTCTGTACTCTGTACTCTTCACTTCCAGTCCTGTGGCTCGTGTCTCTGCTTCAACAATGCGATACCCTCAAGAGGGGCGACCAGAATTTCAGGTTTGATTCTCACCCGACCATACTATTGCCGATCGGGAGCTGGTCGTGAGGGGTTGATTAGTGCTCGTTACCCCATGCACGCAACTACGCAATGCACGATTAAACTGAAACTCGGGTCGAGCCAAAAAATAGTGAAAAAACGTCTGAAAATTAGCCAAAAATCGGACAGTGTAAGCCCAGCTTAAGAAATCAAGGTACAGTAATGGCCCTAAAAAGGTACAAATGCTTTGTTGCTTCAGCAGTATTTAATTTTAATTTGAATGAATTTAACTGAATGACCTCTGCATTTGACCCATCTGTGAAGGAGCAATGGGCAGCTTTTTTGGCAGCACCTGGGGAGCAGTACTTGGGGACGATACCCCAAATGCAGAGGTCACATTTTGTCATGTTGTGTTGTGTGCTGTGCTCATAAATGTAGCAATGCTTTTACTCTTGCAGCTGGTGCAATAAAGCATTCGCACCTTTTTGGGTTCATTCCTCTACCTTGGTTTCTAGTTGTGGGCAGGTGCCCAGTGTCAGTTTGTAAGAACACAAACACAATAGCCACAAACACAACTTCTAATGGGTTTTGGAAAACACTGGAGAGCTGATGGCTCAGGTTTGTAGTGTTGGGTTTGTTAATGCCCATTAGAGCTCCACGCTGGCTCTTTTTCTCGCCCACACCTGGTGCAGCAACACTGGAAACCATCACAAATGCGAAAGCCAAATCCGAAGAAGCCTCGCGTTGGAAAGGAGAGCAGCTCATCCGCACCTTTCAAAAGCTGCACAAAAAAAATCACACCTTTTTATTTTTGAGCCCGGAGAGCAAGACAAGGCAGATTTGCAATTTATATTCTGTCTGTCAGGAAAAGCCTGAAAAGGGAAGGAGCAGAGGATGTCAGGCAACGTTTTTACGACATTTTTTCTCACCCTCACACCCAAAAAGAGAGGCAATATTAACATATAGAGGGCTTACCAGACCTTCCAGCATGTTGTGATCGCAACTATTAACGCAAATTCAGCCAGTCCTCGCAAATTCATTACTATCAGGCAATTTTTCCGTAATTTTTGAACAATGTGTTTTCCCGCAAAACTGAGCTGTACGTCAGCAAACACACCTCTGTTTAGAAGCCGCAGGAATCGTGTGTGATAAAAACGCCTCACATTTACCTTCAAAAATAACTAAATGATTAATGGTGAATAAAATTAATATAGGTTTTGGTCCCTTCATTTCAATTAATTCTTAAATAATCAAGAAAAGTTGCTCCACAACTTTATTACAATAAGCACTTCAAGTTTCATCGCAATTTTATGGAAAGGCTGCCGCAAAATCCTGGAGGTTCTGACTTACTTTTAAATAATGACTTATTCCAAAACCAACGAACGAACCCAGGAATGAACATGAGAAGATGTTCGTGAGATCCAGAAGATCCTAACGAGGCAGCAGGTGAGGCGAATTGATAATAATGAGCTAAAATATTGACATTTTCAAAGAGGTAGACTTCATTCCATCATTAGCGCCTGCTCAATAGGGGAAGAGAGTCCATCTTCGGACTGGCAATGAGGAGCAAACCGACCTGTTCAACAAGAATTTTATAAAGAATTTACGAAAGAGCCCCTTACTTGCCAGCTCGCATGAGAAGTTGAATGCTGAAGGTTATTTTTTCTTATTTATTCGCATGACTTCATTCGTGTGAAATCTGATGAAATCCTGCTCGCTAGTAAGATGCTTATCAATTTAGCATGAGGCGGGGTTTGGGGCTTTTGGACTTTTCTTGAGAAGCTTTTTAACCAACTGCACTTATACGAACTCTGTGTGTTCCCAGCAGTGGAGAAAGTGAAAGTGCATGTCAGCAAGACCCACATCGACGTGGACAAAAGGTGGAATTTGCCCCTGCTGCTGTTGCCCCTGCCCCGTGTTAATCACCACACGAATGGGCAAAACTGCCAGTGGCCTTTCGATTTGACGTTTAGTGTGATTGGTCCCCTTGCTGATAGTTTTGTTTCAGAATAAGAGGACTGTGTCCTGACCTGGTTTCTAAGAGTTTTGTCCTTGTGCCTTTCAGTAGTCTGTGGTGTTACCGGACAGGTGGACTCCCCAGTGAGACAGATGGGTTCACCCTCCTTTACAGCCGAGGAACGAAAGAAGCTCCAGATTCCTCCTTTTGCGACCATGCTGAAAGCACAAATCTCCTGTGTCTGATTTCAGTTTGTTTTGTCTTCTTTTGAACAGTTTTTTTCATTCCTACCTTCTGCTTTTGGACCCTCGTTTGCCCCTTTTGCCTGCCTACCGTGTTTATTAAATTATCCTTGGACTTACCCCTGCATTTGTGTTCTCTTCTCTCTTGGTCATGCACCAGGCTGTGACACATATTGATTATTGAAACATCTTAGTATTCAGCGGCTTGATAAGACCTCCCTGATCACCATGGTAACAGCAAATTCCAAGTGGGACTTAATTAAAACCCGACTCTCTTCATGTGGTCTCAACTACTTTTAAAGTTGGTGAAGGTAAAAAGCTGGAGTGCTGCATTCCTGGAGATATATAAAAGTGACTCATAATGGCACTGAGTTGTATTCTGTTAAAATATAACAGAGCAGTACGAAATTACAGCGCTTTAAGAAACATCTGCATTGGTCAGTTTGACATGACTGCTGAAGAAAGGTTTGAGAAACAATTTGAGAAACAGTCCACCCTGCTGCTGCTGCTGCTGCTGCTGATAAGAGGTTCAGAATAAGAGCCGACTGATCTGATCCTCCAGGATTTTGCACACTTTCCACAATTTTTGACCAATCATTTTCGTTTCCCGCAAAACGTTGAGCCATACGTCAGCGAACTAGCCTCCTTGTTACGTTTAGAAGACGCTGGAAACGTGTGTGATAAAAACACCTCACATTTACATTCAAAAATAATTGCGGTTTTGTTCCCCTTCATTCCAATTAATTGTTAAAGAATCACAACATCGCACATATTTCCACAACTTTGACTTGCTCCTGCAACTTTATTGCAACAAAAACGCCTACATACTACAAGATTAAATATGCATATCAGATATAAACTGTACCTACATTTAAAAAAAGTATTTAGCTGCCATAGGTAAAGGTTATTCTATACATGTAGTACTTGACTAAAACTCTCTATAACATGCTTTCATTTGCTTGTTTTTTAAAATCTAATGCCAATTCTTAAACATCCAAAAATCCTCAGCATTCCAAAAATGATGAGGGTCAGAGTGTGGTACAAATCAGGCAAGGCATCAGGTTGGCAGGGGGCAACATGTTTGACACAACATGTACCAATTGTAGGTTTAGAATTTTAACATAAAGACTCATGTACATCAAAGCCTGCAGGTGGAGAGATCACCTCGTCAGTATTATATTTACATTCATGGCATTTAGCAGACACTCTTAACAAGAGCGACTTCCAGCTCTGAATTTCAGAGAGAGAGTCCCCCTGGAGCAAATTGGGGTTAACGGTGTTGCTCAGGGACCCAGTGATGGTAGTGTCGGAGGTAGGATTTGAACCCACGACCTCTCCAGAGGCGAGCATCCTAATCACTAGACCATCAACACATCAATATAGAAATGTACTACAGACCACTTCACTTGGACTTCACAACCCCTTCACACTTTTATTCAACAACATACTCTGTGTTGGCCAAACCTTTTATTAGGATGAAGTTTGTGATTGCAGACGGCACACTTGCAGCTACGATTAAAAACTTTCCCATGTCTGCCAGTTTCTGCTGGGTTAGTTTTCAAAAGAGGCCGGCAGCACAAAGCAATTAGCTCTATTACTGTCTGACCTCCGTCTTAGCACGTCTGAGAAGTACCTTGCCGATTGTCTTTGGGTCGACAGATTGAATCAAATTTGGGGCCATGTGCCAGCCAGCACAGTGTCGAGTAGTGGGCATCCTCCATGCCAATCTGGTAAGGGGAAGGAGCTGGCAGGTTTCAGATTAAATAAAGCAGTTTGATCGGTGCCAAGGTAAAGGCTTCCAGCTTGCAGTTAAACACAATCCCACTTACTGGATATCAGTGCTGGTGAAGCTACTTTTAGGGCCTGTGTCCACCAAACGTGTTTTGTTGCGCTGAGAGCGCCTTTTTTAACCTTAAGAGTTAAGAGTTTAAGCATTCAGAGCGCTAAACACCTTCAGCAGAAAAAAAACGGCAGTGGAGGTTTTTTACCCGCAGCACTCATTACATTCAACTCTTACAACAGCGCTGGGTTCGTCAATGTCACTGCTCTCTTGCTAGCCAATCAAAAGCGAGGATGGGGCGGGACATACACAGTCAAGAACTCACTAACAACAATAGCAGCATATCTGGAGCACCCGGAGAAGCTAACTAGTTCAAACACTGCTGCTAATGCCAAGATGCGACTGCTCTCCATTGTAAAGATAATCTCTTTTATGTCGGCTAAATGACCGATCTCAAAGGAACACGTTACAATAGTTATATGACATAGGAACGAACGTGGAAGTGCCTGATGGTACATTTCATAACTTAGCAACAACAAGCACTGAGAGAAGCACCAAGAAAGCGCAGAGAAAGCGCTCTGGAAGTGAGGTTTTGACCGCTCCAAAAGTAGCTAAACTACAACAAAGCTACTGTTGTAATGTAGTAGTTAGCTACTTTATGAGCTGCAGAGGAAAAATTTGCTACATGCAATCTATTTCGCGACCATCAATTTTTGCTTCATATCTTTCTTCCTCCGACTCCATCTTGTAGCTGCCAGGAGCACAGTGTGATGCCATGAGTGTGTGCCACGTGGGTACGGTAGCCTATCAGATGCCACTGCTGGCAATTCAACACCAGTCAGAAACACCTGGTTGCCACGCCACATTGCTTTTGGTTAAAAATCTTTAAAAAGTAGCTCTTACTTTTAAAGCTACCGTATTTTAACAGTAGCTTTGTTGCTAAAAAGTTAGAAGCATTGCTTGTAGTTACTTGTAGTTAGCTACTGAGAAACACTACTGGACGGTAGGGGTGTTGAAATCAGTCACATAATCGATGCATCGCGATGAAAAAATGTAGATGATTCTGCATCGATGCAGTTACAGACCATAATCAATTATATTGAGTTTTCAACCTGCAGTCCACTACCCCCTAGTGGTCCGTGGCGGCAATGCAGGTAATCCATGACATGCAATCCAGTTTCACTACTGAAATAACTATTTTTTAATAATTTATGTTTTTCATTTTTAAAAACATTTCCCGATGATTTTGGCATCTTAATGAATAATGAATTCAATGCAAATATCTAAAAAAGTAATACAAAAAAATTCCCTCCTTGGGACAGAAGCAGTTTATATCATAATGATATTGCGCTGTGATTTTCTGGCTACAGCATAAAATTTCTAGTTAAAAAGAACATCCCGGTAGTAACTATGGCTGCCCAATCTGCATGTAATGTGAAGTAATGTATAAAAATGTATGGGATGCATCATGATATTGTACCGAATCGAAACGTTGACCTGATAATCATAATCAAATCGAATCGTGAGACCAGCGTACGTTCACACCACTACTGGACGGCTCTCCCTCTTGAACTCTCCATGCCCAAAATTTGTGGGGGAAAAAGTTTGTGAAAGCACAAAAAGACATGCAAATGTTATATAGGAGGCATGTGGCAGAAAAACCCACAGATGCACCTCAAAGAAAGTTACAGACACATCATCTTGTGTCATCATCATCTCAGGAGGTTCAGACATGTTTTCAATCTGTCCGATAGAGATAAGGACCCTTTTCGCCTTCATCTCAAATCATTTTTATTGAAACTTTTTCCGTGGTGTTGGTGGCCGCCTTGACACAGGGGGGGAAAAATCAGGTAGGAATGGGTTGGACTGTTCGATTTATAGCCTGAAAGGGTTTTTCAGAGTCTGGGCCGGAAAGCTTTGTAATAAGCGCATATGCCGACTTGTTTACCCTGGGAGATACAGGCAGCGTTTCAGATGGTGCAATTCTGGCCTGCTTTCATGACTGCTACGAGGCCCGTTTTCCTGGACAGCGTCCTAGCATCATTTCCACATGTGCTGAGCATTTGAATGCTGGCCTGCGTTGTGGGGGTGGAAAACAGGTGGTGCAGCTTGTCAGGAGCTCGACGTAAGCTTTGGGCAGTCCCGCAGTCTCGTTTTACAATTTGTTTTGTCATATCTAATCACAGTGCGTTCGAGAAGGGGCTCATTTTGCAAGAATAGGTTTTGTATTAAAGTGTGAAATTTAAACTCTAAATTCGAAGTTTTCTGGAGTTCGAGAAACAGCCTGAGGGAAGGAGAATTAAAGATCAACAGCTTTAAGGAATCTTAATGTTGTTCATTATTCATTGGACACGGCTTCATTCGCAGACTGTTCTTAGGAAGAAATTTGGTTTTAGAACACACTTGTGCAATTTAGTGTTAATTTTGTCACCCATTTTTTTATTTAGTCTTAGTCTTGTGTCAAAGTTCCTTATTAGCCTTAGTCATATTTAGTCATTCACATATCAGTTTTTGTTAGTCATGTTTTAGTCGACTAAAAGTCTCAACATTTTAGTCTAGTTTTAGTCAAACGAAAACTCAAGGTATTTTAGTCAAGTTTTCGTTAAAACATTTGCTTTTTTATTTCAAAAATGATTTTTGTTTATCATTCCAGTTGAATTGTGTTCCACACCGCTAAAATATTAATTAAATGTAATAATAACCTCTGGCGCAAGTAGTTGCATGTAGTTTTGCGGCCGGAGGGGCGCAGGAACACGACGTAGACGAACTGCTGGCACAAACACATGACAGGGGGTCTGGTGGTCTCTTGTGTAGATGAAAACGAGGAGGGAGTTTTTGTTTCGTTTTTATTTCATGGAAAACATTTTAGTCTCGTTTTTATTCGTAAACAATAAGGCACATTAACACAGTCAGTATTTCTAGAACATTGGTGCAGTCTCGTCATCGTCTCGTCTTAGTCGTGGGAAAGAGGGTCGTCGACGAACACATTTCGCCTCGTCTCGTCTGACGAAATGAACACTAGTGCAGTTTGAAACAAGATTTTTACCTTCAACAATGCTTCTTATTTTAAGATTTATTTCTAGGTTTTCTTTCTACAGACCCTCCTGGACTTTTGGTTTGGGCGGTCACCAGGGGCTGCTATTGGGATGTTTTTGGGGTTATGAGGGGTGTTGCCCCCTCTTTTCCCTTGAGCTAATACTAGGTGTGTAATGACACATAGATCTACATCGATACATCGATTCACTCATCAACCATCCCATAGTATCGATCCAAAATGACAACATTGATTAGACATCGTACATATTGTAACGGCTGTCGTGAAATAAGCGCCCCTTTTTCTATGGAAGACAAGCGTCACTCATCAGACCTGCATTGCTAAGTGGACTTTGAGCATGTTTAGCCTGAGCTTGGTGCTGTGTGATTACCGTTTTGTTTTAGACCTTTGTGAATAAGAGAGTAATGTTTCAGTCAACTCTTGCGTCTGCATCCTCTCTCACAATGCGACAATTATACTGTTTAAATTTAAGAAAACACTTAAGAAAATGTTGTTTACATTTACAGAAGTTAGCGGACGCTCTTATCCAAAGCGACTTTCATTTCCTAATTTCAGGGACAGTTCTGCTGAGAGTAACTTAGGGTTAAGGGTCTTGCTTAGGGACCCACTGTTGGTAATGCCAGAGGTCGGTTTCAAACCCACAATTTTTTGGTCCAAGGGTGAGTGTCCTACCAGTAGGCCACCAACACCCAACCTGAGGTCAAGTGTGGTTAAATCAACACTTTTCCACTCCTGAGTCAAAGCTACTGAAAATCTTTCTAGAATTTTCAAACTACAAATGGGGCTTCCACCAGCACAGAACTCCAATCGCACCGAACTCCACTGCAACAAGAATTAAACCCAGCCACTCAGGAGGCTGAAAACATTCCATCCCACCCCGCGTCCCATATTCGCACTGTATTGCTAATATGCGCCCTCCGAAAAAATAGCTTGCATGGAGCCGCTGATTGATATTATCGATCCGGGGCGAAGTCTAGTCATCTGGGACCAACCAGAGTGGGCCGTCGATAAGCATCCATTTAAAGCAAGGGCACGCTGCAAATGGTGAAGAAATTCAATTTGCCATCATTCATCCCAAAGTGTGCAGTTTGTGTGGCCTTCGTGACGGCTCCCATCAAACAAAAGCAGCACCGGGGAGAGCGCTTAATGCACACGGTGACGCATCTCCGGGGGGATTTCGGCTCTGACCGAACGCCTGAGGTTCCCCGGCCATCCGTGTCGCAGAGAAGCCTCGAGGGAGATTAATACTGAACTCCTCAGGGGAGACAAAATGCACAGAACATGTTTAGATCCTGCAAATAATGCACTTTCTGTAAGAGTTTGAGGCTGTGTTTGCAGAACCTCGTTAATATTACATCTTGGAAATAATTGGTGAGTGTGTAAGTTGTCTTAGTAACAGCACTTGCATTGCTAAAAGTGTTATATATTTATGTTGTAGTACTCGAGACCAGTTTATAAAAGTCTTGGTCTTGTCTCGGACATATTTGTACTCGGTCTTGTCATGGACTCGGACAAAGAGGACTCTCTCTTGCCGAGACCACAACTCTGAGAATATTACTATTAAAACTCTTTGAGACCGACGTACAATACTGTGCAAAAGTTTTAGGCAGGTGTGAAAAAATGCTGTAAACAAAGAATGCTTTCAGAAATATAAATAATGATTGTTTATTTTTATCAATTTACAAAATGCAAAGTGAGTGAACAAAAGAAAAATCTAAATCAAATCAATATTTGGTGTTACTACCTTTTGCCTTCATCAAACCAGCATCAATTCTTCTAGGTACACTTGCACAAAGTCAGGGATTTTGTAGGATTATAGTCATTATATTATTTTGTAGGATTATAGGATTATAGATCTGTGGTTAGTTCTCCAAGATGTTTGGAACAATCTACCAGCCGAGTTCCTTCAAAAACTGTGTGCAAGTGTACCTAGAAGAACTGATGCTGTTTTGAAGGCAAAGGGTGGTCACACCAAATATTGATTTGATTTAGATTTCTCTTTTGTTCATTCACTGCATTTTGTTGATTGATGAAAATAAATGATTAACACTTCCATTTTTGAAAGCATTGTTTGTTTACAGCATTTTTTCACACCTGCTTAAAACTTTTGCACAGTACTGTAGGCATTTTGCGAAGTTTATTTATTAGTGTTTTAATAACTCAGAATCCCTTTAACTTACAGAAGCCACACACATACCGTCAGAATCACAAGACTTTCAATCTACCGCACATTATGTTCATTCCTCTGAATGTGAAATTATTTCAGAGTAATTCCATGCAGAAAAACTGAAATAATTGTGTAAAAAGACATTAATTACATTATTTGCGAAGTAAACAATATGGAATATGAAACGCCATCATGCACAAAAATGTAGTTCTCGTCCAGAAAGGCCAAAAAACAGCTCATTTTATAGGTCAAAATGAGTCCAAATCGGCTCAAATTTACCCAAAACTTTAGCATTTCTTCATTTCCAATAGATCAGAAAATATATTTTCCATTTAATAATGTTAGAGATTAATCAATAGGGAAAAATAAATAAATGTATGATGTGTAAATAATTTTATTCTGTATCCAGATAGATACCAAATGGATAAAGAAGTTTCCGTCTGGCACTAAGCTTATTTTTCTTCACAGCACTAAGCTATAGAATGTCTCTGCATAATAACAACTCTGCAAGTCAATAACACAGTGAGTTTGGTCTTGAGGAGTGTTCACTGTGGTTTGTTGAGTTTAACATATGATGTGATCAGTGTTGATAACTGCTTCCAGTGAAGTGATTTCCTCATTATAGATATGGAAGAGAGAAATATTGAATAAACATCTTTAACGTGGCTTAGGCTTTGCATGTTCTACTTATTTGTCATGTGGTGTAAAACGTGCATTGGTCTTGGTCTTGTCTCGGTCTCGACACACTCTGGTCTTAGTCTCTTCTCTGTCTCGGGTTTAAGTGGTCTTGATCCCAATTCTACTATATATAAGGTGAAAAATGCACGTATCATGGCAGGACAAGAAGCAACATTGTAGACAAAAGACTATCAGATGTCCTCAAGGTCAGCATGGTCAGTCTGAGTCAACCTAAAACCTGCTTCTTGTTTTAAGAGGTGGAAAAAAATGTGGGCTGTCTGCAATAGATAAAGTTAATTTCTCTAGAAGCGAGCTGAGACTCAGACTGTTCATCTCCCACATCGTGAGACGCTGCTGCTCCTGAGCCCAATTTATGAAGTGAGAGCACCGGAACAGCATAATCAACAACATCTCTCTACCTCTCCCTCTCTCACACACCCTTTCGCTTTCCATCTTTTTGTCTTAAGCTTAGAGATCCCTGTGGATGCACACTCCTGTGCATTTTTCAGCTCTCTTCCGCTACAATATCCATTCATCACCAACCCAGAAAGCACGGTGTCTCTGGCCAGGAGGAGCAGCTCTCACATTTAAACACCTATTTCTCATTCTGGATCCTGCACAGAAGAAAAAGTTAGCGTCCACAGCTCTGTGGCCTTAAAAGACACTCGAGTCATTCGTCAGGATTTCAGCCTTGACATCGTGGAGAACTGGTAAAGAATGGAAGTGGACCCTCTAACCGTGTACCCAAAAACATTTAGGATAAGTTAACAGATGTACAAAAGTGTATCCATATGACAAGTAAAGTATGGTAAAGTTACCACTGAGGTGCTTATGAGCAAGGTACCGTCCCCAAGCACTGCTCCCCGGGTGCTGCCCTTGTTAGCTGCCCACTGCTCCTTCACGGATGGATCAAATGCAGAGGTGACATTTGGTTGTGGTGCACTGTGTGCTGTGCTGTAGTTGGTTCACAATGACAAATTATCACTCACTTTCACTTACGGCGTTAAGGCTTCCATTTATTCATGAAAAATAAGTATGAAAACATAGTGAGTTGATCTCCGTGGAACATGAGCATGATGTATTTTACCTCAGTAAAATAAGCACCTGACTTAACTAGAGAACTATCTGTCTAAGCTGACTAATGTTGACTAAGCAGCTTCTGAAAGACGATGGTGAATAATTCAACTTCTAGACGTTAGCTTGCATCCATAACCAGAGGTGGACAGTAACAAAGTAACATTACTTGAGTACTCTACTCACTTACCGTTTTTGAGTATCTGTACTTCACTTGAGTAGTATTTTTATGACTTTTATTTCACTACATTTGAATGATAAACACTGTACTTTTTACTTCACTACATTTCTATCAATGTTCTCGTTACTGGTTACTTTCAAATCTGTGGATAAAGTGGATGTTATTCCCCCTTTTCTAAAATGTGATTTTTCTTTAGCAGGTGACACTCCCTCAGTAGTCAGTAGGGTTACATCACGCCTGTAGACTGTAACTATAAAACCAGGTTCAGACAGTTCTGCCGTTTCTTGTCTTGATTAAAACACTGTTGCTGTTGGAAGGTCATGAGGCTAGAGGTGTAGAGCTGGGTTTTAAGCAGGTTGGAATGTTGATTTTATGTTGTGAGCTGCATTTACAGCTATTGCACTGTCCTCCTGATTAACATACACATATATATGTGCACACACTGCCAGAGCTGGGTCAGAAAACTACCATGCTGTTTTGTGGAGGTGTGTAGTGTCTTTTAAAATTCATTTAAGAATAAACTAATGACTGGTTTTCTTTGTCAGTTTGGGTTGTGTTTCATTCTGTAATGTTCTACCAGCTCCTTATTCTACAGCTTCTACAAGCTAGTCAGAGGCATTAGCTAGAAGATGTACTTTTACTACTTAAATATTTTTTTAAACAAGTACTTTAACTTGTAAAAACCTGACTGTACGACTTTCACTTGTATTAAAGTAACGTTTGACTAGTGCTACCTGTATTTTCACTTACGTAATGAAGTTAGCTACTTGGTCCACCTCTGTCCATAACCAAACACTTAAAACAGGAAAATGTAGGTTGTAAAATAAGACATTACAAACAAGCTAGACTTCTAGACTTAGATTTACCAAGACGTGCCAAACAGTGCCACGACAGACAATAGCAACGAACCAGTCACTTGAATGAATGAAGTTGCTTCTACATGCAACGCTGAAGAGGTTAAGGAATGGTACGCTCCACATTAGTGCTGTCTGAACTCCTCCTACATTACAATGTTCACGCATGGTGAGAATGGAACTTGTATAATCATCATTTTTTACAGTAACTGAAGAATGTACTGAACTCCCAAACCTGGAGTTTTTGTCTTTTTGGGGGGTCTGGGTCTTGATTGCAGGGTAAAACCACCACAATACCTCCCTTTATATGTAATTTGCTTAATGCCATAAATATAATTGTAATAACCAAAGAGATCTTTCCCAAAATTATACCATTCGGTGCAAAGTCAAATTTCACAGAGCATGAGTTGCAGTGCTGTGCAAAAGTCTTGAGTCACCTCTCATTTCTGTACATTTTCCCAGGACCGTGAGACATCCATGAGAGCCAAAAACATTGAAAAAGAGATATAAAAAATGTCTCAAGTCATTTGCATATTACTGTGGTACATCATAAGAATGTATTTTGATTATCAGAATTTTCAATCGAATCTTTCCCGCATCCTCAGCATCCCTTAACATGCACGAGGTAAGCATACAGCATGATTTATAATTGAATAATTCTAACAAGAACCATTACATTTCCCTTTCAACATTCACCTGCTTTATCATTCCCAGTTACACCCAGTTCGTACAAACCAGCATCATAGCTCACCCAAACCAACACGTTACAGCAAAATAGTCTCATCCCTACGTTCCTTTTTCCTGCCTGTCTGTCGGGCATCATTATCCGCAGTGACATTTATTAAGTCAGAATGATGAATGAGTGGAAGTGGGATATGATTCTATCACAACCAGACTAAATTCTCCCTGCAGACTCCGTCCTCCGCATGCTACTTATGTGATGTATAGTTACGATGCTGCATCCACTTTACCTCAAGCGAGGCAGGAAAACTCACAAACGAGCTGTGGAAAAGCTACCTTGATCAGTGTGTGTCGAGGTGGCCACGTAATCGGGGGTTCAAGTCCCGGACAGTTAAAGGTACCACTGTGGTACTCATGAACAACGTACTGTCCCCAAGTGGTGGTGCACTGTGTGAATTTTAAGTGAGTGTTTATTTGTCATTGTGAACACAGCACCACAGTGCACCACAGCGAAATGTGACCTCTACATTTGACCCATCCGTGAAGGAGCGGTGGGCAGCTTTTTGGCAGCACCTGGAGAGCAGTGCATGGGGACGGTACCTCAGTGGTACCTTTACCTATCCAGGACTTGAACTGGCAACCTTTACGATCACAGGGCCAACTCCTGGTGTGCTCCTGTGCTGTGTTCACAATCACGTCGGCAGATTGCACAGTTGGTAGCATAACAGTTAGAGTTGGCGCCGTGAAGGAAGGTCATCGGCTCGAATCCCAGATTGGTAAAGGTACTCATGAGCAAGATACCGTCTCCAAGCACTGCTGCCCATGGATGGGTCAAATGCAGAGGTCATACTGTATTTGGTTGTGGTGCACTGTATGCTGTGCTGTGTTCACAATGACAATCACTCACTTTCAAATTGTTTTAATGGAACGCATGAATATGAAGAGGAGAAAATGTGGTTAAAACACTATTTTATAACTAGGGTTCACTTTTTCGAGCCAATCCTTAATTTATTAATATTCTGCTAGGAAAATGAGACAGTAGGGACAGTGATTTATTGCAACATTTGCACTAAAGTTTCTTTTTAAAACAAAATATGAAGAAAATAATGAAGAAGTGGCTAAAGACTCATGCAAAAGAAGAGCTTCTGTACTAGAGCCGGCCGATTCATGACACACCCGGTGATCCTTTAAATAACTGACGAGTCACAAATCTGAGGTCATGAGTAAATCTATCGGTTAACTTCCTCCAGAGCTGGAAACATGCAGCAGAATCTGGGGTGTATTTCCCCAAAGGCATAGATGCTGACTAACTTAATAGTGTACATTAGCAACTAACATAGTGCCTTGTCTTGATACTTTGTCATTTATTTGGAAGTGCATTCATTCGGGGGCAGTTGGTGGCGTAACGGTAGGGAGTCAGAAGGTCGCAGGTTTGAATCTAGGGCCGGTAAAGTTACCACTGAAGTACTCATGAGCAAGGTACCGTCCCCAAGCACTGCTTCCTGGACGCTTGTTAGCTGCCCACTGCTGCTTCACAGATGGGTTAAATGCAGAAGTCACATTTGGTTGTGGTGCACTGTGTGCTGTGCTGTGGTGTGTTCACAATGACAAATAATCACTCACTTTCATTCAGTCAACATTTATACTCTCTTCTGTGAAAAACAAACGATTCAGCTGGTGATTTGGCAATAGTGAGTCGTGACTTGCACACCCGGATCCGCTTAGTGAGTGACTTTAGTGAGGGAGCTGAATCCTTAAAAAGGAACTGAATATTACAGCTCTGCTCTGTACTGATTTCACTACTAATAGTTTTCTTTTTCTCTGACACAACTGACTGTGACCAAATTCTCAGTACTGCCACCTAGCAGCCAGGAGAAATTCAGCACTAGTTTTCTTACTGACTGAGTGAGTCTCACTCCCTTGTTGTGATCCCACTTCACTGAGAATAAATTAATATGCACATTCCTACCGTTAAAAAAACATCACTTTACTGCAGGCTGATGAGACACAACGCTCTCATAATAAAGCGTGTGAAGATGCCGTCAGGTGAAATGAAGTAACAACTTTATCCATGTCCACGTGAAAATTTGTATAAAAATATTAACTAAAGGTGTAAATGTATTTGTTGTTGTATTTGATGTAGATCAGACAGACGCCCTGCAGTGTGCGATCTCAGCATTGCAACAAAATCCTGCTTCAAATAGAGCCACCACTGAGAAGTCTCACAGCAGTCATCAGCCTCACTTCGCCTTCTCTCCGCCCCATCTCTCTACATCTCTCTTAGTCTCTCACTCTCTCTCGTCTCTCTCACCTCTCCATCTCTCTCTCTCTCATCTCCCATCTCACTCTCCTCTCACTCTCTCACTCTCATCTCTCTCTCCCCATCTCTATCTCCGCCTCATCCCCACATCCCCATCTCCCCATCCTCCATCCTCCTCTCCATCTCCAGCCCTCTCTCTCCATCCCACCCTCTCTCATCTCCATCTCTAATCTCCTCCCATCCTCACCCACCTCATCTCCTGTCTCATTCTCTCATCTCTCTCCCCACCTCTCTCTCTCATCCCCCCATCTCTACCCTCTCCATCTCTCTCTCTCTCCATCTCACCTCTCTCTCATCCTATCTCAATCTCTCTCTCTCTCTCTCTCATCTCACCTCACTCTCTCTCTCTCATCTCATCTCTCACTCTCTCATCTCTCTCTCTCTCTCTCTGTCTCTCTCTCTCTCTCATCTCTCTCTCTCTCTCTCTCTCATCTCACTCTCTCTCTCTCATCTCTATCTCTACTCTCTCTCACTCTCTCTCTCTCTCTCTCTCTCTCATCTCACCTCCTCATCTCATCTCACTGATCTCACTCCTCCGCCTCATCCCCATCTCCACCCCCCCCCACTCCCATCCTCTCACTCTCTCACACACCTCCCCACCTCCCCACTCCATCCTCATCCCCACCTCCATCTCCACCCCCCCATCTCCCCATCTCTCTCATCTCCTCTCTCCCCATCCTCCCATCTCCCCATCCTCTCTCATCTCCTCAACTCTCTCATCTCTCTCGTCTCATCTCTCATCTCTCTATATCTCTATATATCTCTCTGTCTCTCTCTGCCTCTCATCTCTACTCTCTCTCTCTCTCTCACTCTCTCATCTCTCTCTCTCTCGACTCCCTCTTTTTCTTCATGCCTTTTGATCAGTTTTTCTTTTGTTTGTCTTTCTCACTCACCCTCTTCCTCATTGCCATGCCACCCACTTCCTCTCTCTCTCTCGTCCCTTGCACCATCTCTCGCTCCTCCTCTTCCTCCTTGTCTTTCTTTCTCTTTAACTCTCTCTCTCTTTCTCTTTGCTTGTTACTCCTGAGTGAAATTTTGCTGTCTCTCAGCTGCTAGTCATGGTCAAACACACACATGACAGACCAATTCGCCCCATCGCCTGCAGAACGGCAGGTTGGTTAAAGGAACCTGATTACACAATGAATCCTGTAACTTTTATGTAAATTGCCGCTCAGCGCGATCTCTACCCGAGGAGGAGACGCTTCCTGAAACAAAAACCCGTCAGAGCGGTGAGAACGTAGCTTATGTCGGCTCATGTCTTCTTTATCCACACTGCAGACTCGGACTCTCATTAATTATTCTTTTTGTGAGAGATTTTGCTGGTTTTTCCGGCTCCATCTGCAGTCTAAACGTCTCCCTGCGCAGCCCTGCTCTCACAGCAACAATAAAAGTAGTATGAGCTTTATGGGAGGGGAGAGGGGGAAAAAGACGAAGGTGAAGAAGAAGAAGAAAAGAGGAAGAAGAAAAAGAAGAAGAGACTCTTCATCAATCTGATGGTGTAATTTTCCAGGCTATTGCAGCTCTGGGACATCTTCTCTCCCTCCCGAACAAAGAAATAACCCACACACTCTCTTTTATGGACTGGATATTGTCCTAGATGAAGTATGTGTGAGGTAGCGGCAGTGTCACTGACGGCTCGTTGAGTGTTGAGTTTTGTGAAGCTAGGGGGCGCTGTTTCACACGTCACTGCTACAAGGAACATAAAGTCCCTGATAGAGAATATAAACAGTCTATATTTACAACAGATTTAAATACCAGTGGTTAAAATATTATGTTGTCGGCATGCATTTCTTCCCATCTCCTCTCATCTCTTCCCCATCTCTTCCTTATCTCTCTCTCTTCCCATGTCTCTTCCATATTTCTCTCTCTTTCGTCCCATCTCCTTCCTCACATCTGTTCTCCTCTATCTGCAATTGTGTCCATCTGATCTGTCTTCAGGTCTGTCCCATCGTGATTTTTTGTCAGCTTAGTGGTTCTCCTGTTTTGCATTTTTCACTTGAAAATTTTAAACACAAATTGTAAATGATAAAGGCTCTCACAGTTTCTGATAGTGTCTATTTAATAGCTATATAAGTAGCTACAGCTGAACTAATGTCTGAATATAGTATTTGGCTGTGAAACATCTTAGATGTAGTAAGATACTTTTTCTCTGTAGCTTGGAGTGTAATGTTAGTATAATAAAACAAGAGCTCGCTATAACAAAAAAGCTGCTTTATAGTAGATTTTAAAAAGATATATATATATATATATATATATATATATATATATATATATATATATATATGTTGTACATTCCATAGCTTATTATAATAAAATTAAATATATGGATATATGGATCCATAAATCCATAAATATATGGATTTTGCATCAGGTGCAGTTTTGTACATTTGAGTTACAGGTATGCAAGCAAGTTATTCCTCTATAGTAGTAAAATTCACACTGTTTACCAGTGTTGAGTAACATAAATCTCCAAAATAACTTAAATTACAGTAATGTCTTACTATAACTCAGCAATTTAAGGCACACACACATTTTCAGTAATATTATACTATTATATATTTCAGTAACACACATTTCAACACATTTCCTACAGAGGTACGAAGCAGTCATTATACACTACATCTCCTCCACTGGATGTAGTGAACTGCAGCAAATTGTTACTTTTAGCAAGTCTTACTTCCACAGTTTTTCAGTGAGTTTTAAAGTAACAAGTGAGTCGTAGCTATTGGCACCCAGAGACAGTAATATTAATGTAATCAATTATTTTGAAATAACAATTACTAGTAATCTATAATGTAGTACATTTTGGAAGTAACTTGCCCCAGCCGAGGTCTCAAGGTTAAAATGCGAAGAGACGGAACGCTCACTCTGGTGGATTTGTTCAGATTGAGTTTCTCATGTGGTTTTCACATCAACCTCAGCAAGAAAAAAAAAAACAACGCAAGCCAACCCCGGCGCGAAACACGCGGACGGACCACACACGCATACATACCACACACACATTACAGAACCGCAGGAGTCTTCAACTCAGGCCAAGTTTTCTTCCTCACATTATCAATACTCTCCCATTTCTCAGGTTGCAGACACGTGTCTCGAGGAGGCGACACACGCCAGCGCCGCTTTGTTCTGAACTAAACTCGCGGCTAAAGCATGGATCGACCTGTTATCGGCGCTTGTGGGCAAAAACATAAAGGCTGGGCACACACTCACACTTCATACCATACACACGCACAGGACTGGCTGAAGGGGAGACTTTATTCTACTCTGTACTTGGTTACCTCACTATACCAATGACGCTGATTTGGGACAGTGTAATGGTGAAAGTGTGAGAGGGGAAACTTAGAGAGATTTTTTTCCCATGTATATAACATTGGAAAGAACACCTAAAATGTGTACTTGAGTAGAGGTGCTGTTATAGTTACAAGCAAGTACTAGTAAGTAAAAGTATTACTGTTATATTAAAATTGTTAAAAGAAAAGATCAAACATGAAAGGATATTTGTTCTTTTGTAAAGCGATAAAAAGAGTGAAAAGTTAAAAAAAGGAGAAATGATTTAGGCTGTTATGGTAGTTTTTACATTTAATTTGAAGAAAGTTAATTATAGAGGTGTTGACTAACATTAAGCTCACGCCAACGGACTACCCACAAGAAGAGCACAGTGATGCCCAAATGCAAACAGGTGTAATCCGTAGGGCGAAGCAGGTGTAACGGAGCCACAGAGTTGTCTCCGGATCAGAAGGTTCCACTGAGGTACTCTCGAGCAAGGTACGTACACAAGCCCATGTCAGCTGCCCACTGCTCCTTTATGGTTGACTCAAATGCAGAGGTCAGATTTGGTTGTGGTGCACTGTGTGCTGTGTTGTGGTGTGTTCAACAATCTACTCACTTTCTCTCACTCAGTTAACAGGACAATAAGTGGGAAGAAGAACAAGATGATGAAGAAGAAAAAGAAATAAGAATTTTATCCATATTTATTACCCCCAGAATGAATAACAGCATTCATTCATCTATCTATCTATCTATCTATCTATCTATCTATCTATCTATCTTCTACATCAACGCACATATTTTCAATCTCTACAGGTATATAAGCACACAGAGACCAGACAATGTGGCTCCAATTACAGTACAAAGAACAAGTAGGCACATAAATATGCATTTTATAAAAACTATAAAAAATAAAGTCTGTACAAGAGATCAGCAACAATCAATCAGTCTATCTATCTATCTATCTATCTATCTATCTATCTATCTATCTATCTATCTATCTATATCAGTATATACTGACTTCTGCAGTAACCACACTCGGTCTCAGGTGAAGACACACCAGAAGCGATTTCTTTTTCAGAAGGATGGAAACCTCCAGAATACCGTAATCCAAGTTATCTTCGAATTGGCTACCTTGCTCTTCGATAACATTATGTTATCTGTATGAAATTTCTTTGTAAATTTTTTTTTTTTTTTTTTTTTTTTTTTTTTTTTTTTTTTTTTTTATTAGCAGCCAGACAAACATGGAAGTCTGTAACCCAAAGTTTTGCTGATCCACATTTGGCCATGTCTGTTATGGTCAGTTCTGTTGACAACTCTTAATTAAAGCGTTCCACGGCAGCGAAGAAAGGTAACTCCACAGATCATAAAATGCTGTAACTAAATGCAATTTGTTCCGTCCAAACGAAAATATTCGATGCATAATGGATTTTTCAGTCGGAGGTTCGATAAAAATGGCAGACAGCCGAAGAAAGAGTTGGTCCACGCTCAGTTGACCTTTCTTGATTGAGTGTAATAGCATACAGAGCAATGCAGAAAGGTCATGCTACAGACAGCTTTTAATCGCATAATTGGCACTTTTTCCCTCCCTTCGGGAAGGAGGCATGAATATCACTGACAAAATGCCCTTTGTAGATTTGTGGTGTAATCTATTAACGCTTCCTGCTGTCTTCTTCAGTGTTCCAGCTTAATCACTGTGGGGAGACTCAGTGTTGAAAGGAACTGCTGTTAAACAGAACTTTTCAAGCTACAAGCTACTTATGGCTAACTAAGATGTTGTGCCATACAGTAGTTAGCTACTCTGCAAGCTACAGAGATAAAGTATTCAGGCTACATCCAGCTATGCTCTACAAAGTTTTTTTTAGACTTCTGGCAAACAGTTGTCGTTAACCTTTAGTAATGTTATGCAAGGTCATATTTTCACATGCAAATTAGGTTTGTGGTCAAACTTGCGGTGGACTCTGGCAAACTTTGTGTAAAACTTCTGTCAACAATTTGTCACCAAAAGCCTACTCATTTTGTTTTTTGTAAGGGTCATGTGTGATAGTTAAGCTGTTAAAATGAGATATTTGTTTTTCAATTTTGTGTCACACTTGCATCATGCTGAGTCACACTTGCGCTAGTTAGCTTTCAATTTGTGTTGCTTCCAAATGTTTACGGACTGCGTGACGTTCCATCTTGCAGCTATATATATATATATACAATCTTAACTCGCTCTAAAGCTATGACTGCTGTTCCATATATCTACTTGTTATCTTCAGACAGAATTATTTATACGCGCCAAGACACGGAGTGCCGCCCGAATAAAAAGCGATATCATCGGGAAAGGAGAGCGTGAATCAATCATTCTTTCAGGGAGAGTTGTTCAAATGAAAACCTAAGCCTGTCAGCAAATTCACCAGAATTTCAGCAAATATCATCTTAGCTGTAAAAGGGGGAAGGGGAAAGGAGGGTAAACACTTTAGAGAAAATGTAATAAAAGGCTGATATAGTAAATTGGAGGAGAGATAGGTAGAAAAGTGCAATAAAAATGCAATTTTTATAAGGAGGCTACATCTGTGAAAATGAACATGTGCAGCTGTGAGCTTGATGGAGGCTCTCCACGTACTGGATATACATACACTTACCCTGATGAGCCATAACATTATGACCACAGGATGAGACGAAAAACATTGACAGTCCTGGTTAAAATAGCACCACACTGTGAGTCTGTTATACAGTTTTGGCAGCCTGTATTGGTTTTGTTCTTAACGTGAATTTGATGAAGCATAAAAATGGATTTAGAGCTGATTGGCAAGGGCCAAATGTCGTGACGATACAGACGATTGCCGATAGTCTCCAAATCTGCAGCAGTTTGTGACGTTTCCCACCCTGAGGTCAGGAGTAATAAAAGTGAAGTCCAAAGAAGGAAAAACTATTATGAAGGACCATGGGAAGGGTGGACCCGGTGTCTGATCCAGTAGAAGAGCTACCGTGTTTCGAACTGCTGAAATCTTAATGCGAAAAATGACCTATAAACGCTTACAGAATGAATGGGCACAAATTAAGATGCACGAGCACGTGAATTATTGGCTGATGCTGGTATTCGAAGATTATCATGCATATATCTGCCAATGCTGATACCGATGCTGATAGTTATGAAGGAGTGGAGCGTGAGCACAGGCAGAGTTGGTCGAGTAAAGACAAGATATTTCGCTGACCACATTCCACTGTGTGCTCAGAATTCTGGCAAAAAAATAACACCATAATTCTGACATTTGTGCCAAGTCAAGTGAGCTTGAACGCAGAGGAGCGAGGGCAGAGACAGCATAGTGCAGAATACAAGGTGAAATATCTCCCCAGAATGCCCTAAAAACTATTAACAACATGACTGCGAGACAGAAAGAGTTGAAAGACTAATAATTGTATGGTTTTCTGTTAATAAAAAAATGTAAAATATTGTTTGGATATGTTTTTCATAAATTGCTGAATAAAATTGCTTGTGGTGTCGGTCATGAGCATTTCTCCGGCCAGACAAACTCAAAAATTGCCAAAGATCCCACATGATAAAATTACAAAAACGCGTTTCATATTGTTTCATGATGCATGTTTTCATCACTAATTGAAAAATAAAATCACTGTCGCTTTTATTCAGACGCCAGCCGCTTATATGAAGTGTATAAAAGTGTAAATAATAAATAACAAGCCGAATATGAAATGAAATGTTTAATACATTGTTGAATACGATCTTATGATGATAGCAATACTATATATATATATATATATATATATCGCCATCGACAGAAAGCATCTAAAGTGTTGAAAAAAGTTTCATTACTGAATGGTTTAGAAGATGTTCTGTGACGAGCTATTAAAGCACGCTTTTGCGTGTTTATAGAGGCCCATCATTTTTTTAAGTCGACCTTTTGCAAAATCCCAGCACGCAGCATCTACCTACCAAAAATTCAATAATCGCTAATGATGACGAGATCATGCTCATGAAGGGGTGTCCCATTTCATACGGTAGATTTGGAGGCCTTGCCCCTGCCCATGCTATGCCACAATATAAGAAGTAGAGGCTAGGCCAAGGATTGGGATTCACCCAAAATGTCCCCGCAAAACCACACAAATCTGACAGATGTTATTTTGGGGACACAATGATGTTCTCACAGATATCAACAAAACCTGGATCTCTATCATACACACACACACCCCCTCTACACCCAATATTGGGTGTGAGAAATGAAAATCATGACAGGTGTCTTGGACGACCAATGATTGAGCCAGAGGTCAATAGCACTGTAACTCTGTCTCATACGCACTTTAACAGAAGGGTTTATAACACAAATCACAGATCATTTTAGTGAATGACGGCAGTAATGTGTCATGACATTCACATTTATGCCCTGTGTGAATGGGGCTGTGCAGGTGCAGGTCGGCAGGATTACAATGCTAACTCACATTTAGCCAGGAAACACAGTTCCAGAGGTGAAAAAGACATTGTTCAGAAAGCAAAATTCCTGAAACCACTAAATTTAAGGGATAATGGATCAGGAAATTATATCTGAGTGATACCTCTTCCAACACTTAACAGAAGAAAACCTGCATTTATATCTACACTTCGCTAAAACCCCATTAGATGTCATTTATAGTTAGTCTCAA
Organism: Distichodus sexfasciatus; assembly: GCA_032718565.1. NCBI lineage: Eukaryota > Metazoa > Chordata > Actinopteri > Characiformes > Distichodontidae > Distichodus > Distichodus sexfasciatus. Next base: position 2,621,992 of record JAVGVS010000040.1, read on the forward strand.
ATAAATTGTACAGGTGCACCTTTTAACTGAGAGGGTGTTAAGACCTGCAGAATCTTTTACTTCTGAAGCATCTCTTAATAATTATGTCTGTGCTTCCCAACCAAGATCACATTTTTGGTTGCGCGAACACATATTAAAAAATAAGTTGGAGATTTTTCAAGGCAAATGGATCATTAGAACAGTTTTGTGAATTGCAGTGCTGAAGCGTAATCAATACTAGCAACTTTCACTCTCTACCTGACTATTCATAATGAAAGTAATGTCCTGCTTGTTTCAGTATTCTTTCTATTGACTAATAGTTGTTATTTTTTACCTTTATCTCCTTAACTCAAATAATTAGTTGTATTGTTCGATGCTGCACGGAGTGCTCATTAGCTGCCAAAATGACAAAATTGGTGCCAATTTACACCGACTTATTTCTCCTTCTAGTGTTCTCAAGACTGTAATGTACAATCCATCACAGAAATGCTTTAAACACACTTTAGTCTCCCACATGCTCAAAATGTCAATACAGGTGCTAGGCAACGTGAAGCGGCTCCTTACAAGACAACACAGTGCATAAGTAACTGCAGTAGTTATGAAAGAATAGTATAAAACAGTGTTTATTCAGATATAGTCACATACCACTGTTCACTCGTCAGATTTGACCTCCGTAGCGAACAGTGGCAGCTGGGACATGGGCCGCGCTATGGGGAGCAGTGTTGAGGATGGTACTGCTCAGGCGAGCACCTCAGTACCTTTTCACCAGCATTGATTCAACCAGAATTTTGGATCATGGGTCGAACGCCTCTAATTGTTAGATCATCGACGGTTTGCGAATTCAGCGAATCCTGCGAATTCATTATTACCGTGCAATTTTGGACCAATTATCTTCAACTCTTCCGAAGATTTTTTTTTACCAACCATTTTCGCAAACGTTGATCCACATACCGCCGGCGAGCTCACTTCCTTGTTACGTTTAGAAGACGAAGGAAACGTGTGGTAAAAATGCCTCAGATTTACCTTCAAAAAATAAATTGATTAGTGGTTAATAAAAATAATAGGGGTTAGGTTCCTTCATTTCGATTAATTGTTAAAGAATCAAAATCGCAATTTTTTCTGCAACTTTGACTTTCTCCCGCAAGTTTGTAACAAAACGCCTAAAACACTGCAACTTTCATCGCAATAGGCAGCAACAATCTCCAAAAAGACCCGCAAAATCCTGGAGGGACTGCATAATTATGCTTTGCTTGGAAAACCTGTTCTACTCGGCAATAAGATGTGATGAATACGTCCCTAGACAGAAGAACCATCAGCATGTGTGGCAAGTTTCAAGCGTCTTCGTAGCGAACCTTGTTGTCGATTGTCCCCAGCTGAAGGACTCCTCCATGGTCGTTGGAGCCTGCAACGCATACAAAGTCCACAAATATCTCTGGCCTCCAGACAGCGCTGGTTTATCAATGGCTTCAACCAATCCAGGGCTCGGAGGGCCTCTCAGATTACCAATAACCCCGTGGCATCACTTTATCAGACGCCTACTGTTCAAATAAGGCCTGCCATCGTTGACTGATAAGCGAGAGTTCAACCTGCTAAGACAAAAATTACAGACTTCAAGATATTTCATTATTATCTCTAGTCCATTGCCACAATACAAGATAAAGTCCTGAGGGAAAGCCCAGTGCAATTCATTTTTCATAATACCCAAGCTGAACTTTATTTTTGCGGCTTGAGACAGCTTTTGCAAATTCAATAATACAACTCAAAGAGTCTAATGCGAGGACTCATAAGGCATTTTTAATTACGAAGGAACAATGCAGGTAACGGCGCTCTTTTCACTGCAATAACCGGAATATTGTCACATTTGTGTTGATTGTTGAGAAAGGGCTTCTCTCTGATCCTGGCCTGAGGCTTGAGGCAAGAGCTTGTGTTGACCAACAAATCAAAGCCATCCATCTCCAATTTAACGGCTGTCGCTTGCCGTTTCCATTGAAATGTCCATTTGTCCTTCATTATGTGTTTTTCTCTCAGTCGTTCTCATTTTTGTCTCATTTTCTCTCACATTACCTTGTTTGTCCACTAAACCACAATTTTGCATTGTTTAAAATGTTACACCACACATAATAAGGCAAAAATGTGTTTTTCCCTTTTCCTTGTTTGATACTTTTTATTTTCCTCTCTTTGTCTACCTTAGTCCGGCTTTTCTCTCATGCCCCATTTTCTTTTATGCCACAATATTTATTTTCTCCTCCCTCATGCACACTACTTTCATTTTTTAGAATAACACATAACTCACGATGCAATTTATTTTTCTTTTTTCTTTTCCTTAGTGCTGTCTGATTTCTGTCTAACCTCTGCATACAATTGCTTGTCAATTATGCCAAAATTTTGCATTATTATGTGTGATAGTTAACATTTTAAATCTTGTTCAAAATTTATATATATATATATATATATATATATATATATATATCAACATACATAACATATAATGTAATACTTTTTTTCCATTTCTCTCTTTCTAAGTTTTGTCTGGTTTTGTTTGTAATCTACACATACAATTATTTTTCTTTTATGCTTCAATTCAATTCTGATTACTTGTGATATTTAACATTTAAAAAATGTTATCACACATTATAATGGAAAAATATGTGATATTTTTATTGTTTTCTCTCATGTATGGTGTTTTATTGTACTACACACAATCATTTCTCCTGTGCTTTGATCCTTTAATTTTTTTTTTTACAAATCATCACTTTTTTTTTACAAATCATCTATATTTTTCTTAGTACTTTATATAAATCGTAAAGCAAAAATGTGATACTTTAATTTTTCCTCTCTCATGTGTGATTCTTTTATTTTCCCTCAGTTTTGTCTTGTTTTCTTTATAATCTACATAACATTTATTTTTCTTTTATGCCACAATTTTGTATTATTTTGCATTATGTAATATTTTTAGTTTGAAAATGTTACATATTACACATTATATTTTGTCCTCCCACATGATAGTTTATTCTCACTCTGTCCTTCATTTTTATTTGGTTTTATGTCATATCAACACATAAAGCTATTTCATGCCACTGTTTTGCATTATTATGCTCCATCTTTAACATTTTAAGAACGTACTTAAATGTAGTTCCATTGCAGTTTCAAGAAGACAGCACCAGCAGACAGGATAAGAGAAAGTTCTCGAGCACAAGCAGCATGTTTTCAAGACCATTTACATATTTACACATCCTCTTACTTCCCCTGAATACAACGCAGGCAACTTCGCAGATTACACCAGCAAAACACATGCTGCGGCCGGCGCTCTGTCAGATTGGGAAAAGATCACCCGGGGGCCGATGGTCTCCGCCGACGAGCTAAGATAACACTGCCTGTGCGGCTGCCTCGTGGATTAACTTGCTCAGTAATACATTGTCCGCCAGACCCTGTTGATTTACCAAACCCCCCCCACCTTCCAAGGGAGGAGAGGAAAGCAGGGGGAAAAATCTCATTCAGGAGACAGATTGCTGAAAAGCCTCTCCACCAGACCCATAAATCATCTTGGCCCAGAGTCTCTGAGTGGTGACACAGTGGGGCCCGTGGAGGACCCCTGACTAACAAGGTTCATATGGCTGTTTCCAGATGTTCGCTTTATTTTTTGCACCCGCCTCCTGCTGTCTCCCTGATCCCATGTGCTCCACGGGATTTGGGCCCCCCAGTCCCAACCTGAAATATTTTGTTTTAAATTTTCAGCGCCATGTCGAACTACCACACTCTCATTTTCCTTTTGCTGCTTAATTGCAGCTCTTATTGTGCAATTTTAATGCCTTTACCATGGCGCCAAAAAATGAGAATTTACATAATTTAATATAGTGATCCACAATTTCCATCCAGGACCTTCCTGTAATGTGACAAAATTATATAACAAGATTATTAAAGAAGAAAAAGTTTTGGATTTTGATCATGATAATAAAGTATGTTCACAGTATGTAAGCTGTTTGTTGCACAAAATGGTGTCAGCTGCTCGCCCATGATCGGTGCCACCAAGGTTCGAATCCCAGACAGGTAAAGTTACCACTGAGGCACTTCATGAGCAAAGCACTGTCCTGCCACTGCCTCGGTGCAGCCCATTTGGCCACTGAGGCGGTAGCGCTAAGCACTGCGCCATCTTACACCTGCATCTCTCAAAACAATGATCTAACAGCTGTTCAGCATATGACAGGGCTGAAATCCCACCATGTATGGTTAAAAGGTCATTTCAAAGTTGGCAAGCCCGTTTCTATTTACATTAAGATTTTAAATTGACTCATATGTGAATGTGAGGTTTAGAAGTTCTACTTAGGGAAAGCAACATACAGCAGGAAGATAGTTATTTTGTTCCCTTCATTTTACCACTGTATTAAACTTTTTCTTAAACTTGACTTGCTCTCGCAGCAACAAATGCATAAAAACACAGCAACTTCAACACAATTTTTTTCAGTAGTGCTGCCTCTAAACTGGCCAACTTAGTTTACATTGTTCCTCAAAAAATTGCTCATTTAAATGCTGGAGGAGGTAGGACCCACATTTCACTCTGCAAAGATTTAGGATTGTTAGAACGGAAACCAAGCAAGCCAATCACTGCTATGATTTCATACAGCTTGTATGATGCACACAAACATAAAGAAAGCAGCCAGCCCCATGTGTGCTTGAGAAGAGGTTAAAATGATGTAATAGATTTGTTGTGAATAATTACATTTGTTTGCTTGATGTTTGCATTATCATCCTAATTTTTTGGTGAAAAAACAAATAGTCAGAAAGCCTGCAAAGCCACTATGTGTTGAGTAGCTGGATGGACCAGAGGGGGAGCGTGATTGCTTGTCCCCAGTGTCTCCATTAGGTTTCACCCTGCTTATGGTCAGCCTGACTCATACATGTGTCTCCACTGTCAAGGGGAAACAAATAGAGCAGCAGTGGAAGGACATAAATCAAAACAAGTCACGCTTTTTTCCCATATCACTAGTTAAACCCGACAGATTCTTTTGGTACAATTTTATCTCACTGCAACAGACACAGGCACTTGTCCCTTGGGATTTATACTTATGAATCTGCCTTTTTGCCCGTGTGATTAGCTCAGCAGATGCTAATGTTAGCAACTTGTACCTCTTTGGCCAAGGAATCGCAAATCCCGGTGCGATGGCAGACAAGCAACGAAGTAGAGGGAATGAGGTTAACAATCTGCTGTCCATTCAGCATCTCAGAACAATCAGCACCTTGGACAGCTCCCTCCCCAACATCTGGGGGCTTGTTCCAAAACAACTCATAGCTCCAAGTCAGCTGAAAGTACGAGAGTGTCACGATGTGAGAGGAGTGGTAAAGGAGTGGAGTGGAGTGGTAAAGTAAATCTGTGGGTTTGGCCTTGAGACAAAGATCATAAACAGCATCTAGGCAATCCATCAATGTATCCTTAAGAGGTTCTGCACATGTCTAGTACGGGTGAACGATTGAAAGATTGTGGAAATTGAAAAGCGGTTCCAACTGATCAATTCCATCGGACCTCAAACATTATCGATTCTTCTAAAAACATCCCCTTATTTTAAAGACTTCCATTTTTCCTGCTCAGAGAAAGATGGTATGTCAGTTATTCTCTGTGACTGTCCTTCATCCACATGAATCATGATGCATAAATGATATGTTTCTTTCACGATGTAAACACACATCATATTGTATTTATATGTGCATTAACTCTCACAGGAAGTCCACATTCAATAAAACCTTCCAGTTCAGTTAAATCTATTACAGACAAAACTTATATTTTTTGGCTGATAAATAACAAAAAAAAACAGCTTTCTACTCACAATACAGCCATTTACTTGATACATATTTATTCCTGACATGCATCCACTGCGCTATTGTGGTGCGGCTCTCATATGGAACGCCCTCATGTACTTCTCTCCCAGAAATAAATCAAAAACTTCATCTGCCTTCACTTGGACGAGCATTAGTAGATTTACAGCATTAGGTTCGATTTTTATGACAAATGGTATGGTGGTGTTGAGCAGGAAATCTACTAGACGGGGAAACTTTCTAAAGCTGTTTGTCCAGCCTTCATTGAGGCAGTTAAGAGTTGGCTCTCAGATCGAAGGTCACAGGTTTAAAGTCCAGAACTGATAAATATTAAAGGTATTATTTTGATTTCAGTACACCCTGATAGTGCCGCCCACTGCTCCTTTTAATGGATGGATCAGATGCAGCAGACACTTGAAGAAGAGGTGCCAATATCACTCACTGAAAGTCACTTAAACTATCCTGTACAAAAGTGTGTAAGTTTGGGAAAGCACCTCTGGAGAGGAATCCTGGGAGCACTCCCTGAAAGATGGATGGCTGTAACCTTAAGCCATTAGTAAGTACCTTAATATAGTACCTTACACTTTCATCTGTCAAAATAATGAACGGTTGGTGAAGATAATATTGGAGGTTTAAATCCCATCAACTATCAATTGGGCTCCTCAGCCAGGACTTAAAGTGAAAGTTAGTGATTATTTGTCACAAACAGAACACACCTGCAGCATTGCCAGTGCCACAACGAACAGACTCTCAGCTTTTGACCCACTTCCCAAAGGAGCAGGGCAGTTGATTCTGATTAGCCAGAGCAGCAGATGGCAATTTGCTCATGAGTACCTCAGTGATAACTTTTATCGGTCCTGAGATTCAGACTAGCGACCATCTGATCAACAGCCTAATCATTATGCTATCAACTGCAATCAAGCTTTATGGGGCAGTTGGTAGTATAACGGTTAGGGAGTTTGACCCATGATCAGAAGGTTGGCGGTTCGAATCTCAGACCAGCAAAGGTAGCACTCATGAGCAAGGTACCATTTCCAAGTGCTGCTCCCTAGGTGGCGGTGCACACGGTGTGTCCACAATTAATCCCTCAGTTTTACAAATAATCACTGACTTGATAAGAATTCTTAAAATGTAATTTATTGACCAAATCAGATTTATTATAAACCAATTTATCCACTTTAAACTGTGTGTTTCTCAACAATTTCTTTGTTTCCGTTTTAGCGGTTTGCATTTTGGGCAATGAAGGGAGTCCCTTATATTCCTTTAAGTCAGACGAAGATTCATTTTACTTTGCCAGGGAGACTCTATTGGCTCAATAGCACTAATCTCTGTGCAAGCATTGCAGGTTGTTTAAGTAAGAACCATTTAGATTCATTCAATTACCAGAGTTGTCTAAGGAGTCATGTTCAAGCACTTTCAATTACACACCAGTCGCCGCACAAGGCAGCTCCTCTAATTTAAGGATTCTAATGTATCACACTGTTCCTTGCAGGACCATCAACAAACAGTCAGGCAAACTCGCTTCATTTCAACAAATTATCCACCCAAATATATTGACATTGCTAATACTTAATGAGAAATGACTGCTAAGCATGACATTTGACTTCCGTTTCCAAGGAGCTACCACGGCTGCTATTGGTCTAGCCATAATATTTGGCTAATCTGGTTTCAAAAGGTTCAGTGCTCTTTCACTTGGCATCTCGCTGGCATTCCCAGAATCACCGCCTTAACACTACTCACCTGTTCTTCCGCACACTCAGATTCCTAATCAGAAGCATCAGCCAGCCTCATACAGGCTGTAAACGGCCAGTACGGTCATTAATGCAGGCTGAACCATGCGTGATAAAGGTTTTATGGTTAATTATGGCTTTTCTTTCTTTTACCATCATTATTTGACTCAGACACTGCCACAGTCCAGTATATTTGTTTGTTATTTCTCAACTCCAGCCTGACCACTGTCTCCGAAACCCCCTGCCCACCCATCCTGCTTGTTTACCTGCGTACTTCACTTCAACAATACAAATTACTGATAGTTCACATTATTTAAACCTTCTTCATTTATACAGTTAAGAAAGCCCCAGGTGCAGTCCGACCACCTCATGACCAGAATTCTTACTATCATATATTATGCATGTTATATTAATATTATAATCCATTTAATTAGCTGCAATTTAATTTTAATCAGTGTAACAACTGAGATGTGTAATCAAGGAAAAATAATAATAATGCAAATATCATCATCAAATACCATTCAAATAGTAATAAATATAGCCACAAGTGGCAACTTCAGCTTTCTGTGTGTACTAAGGCGTCCAAGCTGTGCACACACACACATAATAATAATAATGATAATAATAATCTTTATTTATTTAGTACCTTTAAGACATAAAAATACAGCTTAAAGTGCTTTGCATCCTCAATAAAATCAGAAACAACGAACAGCATATTGATAATGACCCCTCAGAAATTAATTTGACACTTCTTATATTTATTTCATAAAATGTAGCTTTACATACAAAAAATATAAAATATGTTCATTATTCAAATAGCATCCAGCTTATGCCATAGACATTTCAGTATCATAGTGGGTTTTTTGCTGTTTCCATTTGCTTTTGCTTTTTGTGTTCATTTCGCATTCGTTTTTTTGACCTCAACTTGCCCTGACTTTGACATTGTTGTTGCTTCTGTGTTTGACCTCCTGTTTAGTGCCTCTCTTAAATATTACCACTTGGATTCTCCTTTGCTGACTTCTGACTCACTTCAACCTTTTATATGCACTTTGGCTTTAATAAAATGCACCCTGCTATTGTTTCCTCACAACTATTTTCCTTAAACTAGTCTTGTTAGATTGTTAGATTTCAAACCTACTGTATTCGGGACAAATTTATAACACCTTAGAGCATGTTGGAGTTTATATTAAATAGCTGCCGAGACGTTCGATGTCAAGTCTTTACTTTCTTGTGGAAGAAAAGGTAGAAGAGGGAATAGGCGAGTGAGTCATGTTGGCATCGGGGGCACCTGCAAGGCACTGAGTGCATAACGGCCAGGCCCTTACAGTAAGAAGCTGTCTGCTTAATAATACTGTGAGAGATAACTTAGTCCTTACTCAATCCCTACACAATAACAAGCTCTCACATACAGCTGAGGTGCTCACCTTGCGGAATAATATGATATAAGCAAACTAAAAAAGAAGAAAAGAAGGAAAAATATTTTTCCGTCTTCTCTAGTACAGACCTTCTCGTTATTAACCAAGGCTCTTTATAAAATGACTTCTCTCAAATCGTTTTGTCTATTTACATAAATGCACATTTTATTGTACATTTAAACCCATAACTCAACCTGTGATTGTGACTATGTTTGAATAATCAAATATATAAGCGTTCCATTTTATTAATTTGAGTTGAGGCGCGTGCCGTGCAGGGTGTTGGCGGCTGCCCTGGGTTGGTCCCTTTCTTGCGCCCGTAGTTCCCGTTGGATTCAGGTTTGGATAATGAATGACTGAATGACTTGAGGTGCAAGAAGGAGAGAGTGAGCGGCTTCAAAAATCTTCAAATATCTGCGTGTTCACATCACTGAGGATCTGAACACATCCAAGCCCAGACCAAAAAGGTGAGAGACAGTGTCGGATTTCTTCAGTGATCCTGAGGACGTTTTTACTGCAGTGCTGTAGAAAAAGTCCTGATCACATCCTGGTATGGAAATAGCCATGTACAAGTCATTAAGGGACTACAGAGAGTGATTGGGGCAGCAGAGCTGAGCACCAGATCTGCCCTACCGTCCCTACAGGACATTTACACCAGGAGATGCTGGAGCAAAGAATTCGGGGTCATCAGAGACTCATCTCACCCCAGTAGAAATCAGGCAAATGCTTTAGGAGTATTATGGACATAAGAAAGAGACTCAGGAGGAGCTTCCATCCTCATGTCATTAAGACGTCTTAACCAGGGCATCACAGCACTACTTCCTACCTGTTAAATGACATGGCATTTTTTAATGTCCGATACCGATACTGATATTGTAAATGTGGATATTTGCCAATACAAAAAAAAATCCAGATCGCTCAGGGAACATGTGTTGTACTTGTATGTGACAAATAATCTTGAATTTTAGGTACTTTTGAGGACACCACCTTAGTGACTAATGTGCAGCATTGTTTTGTACTTTTCTGTGAGTGCACTTAGACTGCTTTTACTCCATTTTAGCAACGCAGATGGAGACCCTTAAAACTCTTAAGGCCCTTAACTACAAGTTTCTGCAGAGCAAATATTGCTATAATCAGTAAATGGAAGTTAGTCCGGATAAAAGCATTTTCTAAATGCAGTAGATGACACATAAATGAAAGAGGGTAATATAAAACGTAGTATACTGTTGTTCTTTTACAAACATGGCAATTAGTTGGTTAATTTTGGTGGTGTTGTTTCTTCTGGGAGTTGAGAAGACCTTTCCTAATAACCGAGCCTCTCTATGAGAGACTTACTTGACTTCTCTCAAATAACTTTGTCTATTTAAGTGGATCTTCAAAAGCACACCACTTAAACGCTCTCTTTGTTCTGTCTCGGCTATTAAGCGCGAAGGCGTCCTCACCGCAGATGATGTTATGATTAGTATGGCCATAACGCAGCATGCAGACATGCAGAAGGGCATTACGTCCTTCAGAGGAAGCACCAGGAGAGCCCTTAAGGCCTTATTAAACTGAAGCAGAAGAGCTCCTCCTGACTGGTGATCAGCCTGAACATATGCGGTGAGGACGGCATGGCAAAGCACACCGAGAAACAAGCGATAAAGCTGTACTGTTGATGAGAAAACCTCCTCAAAACACACACACACACACTGAGTCACGTATTACAATCTTTGTGAGGTCCTTCCATAGACTCCGATATTTACTATATGTACATAATTTTACACCTACAGCTAACCCTAAACCCCAACCTTAACCTCAGTAACCAAAAGCACATCTTTTAGCTCTTTTAGTTTCTCAAATAAAACAAGCACATTTTCTATAAAGTCATTTTTCTTCATGGGGACCTCTCATATGTCCCCACAAAGTCCAAAAAAAAGAAGTTATTTTAGGGGACAAAAAGGTCCCCACAACGCCATAAATGTCCTCCCACACATTAATCACTTTTATAAATGTGACTTTGGAGGTCCAACAAAAGAGGTAAAAGAGTAGCGGGCAAAGAAGCAGAGAATAGACTCCAAGATTAGAAATTGGCAAGCATAGACTGTACTTGCACACTGTCAAATAAAAAATATGTTTTGTTCACTAATGGAAAAATTGTACAGTTGTTCACTTAAAAGCACAAAATGTTCTTTGATTAAGGCCAGTGCTTAACTGAACATCAATGATTATGTTTTAAGGTTCAGAAGAAGGTTTGTTACTCCGACTTGAGCTACCAGAATGTACTTATAACAACCCCATCTAACATTTTGGAAGTATATATATTTCTTAATTCTTCTGATTTATTTCTTGTAAAAATTTAAATAAATATGATCTTAATTTAAGCAACACAGCTTTAAGAATGATCATGCCTAATTTTATTAGTGAGTGAATTTTGCGAATGCACCACAGCACAGCACGAAGTGCATCACAATGAAATGTAGTCTCTGCATTCAGTCTCGGGCTCATCTTGGTCTCAGCCCTTCAGAGTCTTGGTCTTGCCTCGGTCTTGACAAAATCTCTGTGGTGGGAGCTTGATGGAATGGGTATGTGAAAAATAAAGAATATTGAACCTTGTATACAATTGAAAAAATAGCAATTTTGTCATTTTTTTATTTAGATTGCTTTTGCAAAAGGGTTTTAACCCCAGGTTGCTCCAGGGAGACTGTCCTTGTAATTGCTCTTGATAAGAATGTCTGCCAAATGCAATAAACAACAAACAAATAATAGAAAATAAAAGTGTAAATGGTGGTATATTTTTGTTCTGTAAGAAATTTGGCCATTTTTGGAGTTGAGAAGACTGTTTCACTTATGAACTTTCTTCAACTTTCTCTTGCTCAGTGGTACATTATTACAGTAGGTCCAAGTCAGAGCTTCGGGGAAATCGTTACAGCAGCACCAATGAGCCCAGAGGAAACATCCATTTCAGTTTGTTCTCAGGAAAAGGCCCCTGTCACAAGAGCAGGCAATCAATGTTAAAGCTCTCCCTCTCCTTCCTCTCTACCTTCCATCTTAGTATTTTTGTCTTTCTGTAGCAAAAAGCTTCTTGAGATCTCTATCAGTAGCTATCATTTATGTGGGATGAGCTGGCATCTGAATGGCACAAGTACAGTGCCATTCAGATGCTCTCTCCTCTCTCACAAGCCGAAGTGGGCAGCAAATTGAAAAATACACCTCCATCAGTATTTGCCATGAGCATCATATTGTGATAAAAAATTCATGCACCGGCCCCTGTAAACTGCCTCTGTCCTGATAAAAGGCAAGTCCATTTAGTGCATTAGAGTTATCGTTATTAGCTGTGGCCGCATCACGGCTCACGCAGAACTGCGACACTAAAGCTTCGGCGTAACACGAACCCGACGCACTCCGGAACAATGAGGATTTAAAAACTGACAGGGAAAAACATGAGCAGCTTCTTCTGCATGGTCTTTCACTGCTTAATCACAAACACTTTTAATTGAATTCCCAGCCCAAAATCCCAGTCTGAACACTTATTGAGCACTGATATGGGGGGAAGGATAAAGGTTCAGCGCCTGCTCGGTGAAAGTAAATGAGTTGTGAATGTGAAAAAGCGGACCGAGCAGGATTCTCACATCAATAATGAATACAGTCGAACCTCCGAGAGCTCTTAAATTTCTCCCTCACATATGAATTATGGATGCGCTTTAGTGCTCGGCTGATCCATTTTAGACTTAAGCATTGGTGTTTGTGACAGGAAAAAGCCAAACAGTCACTGTTCTGTTTGCTCAGGAAGAATGAAATATAGTCCACTGACTGTAGAAGACAGTCGTTAATGTCACTCGGTAACTATGCTACATGGTACATGCCAAACGCAACAACTTGGCTGGGGAGAAACTACTTTGTGGGGCTAAAATTCTCTCTGTACTCCCAAAATAAAATATAAAACCCAAAGTTCAAAGTTTTCTCTGTTCTTCACTTTCTGGAAATGGCAAAAATTTACGTTGAAATGGGAAAATGTTTCAGTAGGCATGCTTTGCAGAAAACAGTGAAGCGTGCGTTTATTACAGCACACCAATATTGTAAAAGCTCTTTTTTTGTATGACCTCACACATGGAATTATTCCATTATTTTGATGGCAAGCAGGGAGCTTTAAAGTTAGAGGTTAAACCTGCTTTTAGTCCTCTAGGCAAATAAGCATTTCCCTTTCCGTTTAAAAATATACACATTCCCCAATACTATATTTTTGGGGATATGTATGATTACTATAGTTAAAGAACCCTAAACGTAATCCTAACTCTAACCTTGGTAATGAAAATGAAACATTTCTGCTCAAATGTCATCTTAGCCAAAACCAATTTGGGGGGTAGGGTCCCCAAAATAGCCTAAAATGGAGTGATAAATTGTCATCATGAACACGCCACAGCATATTTGTACTCGGTCTTGTCATGGACTCGGGATTTTATTTGGAGACCAGCCGAGACCACAACTCTGAGAATATTACTATTAAAACTCTTTGAGACTGACGCAGGCATTTTGTGTTGTTTATTAAATAGTGTCAGAATCCCTAAATCCCTAAAACTGCATAAAAAGGCATTAATTACATTATTCGCTATGTCAACACATACGTCATGTGGAACGCCATCAAGCACAAAAATGTAGTTCTCTGCCTAGAGCCTATCCCAGACACTTAAAGGCGCATGGTGGGGAACAACCCTGGACAGGCACTAATACACTGCAGGACACACACACTCACACAATCACCCTCCCATTCACACCTTACAGGGCCAATTTAGATATACCAATTAACCTACAGAGCATGCTTCTGGACTAAGGGAGGAAACCCATGTGAAAACAAGGAGAGCATGCGTACTCTACACAGAAAAGCCCTACGGTCAACCCGGGGATTGAACCCAGGACCTTTTCGCTGTGAGGCGGCAACATTAACCACTGCGCCACCACGCCGCCCAGAATGCTAATAATATAGTGAAACTGGCAGTTGCAAGTGAGACAGTTAGGGAGTTGGCCCCCTAAATAAGATGATCGTCAGATCAGTAAAGGTAGCACTGAGTTACTTATGATCAAGGTACCATCCCCAAGCACTGCTACCTGGATGCAGCACAACAGCTGTCTTCTGTTCCTCCAGTTAAATAAATATAAATATTGGATTTATAATTAAAGCTACAAACTACTGAAGTGATAAGTAGAAACACCCACAACAAGCTCCTTCCCTTCATACAACTGACGTAGTGAAGTCTGTTGATAAGCTTAAGCGTGTAGCGAAAGTGTTTGACTGCCATAGAATACTTTATGACTTTATGACTGACAGGGTTTCTGAGCGATGCGATCGTGTTTCACACCGTTTGCAGTTTATGCTGGGCTAAAATTCCTCTCTCCGCCCCTCATTATCACTCAGGGAGTCCGCAGAGGTTTGGAGCATGTTAATTACCTCAGGATACAATATGGATTCCACTCTCGAGCCCTCATTTCAGAGCAATGTTTTGACCAGGGCCTGAAGCAAATCACCTGCTATAATTGTGATCAATGGGCTGTGTCAACCTATTTCACAGACAAGTGCTTCTCCCTGTGGCCAGGGTCAATGGCACAAACAGTGCTGATTTACATAGCCAATACCCAGAGTTCCACCATCACCCAGAGCCATGTGCCTAATACGCGAGATTAAATCACACAATGCTGAATCGGTCAAAAAATAAAAGCAATAGGAGCAGGTCGAACAATCTTAAACGAGATATATCACCAATTTAGCACATAAACTCAAGTGTTTTCCCATTACCACCAACTTAGGGGCTGCAATTGGAAATTAATACAAATTTGCATAAGCTAGATTGTATAAAAGTTGTAAACTGTAAAGGCCAGTTTCTCAGACAACGGTTAAGCCTAAGCCTAGACTGTATTGTAATTTTAGTGGTGAATCTCCATTGTATCTGCAATTTAGTCCAAGACTAGGCTTAATCCATGTTCAGGAAACACTCCTCAAGGCCAAACTCACTGTTTTATTGACTTGCAGAGTTTTTATTATGCAGAGACCTTCTATGCCTTAGTGCTGTGAAGAAAAATAATGTTAGTGCCAGACAGAAACACATTTGGTATCTATCTGGATACAAAATAAAATTATTCGATAACAAATAAAAAAAATTTCCTGTCTGTTTCTTTTTTTCCTATTGATTACTCTCTAACATTCAAAAATAATAATATAAAAATTCTGATCAATTGAAAATGAAGAAATGCTAAAGTTTTGGGGAATTATGAGCCGATTTGGACTCATTTTGGTCCATAAAATGAGCTGCGTTGGGCCTTTCTGGAAGAGAACTACATTTTTGTGCATGATGGCATTCCATATGAGAGTCACGAGCACTAACATATGTGTTTACATAGCGAATAATGTGATTAATGCCTTTTTATGCAATTACTTCTGTTTTTGTGCACAGAATTACTCAGAAATAATTTCACATACAGAGGAATTAATATAATGTCCAGTAAGTTGAAAGTCATGTGATTCTGACGGTATGTTTGTGGTTTCTGTAAGTTAAAGTGATTCTGAGTTATTAAAACATTAATTAATAAACAACGCAAAATGCCTGTGTCTCAAAGAGTTTTAATAGTAATATTCTCAGAGTTGTGGTCTCGGGTGGTCTCCAAATAAAAGCCTGAGTCCTCTTTGTCCGAGTCCATGACAAGACCAAGACTTGAGTCCGGACTGGAGACAGGTCTCGAGTAGCCCAACACTATTAATCGAGTAGCCCGTCTTCTTTTGTGAGGATTTCTCTAATGTGTGACGCACTAATCCGTACTGAAATAAAGCATCTACAGAAGCTTCTGGCAGGGAGAATGCTGTTAGCTGCCTGGTCTTTGACACTGAGCTAATTGTGGTTTATGTGCTGGTTTCCGTGTGAAAGAGTTTATAATTAAACTCTCGCTTCCCCCGTCTCACACTCAAGTCCTTATATGGTGTATATAAGGTATTTCTCTTGTTTAAAAAATGACAGAAAATTTTTGGAATGTATTAAAATTTCTTTTTTAATATCTTGCTGCACTTCCAGAGAAGAGGAATATTGCAGAAATAAATCATGTTTGTGATTTTTCACAGATTAAACCTGTAAATACACTTGAGGAAACCCCTTATTACGAACAAAACAAGGTCTTCCGTAGTGTGCATTATTCGACACTGGATTAGCGCTGTTGTGTTAAGCAGATCACATGCCTGAAAACTTAGTTGTTGTTGCATTCATTTTATTGCTTCTACTGTTTAGACTCGGTCTACCTTTAGGCAAGCTTAAAAGCCCGAAGGAAGCTACATCTCCGCTCAAGCCTCCCATCAAGCCTTTTATAAACATGAGTAAATAAGCCAACCAGCACTGCTTAAAATCAGCACTTAAAATGAAAGTGAGTCATTATTTGACATTGTGAACACAGCACAACACACACAACCAAATGTGACCTTTTGACCCATCCGTGAAGGAGCAGTGGGCAGCTGATATGGGCAAAGCCCGGGGAGCAGTGTTTGGGGACAGTATCTTGCTCATAAGTACCTCAGTGGTACCTTTAACGGTCTGGGATTTGATCAGGGATCCGGCGTTCGATCACTGGGCGAACTCCCTAACCATTATGCCACCAACCGGCCCTACTGTGGGTCTTTTTTGAGATTATTGCAGCCTAAATTGACTGATTTTGCAGTCAAAGTTGCAGACAAATGTGTGATTTTGTTCCCCTTTATAATGATTCTTTAACGATTAATTACAATGAAGGAAGCAAAACCACTATTATTTTTATTAACCATTAATCATTTCATTATTTTTGAGGATAAAACATGTTTATAATAGAGATGACACAAAGTTTACTTTGACTTTGAGTCAACAACAGTATCAGAAATTATAATGCAAACACATTTTTGCTCGGAACATGGAGAAATAAGAATATTCCAGTAGAACTCTGAATCAGACTTTTACAATCCACATATTGCTATAAAACTACAATCCTAGCGCCTCGGAACTCACATTCTAAATTAGGTATTATATCATTAGTGAAAGTAGCTAATTGTAAAACAAGGATGGAAAATTTCCTTCCATTTACTTTGCACTAATAAATACTGTTGTCAGAGAGCTAAAATCTTTATTTTATTTTCAAAAAAAATCACATATTTTTGAAATATCATGATATAATTTTGAAGCCATATAGCCCACCCCTACCATGCCAACTTTTATAAAAAAAAATAAATAAAAAAAAACCTGATTCTTTCCAGCACATTGGTTTGTAATCAACTCGCCCCCACCTCATCACAAACTCTCCCACTCTCATCCGACTGGATCACTGCAATTCTCTACTATCTGGCAACGCCACCAAACTCATCAACTCAAACTCAAACTGTGCTGCCTCCACAGTCGCCGCTGCCACAGCTAGTGATCACATCAGCTCTTTTCCCTACAACTTCCACTGGCTTTTGGTCAAATGAAGAATTGATTTCAAGGTCTTCCTCATCCTCTTCCTCCTCTAGAAAACCTCTTTCCCTCCCACATTTCAGATCATCTCTGTCCATTTTGCCACTGTTCCTTCAGTGGAACTTGTACTGTAGTTAAAGTTTTGCTTTTGAGATATCACCCTTTCCCAAAATCTCTCTTTCTGTAACAAATGTTCTTTACATTCTTTGAAATCTCCTTCTGGTACTGTCTTGATTCTAAAAGTCTAAAGTTATTAATGAAAAAAATTGTTTCTGCTGCACTCCAATACCATGCTCTCTTAGTCTCCCTCTTGTATCGTCATTTTGCACCACCAATAGAGCGGAAATAGACGTTGAAAACTGCATCTATAGTTACTTTTCCGGGCTGATGCTTTACCGGCTGAACCCTGACCTGGACTCTATGAAGACCTCATCATCCGGAACCAGTCGGTACTTTTTGGACTTTATGGGCTTGAGATGAATTTAAATGTAATATTGAACTACTTTTAGCTTAATGTTGCTGAATGTCACACACACTGAAGGGATCTTACCCAGCAGCCCCAGCAACAACTCAGGATTCAAAAGCATCTTTCAGACTATTTCAATATCTTCACTTCTTTAAAAATGATTAATTAACGATTAATCTTGCACTGGGATGACACGGTGGCACAGTGGTAAGGGCTGCCACCTCACAGTGAGAAGGTCCTAGGCTTGAGCCCCGGGTCGGCCATGGGGCCTTTCAGTGTGGAGTTTGCATCCTCTCCCTGTGTTTGTGTTGCTTTTAGATGTATTTGAGTTCCATATGTTGCTCTGTTTTAAGATTTTAAGAAAATTATTTGTTCATTATTTGTCACATACATACAGTAGTTATACAAGTACAACACAGTGAAATAGACACTATTTGAGGGGACAGGACTAATGATGGGCTTGAATATAATCTGAATGAGACACATGCTGGATGCTATTTGGATGAAATAATTCTGTATATTAATTAATCTAAAATATTAATTCTATACATGAGAGTCACATACTTGTGCTGCAAAATACATTCCATTGAGTTTATTAACATGGCAAGGCTTATTGTTTATGGTAAAAACAATTAACCAATTAAAATTTTATATATCATATTGTGTTTACATAAGCTCCAGTGGCTGTGGTAAGAGTCTAGATTTGGGAGCTGAAAAGTGTTAGTTCGAACCCCTAGCACAGCATATTCCCTTTATGGGTTAATTAGGGAGTTGGCCCCATGATCAGAAGGTCGCTGGTTCAAGTCCCGGACCAGTAAAGGTACCACTGAGGTACCCCTAAGCAAGGAAGCATCCTTAAGCAAGGTGCCCCAGGTGCTGCTAAAGCTGACCACTGCTTTGTAAAAAAGGTATTAAGCAACACCATCAGAGACACTATGAAAAATTTGTAATAGATTAAAAGTAGGTTTGAAAAATACTGTAGTATGTTGTCATCTAGATTTTATTTAAACTTCAGTAGGTGGGGGTTTATAACGTAGATCAGCTTCATTTTGCATTAGCTGGACCTTAAACTTGGCTGTCAAGTTTAAAGATAATTAAGCAGTTAAATGTGGGCTACAGGAATGATTGCTGCTGGGTAATGTCAGTTCTCTTAAATTAATGCAAAAGCATTCTCCAAACTCCGGTACAGCCTGCATGCAGAATTTAGATTATTACCTCCATCTTAAGCACACAACAGGGGTGTGTAAATAACGTGTGAGGCTGGATGGGTTTGATTTACTTCTCACTTGACATTTGCACACGGGCCAAAAATCCCCACCACCAATTCTCCGAACATGTTCCAAACTTCCACTCAAATTTGGCTTCGGATGAGGTCAAACCAATCAATATTGATGGAGAGAAACATGGTGTTCTCACTCTGAGTTACGGTGGCCCAGATGACAGCAAAACAGGTTTCTGGGGGACTTTGGCAGATTGCTGTGATTAGTGGCACTTTTCTTAAGCCATCCATCCAGAAGTAAAAGTCTCCCAAAACTTCAAGCTGTAATATAGACAGACTGTTGCTCCCTTATTGAGTGATTATTTGCCATTGCGAACCAGCACAGCACACAGTGCACCACAACAAAATGTGATCCATTCTGATTACAAGAAGCCAACTCCCTAACCATTACACTGCCACTACCTTTCTGGCTTTTGCATTTTTTGCATTCACATTACGGCCTTTGCGCTCATGTTGTGGTTTTGCATTTGTTTCAGTTGCATTCATGCTATGGCTTTTGTGCTATAGCTTTTGCATTCGTTCATTCATTCATTATCTGAATAGCTTAATCCCAACTGGGGTCGTGGGGGGACCGGAGCCTATCCCGGGAACTTACGGTGGCAAGGCGGGGAGCAACCTTGGGCAGGCACCAACACATCGCAGGGCACGCACACTCACACAATCACACACACATTCACACCTTACGGGGCCAACTTAAAGTCATCAATTAACCTATATTGCATGCTTTTGGACTATGGGAGGAAACCCATGTGAAAGAGCATGCAAAATCCACACAGAAAGACCCTATGGCCAACCCAGTGCTCGAACCCAGGACCTTCTTGCTGTGACCCGGCAGCGCTAACCACTGCACCACCATGCTGCCCCTTTTGCATTCATCTTGTAGTTTTTGCATTCCCGTTGTGGCTTTTGCAGTTGATATGTTCCTTTTGCATCTGTGTTGTGGCGTTTGCATTCATACTGTAGTTGTCGCATTTGCGTTGTGGTTTTTGCATGTGTGTTGTGGTTTTTAAACAAATGTTATATCTTTTGCATTTCTGCTGTGACTTTTGCATTCATATTGTAGTTGCTGCATTCACATTGTGGCTCTTGAATTTGTGATGTGGTTTTTCCATGCTATTGAGCCAGGTGAGCCACCAAATGATCTCGTCTCTTTTATATTTACACCTGCTTCTGCCCCTGTTTTCCCTTCCTGAATCCTTCAGAGCAAACATCAACATTAATAATCTTCATCTTGCCAGGTATAAACACCGGCCATGTACACAAACCTGCATTATGCAAATGAAAAAGTACCATCTGCAAAAGGAGGCGCAAATGTGTTTCTAATCATCCTCGGTGACCCGAGCTGCCCTTGACGATGCGATCGCCCGGGGCTGGGTTCGGCATACATCATCGGCCGAGAATCATTTCCAGCCCCGGCGGTGGAGGCTCAGTGATAGATGGCACCAATGAGGGGCAACTCTCATCTTGCAGCCATTTTGTTTGGATTCAATTTTGCTGAGAGCAGCGAGTGGGTGACGCAGCTTTGGGGGCGGGGGGCAGGATAGGGGGGTCAGGTTTGAGGACGTGGGTGGGTGGGTTCTACTTGTTCAGGCCTCTCGCAGGAGGTGTCAGGGAGACAGATGTTAAAACAAACGTGTGAGATCACAAGCTAAAAAAGAAAAAGTTTGAGAATGTGTTGAAGTCTTCATCGCATCTGGGTAGTCAGTATCATTTTTCTCTAAATTGGATAAATGTGTGAATAACGGTGCAAGACCCAGATGGGTAAGAAAATGTTAAATTAGCACACATCCCTCTTCCATTTTCACATCCACTCTTCCCTGCCATGTAACACAGGGTCGTTTATTAGGAACTGGACCTTTAGTCTTTTAATGACCTGCTCACCAGCCTGGCAGATTTATTTTGCCTAATGTTACTTGCTAGCTTACTAGCTGAACCTCACATGCCAAATAGTGCCAAGCCAGAGGATTATATAAAGATTCACCTGCCATGGTGCCCTATTGCTCCAATAAGTGGCAAAAACTGATTTCGTGTGCCATTGCATTAGACTGTTTCCTCCAAAGGAAACACATCTTGACTTGCTATGGATATATAAAACTTCTTGAAGTACATTGTTAAAAAGTTTTTTGCTTAAAGACCAACAAATGGTTGGCATAAATGGTTGGTTTACGTAAAAGGTTTTGTACTAAATGATGTTTGTTTTGATTGGAAATATAGATAGAGAGAGGAGATAGATAAATAGACAAACAGATATGGATGGATGGATGGATGGATGGAAAAGGAAGGATAGACAGACAAACAGATAGATAGATAGATAGGATAGATAGATAGATAGATAGATAGATAGAGGATAGATAGATAGATAGATAGATAGATAGATAGATAGATAGATAGACGGATGGACAGATGGACGACGGACGGATAGATAGACAGATGACAGACACTGATACTGACGTGTAAGAAAACAGCTGCGAGAATGAGCTCAATCCTGAAACCTGACCGGGTTCAGCTGGGCTCCTGACCCGTAGTCAATAGGGCATGTGGTGGCTGACCCACACTTAAAACGTGGAGTCATAAGGAGCTGCACCTAATGAAGTGTTAATTGGGTTCGGGTACGGGGTGGGTGTATCTAATAAACTCAGGCAGTACAAGATCAAAATGAGATGAGTGTGCAGAGATATTAATAGAACAGTTTCCCAGCCCTCGTCCTGAAGCCTCTCTTCACTGCTCATGTTGATGTCTTCCTGCTCACACACACTCACTTTGAACCCGGTTAATTAGCCGAGATCAGTCAGGTACACTGGCAGCCCGATGGGGAAACATTGCTTCTCTACATAAATAGATTACACAATGTCATACACACTTTGGGCCAATTTACTCCAGTCATGTGTTTAACAAACACCACAGTCTACAACATGTCACTGATGACTGACTGTCAGCATTTTAACCAGAATCTCACAACTTTTTAGGGTCAAAGTTCTTTGCTAATTTGCATAAGGGACATGGTTTTGTCTAAATCTTCATTTAATTTACAGTTATGTAAAAATGGACCTCTGTACTTTTGTTCATGAGTAAATGTTGACAGATTTTCAAAGTTCTTTTACTGTTGCTAACTCTCAAGGGCTTTGTGTGTGTGTCTATGATAGATAGATAGATAGATAGATAGACAGACAGTGGGATAGATAGATTGCAGTGTTTCTGAAGTTGCTTGTGTGAAGCATCGATGAATGTGCAGCGTTTCTGTAAAATATTGTGAAGGTCAGTATAATAATTTTGCAAATTTAATCCTGAATGCAAAACAGTAAAAAAATTGAAAATCTGTCAAGAATTGCCAAAGGTACAGGGCTGCTTTTTTGACGCTCAGTGAACACGTGCAGTATAAATGCTATTCAAGTATGTAAATGCTCTTCACAGATGTTCACAGAGATCCTTATAAAATAGATGAGTGTTCCAGTAAGTGGTGCCTCGCTCTGAACGAATGAAGGACTCTTGAGTCTCCCAAACACAAGTGTGTCTAATTAAGAAGGGCTTTTGTTTTTTATATGCATTCATTTCTTGTTTTGGTTGTTATCTTCTCTCATTACAGCAAATCGGTTTGAGATCAATTGCTCGTTTGGTCTCATACATATAGTTTTATACACATTTTATCTTGAATTTGCATGAATTTGCATGAATGTCTCTACAGTAAATGTCGATTACAGTGGAATAACACACTTGGGGGAGGGGGAGAAAACAGAGCCGTCTTGTCAGGTCTTGTCCTTAATATGATCAAGGTACAATCATAAAGGTACCACATTTTGCATGTAAGTAACATTTTTGTTTTTAAGTGAGTAATTGAACACTGTGACTTTTGAGGGAGACCTTCCCAAGTCATTTGCATTGTTGTCATTACCTGCTGTTGACTTTTTTAGTTTTGTGTATATAATATAGTGTTATTATAATTTTAATATTAAATCTAGCCAAAAGCGGCAACAAGGGGGGTCCAAGCACAAGTCGCTAAAAGCAGTATAATAGCAGCTGATGCAGTAAGTGTCAAAGAAAGCAGTCAGTGAGTCAGAAGTCAAAATTATCAGCTTTTTTGACATCACATAAATTTATGTAGCATTTTAACGCACCATATTGTTCAAATAGTATCACTGTATATGTTCCTCTTCCAGATTAGCTACGTTAATTTTATCAAGACATAACGAGTTATAACGTAGAACAATAAAGTGATATGACATAGGAAAAATTCTTAAAGATGCAAATAAACTTTGTGACTTGGTACTGAAGCTTCTTTTTTGTTATGACAACTGCAATAAATTCTGTTTATAAAGAAACTAACCTCTAACAGTGTTCATATAAGAATTGGGTGGTTTTCTATAATTTAATGTAATTATAAAAGTTCTCTTATGACATCACAGAAATTTTGGTGATGTCATATGTGCCCTCTAAGCGCCCCTTAGTGGTCAAAATGCCTTTTCCTTTGCTATAGCCTCAATTATTAGCTGATCACTATTATTTTCAGCCTAAAAGGTAATGAGCTGAATAAAAGGTATCGAGCAAGCAAACACATAGCATAGACATATTTTTATTGCAAAAATCGTACTAAAAATAAAAAAAATCGTATATAAAATAAAATGCAGAAATTGTTTATAGCTCTTTCGAAGCTTTTCCTGGGGGATTGTGTCCTTTGGGAAAGCTGAGCTTCCTTTAACTACCTTGTAATGATCCAAACTATGATTTCATGTTAGAGAACAATTGACGGTCCAGTAAACTAATGAAGAGGCTCCAGAGAAGCACTTCCACACCAAGCAGATTGAGTAAAATGTGAGCGTCGTGAAATACGCCCAGCATTAGCCTATGCTGCACTTCAGCAGGGAATAAAACTCATGCGTGACGCGTTTGTGATGTATCGAAATCCTTTATGACATCCTAATAATATTTTACAGTGAAATGCTCAGCTGTCGGGTGGAGAGGCAGCCAGGACAAGATAAATTACCGGCAATTTCCGAGATGACATTCTTAGATAAAGGATCTTGTGTGCTGTTGTTAGTGTCATAACACCATCCGTCAAAGGCCGTAATTCTGCCGTCACTGGCCTCAAACGCCTCGCAATCAAGCAAACGCATCGGGAAAACTGTTGATTTTTTCCAGTGACTTTTTTGTCCTCAATTGTTGCTATGTTTGTTCTTATAATTTTCGGGCAAAAAAAGCAATGCCCCCCTGCATGTGGAGGTGGGGTGGATGGTGTTTTTTCCCCTGTGATCTCAGTACATAAGTGTCGAGAGACTGGTGAAAATGCCCGTGCCTGCTGGGCCTCCTGTCGCTTTCTGCCAATAAAGACGGCGTGACGGTCAGAGGTTCCGAGAAAGCACTCCGGCGAGACGGCGGGCCGACGACCAAAAGGGTGACATTTGTAGTTCGTGTCCCCCTCTTGCGAACAGCGCTAGGGATCGATGGATCAAAATAGTTCGGACTTGAACAACACGGGCGAAATGTCAGTAACAATTAGCCGAATGGCTTGTTGGCAGGGGACGAAGTGACCTGCTGTTCAATGGCCTTTGGTGCAACCCGGACTCACCGATTTTAATGCTGTCACCGGGGGGAAGACGGCCTATGAGAGCTGACAATGGTATGTATGTGCTAAGGGTGTTACGATACGTTGATCTACATCGATACATTGATTTAGTGATCAGCAAATAAATAGCATTGATCTAACATGAAAACATGGATGAGACATCTTATATAATGTTACTTTATAATGTTGTTTTTAACTTAAATTTATCATTCTATAAAATAATTGTAGTGAAATCATTTTAGGACATTGGTGGACATTGAATCGTTGTCCATATACTAAAAGTAATATTGTATCATAATGAAACCTGTACAAATTGTGTGTCATAGGAAACTGTGTAGTTAACTGTACATAACATAATTAATAAGAATCAGAATAATTTTTCTTTGATGACTTATGATGGTTTAAATAATAGTGGGCCATGACTTTTCCTGTCACCTTTAAGACCGGGGTTCTACAACGCAAGCCCCTGATCTCATTTCCATTAAATGACGGCCCGACAAGCAAATTTGGAAGAATGAATGGATGCTTTGCAGTGATTGAAGCCCGGAGGAAATCTCCTCTGCCCTGGACAAGAACGTGACACAAAAGGCATCCGTCTTCATAACGCTGCTCCTTCGAGTCAGAGGCGGAACTCAGAGTTGCAACAAAATGCACTTTAGTGCCTGTTAATTTAAAACATCTTTTATCTCGGCACTGCTTACAATATGCCCTCGCTGTAAGAGTGTGTTCTAGATGGATCACACAAAACAGATTCCTTGTTGTCAAAATATTTGTGAAGCATTCCAAAATGAACAGAATAATGTGTTATTAGAAAAAACAATACAAATTGCAACGTTTAACCCTTTCTTACACGAATTTTTATTTATTCATGTATTTTTTTGTATTTTGTCTGTTTTTTATTTTATTTTAATGTATACATTTATTTTTAATGTATTTTAGGCATTTTAATTAGAATAATTTGATTTGTCATTGCATATGCTTTAACCATTTCATAATTGCCATGACTGCATGGATCAGGTCAGGAGAAAAATTGTTACCTTTGTCTTTAATAAATATACTGTATATATACATTTTACAGTATTTTATTTATTAAACATTTTGTTTTGTAATATATTAGGCTCGTTATTGATTATATATACTTTTATGCGCTTGTTTTTAAACTGAAAAGTCTGAATAAATAAAAAATATACAAGAAAATATTTTTTCTGTTATTATTTTAGAATTAGCAACATAGACATGGACATCAAAGGCAAGGTATGACTTTATATATATATATATATATATATATATATATATATATATATATACACACATAATTGCTAAGCTACATTATATAAAAGTATATACTGTATATATATAAATTACTATATATATACATACATACACACAATATATACTTGATATATATAGAGAGAGAGAGAGAGAGAGAGAGAGGAGAGAATATATGCACATACAATATATAGTATCCATATATGCATATTATTATGGCTGTAAATTGTGTATTTTTTTTTCATTTGTTTATTGTTTTATTTACATGTAAGCTATTCTAATTTTTTTTTCCTTTTCATTATTCATTATATTTTATTTAGCTTACTTTAATTTAAATTATTTTTACCCATTGTACAATTCTAGTTTGAACAATGTGAACAGTGAACATTGAGAAAGCAGCCACAGGACATATTATCCAGTAGTTTTAAAGTCACATGATCTAATAGTCTAATAGACGAGAACGCCACTGGCGCCGCTCTAATCCCTGCATTATTATGAGCAAAACAATATGACATAATGGTTCCACCTTGGGGCTGGAGTCAGCTGAACGCCACTGCGATGCTCCTTTTTAAGCGCTTTTGAGTGGTTTTTACTACAAAGCGTTCCCCAATGGGGACATGTGGTTTCTGAAGATTTCTGGCACATATGTGAAGCTTCTTGGCATGTCATGGTTCTCCAGTGAGTGCCGTATCTCTTTAATCTGAGAAAGTAGCTGAGTAAATAAGTAAAGAGAGCAAATATCCTGCCTGGAGATGACTACTTTTATAAAAACGTGTGCATTAGTAAAGGCCCCAGCGCATTTCTTATTGTGGGCAGTAAAGGAGAAGGCTTTATTTTGTTTATTTGCTCATTTCATTTCTATGTATTATTTTTAGCACTGCAGGTAGTAAAAAATCTAAATTAACAAAAGTTACTTTCACCAAAATAACTGTGGAAGTAGGACTTGCTAAAATGTAGTTTACTGCAGTTCATTCTACGTCCAGAGGAGGGCGATGTGGTGTAGGAGAATGACTGTAGGCATACACTTTTGAGGACAAAGATATTTTACTCGCCCAATTTTCCTGTTGTGTCAAGGCCTTGCAGTGTAGGGCATTTTTTTTTTGTTTAAAAGTGTGTTGTAACGCATGCTACTGAAAATGGGCGAGAATAATATTACTAAAATGTATTAGTAAAAAGCCCTGAAGACTGCAGTATTTACGACAAAAGTTTTACTGGAATTATGTTACTGTTGTAATACGGTTATGAACAAGGTAGCATCTCCACTACTGCTTCCGGGGCTGCCAAAAAGCAGAATTGCTGCATCATAGGCGTTTACTGTTTATCTATTAGAGGTGTGAACCTTCACTGGTTTCACGATTTGATCTGATTATGATTATTATGTTAGTGATTCGATTCGATACGATATCTCAATGCATCACGCTGCATCCCATCAATCTTTCTACATTACTTGCATTACACGTTACACGCAGATTGGACATGGATCACAGATTGTGCAATGAGTTCCTACTGGGATGTTCTTTACAACTAGATTTTTATGCCTTGAACTAGAAAAATCAACGACAATGCCATTACGATATAATCCTGGGTTTTCAACTGGTTTCTTGCTCTCAGGGACCACTCACTCAGACTAAGCCGCCTATGTGGAGGAGGGGTATTTTTTCTATTACTTTCTAATAGGAGTGCACAGTTCAAAAAATCTTCACGACTCGATTCGGGATTCTGATTCTGGATCCACGATTCAAGCACTACGATTCAATTATTGTTGTTTTGAGTCATTTTCCTATTTGACTGTGGCAGAGCAACAAAAAACATCACACTGAATCAAATGTAGTTTAGAGTTAGGGTTAGTGCTGCCAGACGATTTTACCGGAGCTTCAGCCCAGGGTATTTTGAGTCTAGCCTGGGTAGCTAAAATAATTGTACAGATGTTTAGTTTATTTATTTACTTAACATGCATGCATCTGAAATTAAATGATAATTTAGACAGTCTACTTGTAGTCCATATTTAATTATAACACCTTTTATATACTGTATACACATTGAAAAGGTCCTCGGCTCCTTTTTGAATTTACCAGAAGTCAGAATGCATGAATCGATTTTGAATCGACAGAGATAGAATTGTGATTCGATTTGATTTGAATATTTTGCACATCCCTCCTTTTAAGATATTTGCTTTTAATTCATTAAGTCATTTGGAAATGTTTTGAAAAATAAATAAAAAGAAAATAATTTTTAACAAGTGGTTTCAGTACTGAAACTGATGTCACGTCACGGACAACCTGGGTAATGAACCATCAATATATCGATTATGGTGTTCCACTGCACGATTATAGGATTACGTTCAACACCCCTGTTACTTATTGCACATTTTTAACCAAGAGTTTTACATGTTTAGTCTATTTACAAATTAGTATTTTGTAGTAACTTATAAAACCTGCAGCCACATCATCTCGTCTCACTTTATATAATTGTATATGATGATAATAAACATTGTATTTAAAACAATTCACTTATTTTAATCTAATAAATAAAAAATTAAAACACTCATTCTGTTCCTAAAGATGAGGCTGAAATCTAGTTCAGTCCCACACCAGACCAGCAAGGCATAAAAAAGTGCTAGCTGCTACCGGTCATTTACGGAACTTGAGGCGTTTTATGTCGTTAGGCTAAGTGAGGCAAAAAATGAAAGTTATAATTAACATTGTTCATCCTGAGCGTGCAGCCCAACGTTTAGAACATCCACCATTTCCCCAGATACTGAAATCACGACTGAGAAAAAAATAAAGAGATGTGCTTTTTGCCTGACAGCTCTATAGCTTTTTTATTTGATTTTGGGCACCTTAAATTTTGCTTTAAGCAGAGGCTGAAAGCCCTGGGTTTTGTGATACGGGGTAAGTAAGGGGGTCCTGCTCTGGCAGGATGAAAAGGTTAATGAAGCCGTTAATGGTGGAGTGTGATGGAGGAGGAGACGGTTAATACGATTGATCCTGTCTCTGGATCATCGCATTTCAGCCAGCAGTTGGAGACACCGCGAGCTGATTAGAGACAGACCGTATGGGCCACACTAATTGGGGGAAAATCATCTCACTCCTCTCTCTTGCCTTTTACTCAAACCCCACTCTCATTGTCGATTATTCTGTCTTCCTGTTTCTCTTACTGTCTACTCTCTCTCTTTCTCTCTTACGCACACACACACTTCTGTATGTTTTATTCACAAGCCCCTTCTCTTTGTCCATCCATCTCTTAGTCACTATCTCTCTCCCCTTCTTCTTTAACTGTCTTTCCTTTTTCCTTCCTCTTCCTTTCCTTCCCATCTTCTTTCTTTCCTTCCGCTTCTTTCTTTTCTTCCTTCCTTCTTTCTTTCTTTCTTTTCTTCTTTCTTTCCTTCCTTCATTCCATCTGTTTCCCTCTTTCTCTTCTCTATCTCCTCACGCCTCCATACACACACACTTTCGCCAGTTAATTTCCGTAGGGGTGTGGTAGATGGCCCAGTGTATATAGGCTTTCCATGCCACTGTTGCTGTCACTCTGCTATAAATAAAAAGTGTCAGAAACCACAGAGTGGAAGCAGCAGTGTTGAGTCGACTGTACAGGAGAACGCGTTCCGCCAAAGTGATGAAATGGACCGACCAGCAAACCAGTTTTGTATTTTTGCAACACGTTTCAAGACGTCATCACCTGTATAACTATCATCTGCACCATCAGTGTTTTTAACAACACGCCGGTGGGAAACGACTCGCTCAGAAGTGCTGAGCAAAACTTCGGCTGTGGCGCAATCCGCCTTCTGACAAAGACAGTTGAGAGGAGCTGGTCCAGGCAGCAGCAGCAGCAACAACAACAATAGCAGCAATAACAGCAGCAGCAGGCACGACCTCACAGTACTAAAAAGCAGAGGAAAAAAACAAGGTCCAAATTTATTCTGCAAACATGTGCTGCAAACAACACAAAACAACCACCTTTTGTTAGGGTGGTGGTCTCAGTTTTTTATTTGTATGGTGCTAATGTGATACAATTATTTTAACAATCTGTTTAAACAGAGACGAACTTACTATTCACTATACTTACTATAAAGTATCTTCTTTGTCACCCTCAAAAAAGGCACACCA